>JARQZJ010000122.1:11195000-11795000 GCA_030704895.1 Henosepilachna vigintioctopunctata
AGATTGAGTAAGTATCTACTACATTTTGAAAGTAAGAACATTTTATGTAACCTAGGAATTTATTAGTATAAAAAGTAAATTCAATGGACGATGAATCTACTCTGTGATAGTTCATATTTAAATGAGAGTTAATAATAAAAACTTGTCTGAAAATCACTGACTGAACAATTCTTTATTCGACTAGTTTCGCCTTTTACAGCATTATCAAGAATGAATACATATAGGTTGTCTTTGTAATACGTATTCATTCTTGATAATGCTGTAAAAGGCAAAACTAGTCGAATAAAGAATTGTTCAGTCAGTGATTTCTAGACAAGTTTTTATTATTACCTCTCATTTAAGTATAAAAAGTGTTGTTGTACATCCATAAGATACCACAACGAGGACATAATAGGCTGAGTGCATAAAAATACACTAAAAAGAAGAAAACGGCACTGAACAAAAAACCGTCCGACATTTGATTACGAAGAGAAACTAAAATTTTAAGGGTAGAATCCAAGCAAAAACAGGGAAATTTTTAAGTGTTAATTGTGTTGAGTGTTGAAGGGAATTTGAAGTGTTACTTATACAGTAGAATTTGGAAAGCACTGTTAATTTGAGACCGGACGAGAAACTTAAGACTCAAATACTTGAGTCCGAAGTATTTACCAATATTGGCAAAATCATACACAAAAAAAAGAACTGGCTTGAACGTGACAAAAAACAAATTATTACCTATAAAATCATTATAGGCGATCATAAGTTATGAAAATATAACTTATGATCGCCTATCCAAATATTATTGTAATTGCTTGTTTTGAAATTAGAAAAAAGACATCCTTTTTTTCCGCTTCCTAAAATGTGTTATTTGATTTCTCATTTTCTGCCAAATTTTTGATGCATATTTGATGCTTATTTCAAGTTTTTATGGTGCATATAATACGATCTCTAGCTGGTGACTTATACAACGTCTAAATTTTCATTATAGCGCAATGTACCTACATAAATTTTTGCAAGACACTCATTCCTCAGTCACTTGAGCTGAGGTACTATAATCTCTCCTGCGCTGCGCATTTTCCGTTAATAATTTTCCGTATAATAGGTACACGTTGTACCTCATTTTGAATATATTGCGCACAGTAAACGGGTTACCTAATTGACTGTTGGACTAATTCTATGCGTTGTTGATGAATTTGTAGTGGTTAGGCGTCAAAATCGGTGTTTATACATGCTATATAGGTATGGCAAAGTGAACAAGCTCATTAATAGCCTACGCTAGAGTGGAAGCCTCACCTAAAATAAAAAAACTATATCATTATGTAATGTGTGTTCTACGTAAGAATTGAACAATATCACTCTGGAGGATCTACGGCACACATGTCGCGGTTAAAATATAATCTGAAAACGTATTCCGTGCTGTATTTGCGTGTTTTTGAACAATTAAAAAACATTTAATATTTTCCTGATTATATGCCGAATGCATAATGTAAGGCTGGAAAACAGAAACATGCAGTGACGTTTGGTTCATGCAAAACAAAATGTCATAATAGGAATTTACATTAATTTGCGATATACAGAAAGATTTACCGCTTGCAAGTGCTCGCAGGATTTCCTAAGATCTTCATTGATCGGGAATGAAGTCATAATTCATTTGAAAAATGAGGGGATACAAATAAAAATTATCTAGTGAAATTCATACCAATATAGAGAACATTGAACTCCCTGCCAAAATCATTATAATATTCAAGAAACGGATGTCAATCTTTACACAGTAAAATATGTCTGTAATCGATTAATTTTCTCTTTTCATCCCAAAATCACATATCCCAAAAAAATCTGTAATAATTGGGCTAGCAGAGCGAGCAATTAAACTGAGTGTCTCAGAGTTTGTACATGACGCAGTATATAAAAGGAAGGAAATACTACATCTAAATTCTTATCCTAAAAAACTATTTGGGTGTAATTTTTGATCAAAGACAAAAGAAGCATTCAACACAAAACCAAAACAATTTAACACGGCTAAAACTAAAGATAAAAAGAACAACCAATATCTATGCATACCATATATTCCGTACCTGTCTCAAAATTAGGACAAACTATTCAAAAAATATGACATAGAGGTGTACCATAAAAAATATAACATTGAGGTGTGCCATAAGGGGTATAGTCTGCTACAAAACAATTTCAGCAGACTAAAAAGTACGATTCTTACCGATAAAAAAACACACACAATATTCCAGATTCCATGTTCGGACTGGTCAGGAATATATATTGGACAAACTAGCCAATACTTGAAAAAAAGAATAAATGGACATAGGTATGATAAAAAAACCCCACTGCCCTCCCAAAACACTAACAAACACTAGGCCATAAGTTCGATTTTTCGGCTACAGAAATCCTCAAAACTGCAAGCAGAATAAAAGAAAACGATAAATCCAGAAATGATCTATATAAAGAAATAGTAGAATATACAACAATATTTTAACCGCATAGGAGCACGCTGCAAAATATATAAAAATGTATTGTTTGATGTGAGTGATATTATAGACGTGATTAGTCTCCAAGTCGAGTCATATATCTACAATATGCTTTAAAAGATTAACGCGTTTTTGTTTTTTGGATGAAAAGTTTAGATATTTTGAGCGTAATTGTGAATATAATTGCTATTTCAGTCGACTTTTGTGTCTGAGGTGTTCATGTTTGTGGTAAGATTTTAAATCGTTAGTGCGTTTGTAGCCATTATTTTTATATTCATTTTTGTTTTAGCAATCATATGACAATTTGTATCAATTTGATTAAGGTTAAAATAATAACCGAAATGCTATTGGAAAAAGTTTAACATCATTTTGTTTTAATTGAACCAAAAAACCCAAGAAGCGAATTTTTACTATATATATATATATATATATATATATATATATATATATATATATATATATATATATATATATATATATATATATATATACATATCACTTTTCAGTCGAGCAGTCGGGAACTGTTATAGATACATTACTAACAGCAATGTCTAGTGAATTCAATTTCTGATTTCAACCACCAGTCTGTTCGTCGGCGATAAGAATCATTTCACTTTATTTTTTTTGATTCATATTATTGTTTCAGCCCCCAGGAATTAATTAAATATTTATTTTGAATCCGTTAAATTTTACCATTTCAATTTTCCATTAATCATAGTTTGTTTCGGAATTTTAAATTAAATCTATAGGTATAGGCAATGAATGTTTGATTAAAGAACAATCGGAAACTGGAAGACGAGTGTTGAAATTCTTTATTCATTTTCACGTTATCAAAGTAAAATATTTCAATTATTTTCTGGAAGAAAATTCTCGAAAATTGAATGAAGGAATGTTATTTGAATGAGAATGCAGTTATGCTTATGTCGAGCTCAAATAAAAACGTTGAACTAATTAAACTAATAAGAAATCCCATCAGAAACAATTCCGTTTTAGGACGATCCAAAGCGCAGAATAGTTCAATTATACAGGAGCAGATCCCAAATATTCCACATACCCAGGCATGGATTGATTACCCTTTTGTGGTTGATATAATTTGGACAATTTCCACGGCTATTTTACTTGCAGATGAAGTATTCTAATTATTGCATGAACGTAGTGAGCTCTTGCAGAAAAACGGACCCGACTGGGGAAATTTTACAGAATGAATTAAGGACCATAAACTGTGGCTCCCCAACGACAACCATTTTCAACTCGTAAACATAGGGATCCCTAAATCACTGAATGTTGCTGTTAGAAGAAATTACACATATAAAATATTTCCATAAGCTTTGTAATACGCTGAAATACGCTAGATGAAAAGGTTTTAATGATTATTCGCATTGAGAGGTTACTGAAATACTAGGGAAAATATGTTTTTCATCCACTCTGCTGTTTTGCGATGAAAAATACGATATGAATACTTGAAAAATATCCATACAGCTTTTTCATTTTTCAGAAACTCATCGACAATATTATGTATAATATATATCATGAATAATATATATCAAACGAAAATCTAATATAATAATAATGATAAAATTTTACTGTAATTGTCTCACATATAAACTTGAAAATGGCAGGAGTTTAGCCAGGCTAATCTTCCACTCCTCCAGTAAAAACAAGAAAACTCAAAAACTCAACACTATTTAAGTTAATCCAAAAATTAACAGGTTATTTCTTCATAATTAAATAAAATAATAAACCCGAAACTAAAATTGAATAAATATCAAATAGAACTGAGATATAATTCAAATAACATTAAAATAAAATTCAAACAAACAAAATAAAATACCCAACTTAACTTGTCCAAAACATAACTAAAACTCTCCTCTCTTAATCTATTGTACAGTTTTTCCTTTGAGTTAATTATTAAGTTATCAGCCTCAACGCCCTAAACTTATTTGGTGTGTGTGGGGCTATATAGTCAAAACGCCCCTCAAATTGAGATGTTCTATGCTTGTATAATTCATGTAAGTTGATATCTGTGAAGAGACTAAGGTGAATTCAAATCGTAAAATTCATTATTCTTATTCAAATAATTGAGATTGAATCTCTTAACGATACATCATGCAGACTTGAATTCGAAATTGAGGTCAAACTCGCTTTGTTTCTGTAACTTCTGTCAATAAATTGTAAAAATGTATAAGTTCATCTTGCACTCATTCTAAATAATCTAGTAGATGATTTAGAATAGGCCATAAATTGCCGCATCCTGCTCGTGAATATCCATTTGTTCTTTAATTTTTGAGTTCGTAAATCTGAAATTTGAGTACGCCGTTCTGATGAGAACCGAATAGCTCGAAACACGAAATAACGGCTGCTTCCAATTACGGGCTGAATCTTTATGTACCATCCTTGATTTTACAATTTTTCCTGTGTAAAATCTCTTGGTATATATTGTTCAAACAATCGGTTATAGTTTCAGTAAATGATGGAAAATTCCGTCCATGACAAAACAATGAACGAGTCTCCAAATCATCATTTTGAGCTACCAAGGCCTCCACTTCGAGACGCAATCTCGAATATTCTTCAAAACTAAAATAAGTATTAAATAAAATAAATATATTTTTTGAAATTCTCGAAAATTTCTGAAGACCTGGGTTCGTATCCCAATCGAGGTCGTAAACTTCCTCAATTTTCGTTATAAAAATACATTTACAATATGTTCCGTACGAGCATGGTAAGCGCGAATAATAATTACTTTATATATATACTAGAATCTCACTAATCGGATACACCAATATACCGACCATCCGGCACCCTTAATTTCGAAAAATTTAATTTCTCGGTTTGAAGAAACCATAGATACATCACAAATTATGAGGGATAAATAAATACGTGAAGTACTACAAGAAGAAGAGAGCCTTGTAAAAATATTTGGGCCAGGAAATACTACCTACAACTATAGAAGTAAAACCAGATAGAGCATTTAGTTGCTTCAATACCAGCATAATATGATCTAATGAACGGCCTATCTGCTACAGATATAACTTTACAAAATATACGAGAAAATGTTTTCATACCAAGACTAGAAGCTGCACAAAAAAAGATTTCAATTAAAGATTATTGTAATTTAATTACAAGTTTATTTTGAAGACGAACTTTTTGAAAACGATCAATTTTTTACAAATTAATAACTCTTTCAAAATGGTGTAGAATAGAAACCCAAATACATTGTTTTTTCCTTATAAACTGCATCATTATATTCATTATAAATTCTTGGTCACTATTGTTTTAATTGTGCCGGATAAAGTGGAATCTTTCAATAAAAATATTTAATTTTCTTCTCTCTTTATATTCAGTTCGTGTATTTATCCAGAAAATCTTTATAATAAGGTTTTTTATTTGTTCTATGTTATACCATTCGTATTATTATTTGTTGATTGTGGAGGGTTATTAATTCAATGAGAGAAGAGATGTAAAACTACAAACAAAGTACAAGTATATTCGATACATTTATCAAACGAAGAACTTCAGAAAGTAACGTACAATAATAATCAACAAAAAATAATACTATATACATCAAACGAAGAAAAACTTCATAGTATATAGAATGAATTTTCTGGATTAATACATAAATACACCATCGTTTGTACAGAAATCTTCACGAAGCTGATTATCTGGCTTAGCATGAGATTTTCTTCGTTTTCCTTTACAAATCAACTTTTTTCAAGAACACAGCAATTTCCATTTCAACATAATGCAATTGAACACAAAAAAAGAAAATCAATGAAATTTGACACGAAGTATTACGAATATTTTTTGAATCATCCTGTTCTGATATGATATTCTGTTATGTGTTCTATAAATCCCATGAAATGCCATTCAGACTGAAAACGAAACTGCTTGACTTTCAATTTAAAGCAAAATATGCCATTTAGGATATTGAAAGTTGATTTTTCTTTCATAACTATATATAAGGAAATACATTAGATGGGTCAAACTTGTCAATCGTTCAAATCAAGATTCAATAAATGAAGAAAGATTCGATGTGATGTACGTTTTTGTAAGTGAACTTATACCGAATCAAAATCCACATTACTCAATTTTCTTGGATCTCTTAAATGCATTAAAATCTTCCGTCATTCCGAAGGCAACTGATTCTACTATAAAGTATCATTGGTTCTTTTAACATCATTGATTTTGATGCACTTCCTATTTACTTGTCTTCGTTTGAAATGTCTGTATCAGGAATATCTTCAGAAGCCATTGAAACTGCCACACAGTTTAGAGTTAATCTCCGTTCTAATTATCCTAAAATCACGACCGTCTACCAAGAGAAGGCTCTCAATGTAGTAACTCGACGCTAAGCTCAGAAAAAACAACCATTATTGAACTTTAACATCCTTTGACTTGTTTTTACCCAGAACGTCGTTAATATTTTACACTTTGAAGTCGGTTGATCGCGTGATGTCAGTATCATTTTCGTCTTGAATAACGAATAATAAAATTAGCTGCCATTTATTGACACTTTTGAGAGACGCTTACTCGATGAGTTTTATCAAGCGTCCGCTTCACCTATTTTGTATTTTCTGTAATCAGAATTTTAAGCGAAGATACTATAATTTGACGCCGGAAATTTGATGCTAGTAATTCCCAAATATTGGAACATCCTGAAACCGTTTCCAATTAAAATGTTGAATTTTTATTTCCGCCGGGATAATTTTGAACCGTTTATTCGAAATTACCATACATACATTTCATCAATAACTACATTTAAAGAAAAATTTCTACACATATGTATATGTATAACTTCTTTGAGAGTATATTTGTTATTTGCCTATCGCATTACCCGAATATTTTATGGAGCAGTTTAAATCTTCGATGTTCGTCTGTAATTAATGATGAAAACTAAAATAGGTTTTGTTGAGTCAAAAACTAGACGATTAAAAAATCAACCAAAGATTAATTAACCGAAATCTCGTTATATATATATCGAAAGACTTTGGTTCTTCATACAATTGAGGCATTGAGAAATTCATTTCTGCAAAAACAAATTATTTCTCCAGCTTTTATAAACGAAAAAAAAATTAACAATTACTCCTACTTCTGTCGATAAAATTCCAACAATGCATCAATCGAAATATTATGAATATAATCGATGCTTTTCTATTTAGCATACTGGAATTATTTAAACTTGACTTTGACTCATCATTTAATTCTGAGTACCAAATTACAATTTTTAACCACATGATCGCTAAGAATTCACAATTATTGTGGCTGGTTCACTGATAAAGAATAAGTCTGGCTTAAATTATTTATGGTACTCAAAAGCAAACAGACGATATATATATTTTACGAAGAACAATATTTAATCCCATTTGGGTGAAATACTACCACATGTCAGGAATTTACAAAGAAGTTATCTATTTCATCGATACAGAAAAAACTACACAAAATTAGAACTATTTCTGCAGATTTCAGTAGCAAACGAGTTTCAAAGGCACTTTCACCATCTTTCGAATTTCAGTAGTTAGTTTTCATCAAAATATTTGCAGAATTTGCAAATAACTTTGGATAATATGAATTAACCTTACGCATAATACTTAGCGGAATATTTTTAAAATACTATATTTAAACCCAATATTGATAACAGTTCTTGAATGCGTTTTATCAACACTTCATAGTGGGTTAACCTGAAACATGTCTGCTGAATTGATCAATTTTGTGGAATTTAACCAAGTTTTTTCTTTGCTAAACGTACAAAGAGGAATTCTTCCCGAAACAAGAGCAAATTATAAAAACTTGGCAAGTCCTTCATAGCGAATGAGTACGAACTATGAAAGCTGGGACACTAGAGCCAGCCATTTCAAATTATATATCATCAAATCCAGTGATTCAGAGGTTTATGTAGAAGTGGAAGGTAGATGTTGAGGTAGAGGTAAGGGTAAAGGTAGAAGTGAAAATAGGCGTAGAGGTTGAGTTACAGGTAGAGGTGAGGTGTAGTTAGAATTGAAACTAGAGGTGGGAGTAGCAGAAGATATAGTAGTAATGAGAGGAAGAGATAGAGGTGAAGGTTGAATTAGAGATGAAGTTGGGGTAGAGGTAGAGGTGGAGCAAAAACAAGAAGAACTTCCAATCATACAAATTTTGCGGTGGCTCTTTCGCCACCTCTATTTTATATTACTGTTGCATTTATTAGATGAAATCGATATCTTACAACTATCTCTGCTTTATAATGGGTGATTTTTTGAGCGTAGTTTTTCTTGAATCGAATAAAACACTCACTTTGCATCATATATTCAACATTTTCATTGAAATTGATAACTTCTTCTTTGCCATCAGCATTTTAAAGATTACTTCACGTAAATGTTGTTCGCGGCTCCGCATTAAACGGTTCATTCGGAAGGTCCAATTTTGCGTCACTTTTTCGAGCATTTCGGCCTGTATCCCACGAATAGTGTTATGAACACGCGTAGTGCTATGTTATCCTGTAAAGCTTCAATCGTGTTCAGCTTGTCCACATACACTAACGACATTACATAACCCCACAAGAAATAACCCAGAGGCGTCAAATCGCATGATCTTGGCGGCCAATTCACAGGGACATTTCAAGAGATAGGCTGCTCACCAAATTCATCCTTCAACATGTTCATTGTTTCACGAGCTGTGTGGCATCTGGCACCGTCTTGATGAAACCACATGTCAATCAAGTTCAGCTCGGTCAACTGGGGCAAAAAAAGTTGCGTATCATGGCTCGATATCGTTCGTCGTTGACGGTAATGTTTGTTCCACGGTCGTCTTTGAAGAAAAATGGACCGATGATGACACCAGTCCATAAACCACACGAAACTGTCGTTTTTTCGGAATGCATCGGTAATTATTGTATGGCATGTGGCTGTTCATCACTCCAGATGCAACAGCTTTGTTTATTCATATATCCGTTAAGCCAGAAATGAGCCTAATCGCTGAACACAATTTTTCGATAAAACAGCGGATTTTCATTAAGCTGTTCTAAGGCCCATTCACCAAAAATTAGACGTAATGGTGGGTCATTCGGCTTGATGTGGTTGAATTTTATAGTCTTTTATTATATATGTGATGCTCATGTGGTTGAATTTTATAGGCTTTCAAACCCAAATCAACACGTAAAATTTTCCATGTGGTTGAGTAACACATGCCCAATTGCTGAGAACGGTGACTAATTGACATTTCACGATCCTCATTAACACTGTACGCTACAGCTGCAATATTCTCTTCAGTACGCACTGTACGCATGCGAGACAATGGTTTAATGTCCAACAAAGTAAACTTGGTGCAAAATTTGGTGATAACAGCACTAATTGTTGATTCACCAGGTCGATTATGACGACCATAATATGGTCGTAACAAACGATACACATTTTTCACAGAGCACGAATTTTGATAGTAAATTTCAACAATTTGTAATCGTTGTTCGTTTGTGAGTTTTTCCATAATGAAACGGCAGAGTATACTGAAAACTTTTCACTTTGACAATTGACGTTTGGATACCATTATCAACCAGTACCGCCAACCTGGAAACTTAACTCTTAAAAAACCACCCGTTAGTTTCTGACGGCACACGGTGGTCAAACGGATAATATAATCTGCTGTCGATTGAAAATATCAATTTCTTATGTGGTGAATATTTGCACAGTGTTTTCATTGTTAGGCATCAGAATTTTTGTAATATCTATTTCGTTATCGATACTAGCCTTCTCGCATGTAGCCTTCTACTACTGCCTACATAACCTTAATTCATGTAATTGTAATTCATTTGTTATTAATATAATGTTGTGAAACTAAACATATTTTTCAGATTCAATATATAATTTGCAAGTATTATATCTAAGTGTTGCTGGATTATTTCAATCTTCACATACAAGTTTTTCCTAAAATAAAGGAATATTCTAAAGAAATAATCTAAAATTTCTATAGCTTTCGGAAACATTATTTTTGAAGGAAAATATATCTTACACAGTTGAAGTAACAAATCATCCAAAATAATCACATATGACTAGACAAGTATGTAAATGAATATTACAATACGAAGCATGGGGACGTTTAATTAAAAAATATAACCCGTATAAATATTACAACGATTAAGCCCTGGAAGTATCATTTACAGTCCATATGATCTCCCGCACTGCGAGATGTCAATTTCCAGATACAAGAATAACTAGAAGCACAACTTTGTCGAGAAGCTATAATATCGGGTGATGCATCACACCAGGTGTCCCAAGAAATGCAAAACGTAAACTATAATTTTATCGATGATATTAGATACGTCTTCATGAAGCTTCAAAGTAGTAAGAGATATTGATAGAATTAATGTAAAATCCGATTTTTATTTTCTAGCCAATCATTTAAACAACGCACAAACACGATTACCAACGAACCAGTTCGATACCACCTATTGGGAAAAACTTGGTCCTCATCTATTAAAATAATTTTTATTGCATTAACCTTCCATGAGCATTTTTTCATATTCATTAGTTTTCTTTATTGATATCTCATGCAATTTATCAGTGAAATTATTACTATTGAATCTACAGTCTCGTCTCTCGTGACAGTTATTTCCACTTTGAAAATACCTTTACCGATTGGGCATATTTTAGTTCGAGTTATGATGGGTTATGCTAAGAAAGGGGATTATGGAAGTTTATATTCACAATGATTATGAATACTAAATAGTCCAAGCATTATGAAAAGCGAAAGGCTCAATTTGACGCTTGTTTATTATCCTAAAATTAGAAATATACACGAGACCATTTTTGGGAAAAGTTGATACCAACCTACAGAGGTAAATGCCTTTTATAGGCAAAAGGGCTTATGGAAGTTGATATTTACAATAATTATGAATACGAAATAGTCCGAGTATTATGAAAAACGAAAGGCTGAATTTATAGTTTGTTTATTATCTTTATTATTATTTATTAGAAATTAGAAATATCTTTTGAGAATATTTTTGAGAAAATTAGGGTGAAAACAGGATATACAAATGATACCCACCTCCAGAGATAAGTGCCTTTTATAGACAAAGGGGCTTATGGAAGTTGATATTTACAATGATTATGAATACATAATAGTCCGAGTATGTTGAAAAACGACAGGCTGAAGTTGTAGTTTGTTTATTACCACGAAAAATATCTTTTGACAACACTTACAATAATTATGAATGCTGAATAGTCCGAGTATTATAAAAAACAAAATTTTGTTGTTTGTTTATTATTACAAAATGAAAAATATACGCCGGACTATTTTTGAAAATTGAGGTGAAAACAGGATATACAAAAGATACCCACCTACTGAAGTATATGCCTTTTATAGAGCTAACGGCTTATAGAAGTTGATATTGTCAATGATTATAAATACTAAGTACTTTGTATTATGAAGGGCGAAAGAATCCATTTTCATTTTGTTTTGAAAACTAAATTGTTTTCGAGAAAATTAAAGCGATAATACCGATACACGAATACATTCTATTATGTGTATCGAGTGTATCGCTGACATTTTATATTCTTGGTAAATAACAGATCTAAAAATTGAAAATTTAATTTTTTCTTGCCGCTTTGTAACTAATTTCAGCATTGTCACTACTCCAATAAAGATATTTATTCAAAAAAAACTATTTATTTCAAAGTTTTGATAAAACTCAATACGAGTATATGTATTATTCACGCAAACTCAAAAATGTGCTCATGATACTAGTCCATTAATTTTCAAAGACAGCGTAGTCTGAAGTCATATTGACTCCAAAAAAATGAGTTTATTATTTTGAAATCCTAAACAAATATCTTGACTTCGTGTTTTCTCATTTTTGGTATGAGAATAAGAATTTGAATTCGTGTATTTTGCTTAAACAAGGAAAATACAGTTGCCTGCCGTTTGAGCAAATCATTTTCATTTTCACAAAATTTGAGATAATTAAATTTATTGATTAGGCTTGAAAACTTTTCGTTTGAAACACAGTTTCCAAAACAAAATGTCGCAAGGAAACGTCTTATTGTATCGTCAAATATGGGAAAACACTGAATGAAATATTTTTCTTGGGTCTTTAACTTTATAAGCTTTTTCGTTCTGATCAAATTATTGGCTCCGCCTGTAATGTCAGAGGGCCAATTATTGGCTATCTATTAGGCTTTCCACTGTTCCCAAGCCCGTCCATTACCTTATGTTACTTAGCCATGACATCCTCCTCCTTCCCACTCCTCTCCTTCCTTCAATCTTTCCCTCGATAATCAGTTGTAGGAGCTGCTATTTCGTGTCTCGCATTATATGCCCCAGGTATGCAGTTTTCCTTTTTTTTTGATCATCAGCAGCAGTTCACGTTGTTTGTTTACTCTTCGTAGGACATTTTCGTTGGTCACTCGGGTCGTCCATGAAATTTTCAGTATTCTGCGATATACCCACATCTCGGAGGCTTTTATTCTATTCATTGTGACGACCTTTAGTGTCCAGCTCTCCACACCGTACAACAACACCGACCAGATGTAACAGCTCACCTTCAGGTTTAGGCTAAAGTCCGCATTGGTAAGAATACGTTTTAGTTTTATGAATGTGTTGCGAGCATTCTCTATTCGACATTTTATTTCCAGATCAGATGTCCAGTTCTCAGTGAGCCATACTCCATACCATAGCCATACTTTAAATTTATTCACGCGCTCAATTGATGATCCATCAGATGTTAACCCTGCATTCTTGAAAGTGTCAAGTTGGCGAGTAATAACCATATACTTTGTGTTCTTGGCATTTATTTTAAGGCCCATTCTCTCACTGTGTTGTCCCACTACATCGACAAGGTGTTGAAGGTCATTCATATTATCAGCAAGCAACACCGTGTCGTCCGCGTAGCGAATGTTATCAATCCATGTTCCATTGACTTTAATGCCCTTTTCAATGTTCTCAAGTGCCTCTTGGAAGATGTTCTCAGAATACAAATTGAACAGCAGAGGTGAAAGAACACATCCTTGCCGGACTCCTCTGCAGATTTCAACATTGTTGCTTTGTTCTCCATCGATCTTTATGTGGGCAGATTGTTTTAGATAGAGATTTTTAATGCAGCGAATATCTTTGCCGTCTATGTCTATTTGTCTCAGAATTGTTAGTAATTTATGGTGTTGAGCTCTGTCAAAGTCCTTCTCGAAGTCTATGAAGCATAGGCACACATCTTTCCGCTGATCGTAGCAGTTTTGTACCAGTACTTGTGTTGCTACTAATGCTTCCCGAGTTCCCAGGCCCTGTCTGAACCCGATTTGCGAGTCGCTGATGTTTTGCTCACACCTTCTGAATATTCTCTGATGAATTATCTTGAGGAACAGTTTTAAGGAGTGACTCATAAGACTGATAAGTCTGTGATCCTCGCACTTCCTAGCGTTTTTTTTTTTTGGCAAAGGTATGAAGGTAGATGACAACCATTGAGCGGGATATTCACCGGTTTCATATATTCTGTTGCAGAGCTTGTGGAGAACTGTTACGCCCTTATCGTCAAGCAGTCAAGAGTTCTTTCATCCGAGAATAGGTTTCTGATATAATTTTCCCAAACTGTTTTTCGTGGCTTTCGATTTCGTTATTCTCATTTGTTATGGTAGCGAAGTTTCTTTTTCGGTATATTCCTGCCACTTCTTTTAGTTTCTTGTGCAAGTTGAAACATTCATTATTTGCTATTCTAATTTTTGTTCTTATTTGTTTTGGAATTTTTCGGTAGTTCTCTTGGTTCCTCTGAGTTTTAAATTTCCTACGTTCGTCCATCAGTGAAAGAATTTCGTCAGTCATCCACGACTGCTTGTGTTCTCGTGTCTTATATCCTATTACTTCTTTAGCTATGTTCATTATGATATCTCGAGTATTTTCCCATATATTGGTTAGGTCTTCATCTGATTCTATTTTAGGTATGATTGTTTCTATTTGATGGTTAATTTCTCCACCTACTTTGTCCCTAAGCTGTTTTTCTTTAAGGGATTCATAGTCTATTTTCTATCAATGTCTATCTTGACCGGGTATAATTTAACAATAATTTTTCATGCAGTAATTATATTTTTTGTCTCTAATAAAAGCATTTTAAGTGTTCAACCGAGACATCCCAACGTTGACCATGTGAACAGTCACCTACCCTCCTCCGCAAAAATGTCACACATTAACTTTTTATAGAGTTGACCGCCTTATACGTACAGCAATACTTGTATGTAGTCCAAGTATTAGAATTCAAGAATTCGCCACTTGATTCAATATCTTGTGAACTCATCCAGACAAAGTCAATAACTTTTAATCTCACCCATATCACCGTATCAGAGGTATTTGATGAGGATGTCAGTCGTATATCAATATGTTTCAAAGCGTTGACGAATATGTCAACATTGTGAAGATATATGATGTGGGTTCCATCATATAACGAATAACACTTATTCAAAGCTCCGCCTATTATTATTTGTGAAACTGGATCATAATGTAAATGCATCGAACCAACGAACTGAACAATAAATCCGCCACTATCGCACTTAGGAAAAATACCCGAGTGATATTTCTTCTTGGAAATGCTGAATTATTATTCGAAAAAACAATCCCAGCGTAGATTTCAGCATAGAATATCTACGTCGTTCTTAGGAAACAATTACTTTGATAAGTTGTGGAATAAGAACATGAAAAACAATTTTGCGAATATTAAATGACGTTCATTTACTCAGAACAGAATTTTTTCTGTTAATTGGTTCTTTTATTCGTTTAAAACTGTGAAGAAATGCACTTCTAACTACTAGAGCTAATTACTCCACTGACCAATTCATGTGGTATATAATCAAGGTATATTATCTTAAATTTAGATATTTAGGAGATATACCTATATATATATATATATATATATATATATATATATATATATATATATATATATATATATATATATATATATATATATATATATATATATATATATACGCAGCCGTTGACACGTGTTTTGAGCTTATTGGCTCTCCTCAGAACGGCGTAGCCAAGTTCAAGGTGTACGAACCTGGATATGGAGAATCAACAATAAAAGAACACTCCTGTGAAGGAAATCTCCACTGCTAGGCCTCCACGTGAACTCTCCGGAACATGGCAAGGATCTATATTTGATTGACGGAGCCCATGAATTTATGTGTAAGCTCTCCTCTATATTAAGATCGGTTGTAGAGGTGGGAAATGGTGGTTTAATAACAGTACTCTATAGGATCTTCCTCACAAGTGTTTTGGGATATCCATTGTTACTCAGGACAACTTCCAGACGGGCCAGTGAACTCTGACAATAATCTGTATGTACGATTAAATAATCATTCCTTAAAGTAATGAGTTGTGTTTTTGTTGACATTTGTGTAGACTTTTCTGAGAGTTTGATTCGAATTATTACTTTTAAATGGATATGAATCGATACCATAAAGGTATCGATACTTTTACTCGATATTGTACTTGGTCGTCAAGTATGGATACCTACTCCGTATCGATTGAAAAATATCGATACTTATACATATCGAGTGAAACGTGTCGATACACGTATCGTGTCGTTTTTGGAAAATTTGAAGTAAAAACCATAACAAGTATTGAACGATAAAATCAGTGTGGCTTTCAAATATTTATGCAAGCTGGAAGTATTGCCACAAAGCCACACGGTTCGAAGTATTTTTTGCAGGTTGCTCTTTTCTCGCAGTATTGCCACACACTATAATTCGGGGGACCCATTTTCAATGAAAAATTAAAATGATTCAAAAACAAAACAAACTCCGACTTTTGCTAGAGAGAGCTTGGTTCACGAACATCTGAGAAAAATAGGACGAATCAATGCCAATGGTCACTGAATATAGGGCTCTGACTGCTATTTATTTCCTGTGGTTCTAACTAAATCTGTGATCATACAATTGTACGATCATTTCTAGGGATGAAACGATATTTTCGAGGTATATCGAAATTTTTACTCGATGCTGCATCGATACTTACCTACTTGGTATTAATTTTTTATCAATGTTAACATGGAAATGTGTCATTGGCATACTCATATGAGTACTTTTGACATTTTGACTGATACCTACTCGGTACTTTACTTCAAAATATCGATGCTAAAAGTACTTGGTATCGAAAAACAAGTATCGAGTATGTATTCCTATTTACTTATATCGTATCATCCCTTGTTATAATCTTTTGGTATGAAGCAATTCAACATTCATCCTTGTTTCTCATTGTTTACTTATAACTAGGGATCGGATTTTATGCATTTGTATATTTGAAAATACATTGGTATATCCAAGCCATTCAGAGCGGTAATAACAATTTTACCTAAAATATAATAATGATATATATTATCGGTATATTTACAATATTTTTCTTTGCACTGTCCACTTACCCTGCGTTCGGAAATTCGATAAAAATGTATCATGAATCTGACGAAATATAATAAAATATTTAATGAAATGTCGAAAAATATGAGGGTTATTGACTGTTAATAATTGTGATTTTGGTCAGTTTATTTGTGACTTTGGTTTGAAAACATTATTGAACGATAACCCAGGTTTTGACCGTTTTTGTCAAGTAGATAGTTTCATTAATGGAACGACATAACTTTGCCAGAAATTATAACTGCCCCGAGTTGAAATTATGCCCAGTTATCTCAGTGGATGTGGACCGAACATTTCTCACTCAAAAATATTCTAGCTAGGTAGTCGAAGACCCAATCCCACCACTGAACATTTGGAACAATACTTGATTTTATTGAATAATTTCAATTTCATGTAATGTTACCGTAATATGAAATGTTACCTATGCTGTCTATCCAATGGTTATATACCGCAAGGATTTGTACTCGGACATCTTCTATTAATATTGTTCATTTGCCTGCAAAGTTGTCCCGGTTTTTGGTGACACTATTTGCCGATGATTCATCGGTGGTTGTTTGGCAGGACTCCTGAAGAACTTCTGGAGGCATGTGAATGCATTGTGAGGGAGTTTGTAAGTTGGTGTCGAATGAATAATCTGATGGTGAACGTTGACAAAACTGTATGTGTTCAGTTTTGTCTGAAGGGCAATGGAATTAGTACCTTGGATGTTAAATATGGGGGCAACACTATATCATCATCCCAATCAAAAAAGTTTCTTGAAATATATGTAGACAGAAATTTGAGATGGACATCACACATTGAGGTCTTATGTAAAAAATTGAGTAACTCATTTTTTGCAATATCTAGAATCGAGAACATCGTACCTAGAAACTGTGTTATGAGTGTGTATTACAGTCTTGTATATAGTCCTCTAAATTATAATATTCTGCTGTGGGACTGCTCTACAGAAATAAATAGGGCGTTTATTACACAGAAGCGAATACTTCGATTAATATTCAATATTCATCAGCGAACATCTTGTAAACCTATCTTAATTAATAATTACATACTCACCTTACCGTGTTTATATATTTAAAGATGTTTGTTATATGTTGAAGAAAATGAAGATAGGTTTATTAAATTGAATAGTAATCGTGAGTATTCAACAATTAACAGGGATGTGCTACTTATTCCTATGAATAAAACAGCTAAATTTGAGCACTCTCTCTATTGTCACAGTATTAAAATTTTCAACCATTTACCATCGTATATGAAAGCTCATTTGGTTAATAGGAGAGTTAAATCTCTGCTCTTAATAAAGGCATACTATAGTGTGGCAGAGTACTTCGATGATTCGAATGTAGGTAATAATGTATGTATCAATTTTTTGTATCATATGGTTGTATATTTTTTTAACACAAATGTTCTTCACCATGTGAAATTGTATGAAATGCTTAATATCTCTGAGGAAATTTTCTTTCTTTTCTTTTCAATCAAAGTTGTATATTATCGTAAATATGAATTTAACCAAGATTTTTGTTTGGATCAATATTTTTGCTCGAGGGCTGAATGGAAGATTCAAAGACTCCAAACTGAATTCGGTCCTTTTGAGAGCATTTTTCTTAGTTGTAATTATTGTATCAATTGAAATGAATGTGATTTTACAATGTAAGGAATGTTTCTTAATAAATTTATCTTATTATTTCTAAGATTAGTTCTTTCAAGATTAATTTATTATCGTGCATATTTCAAATATTTTTTATGCATATGGGATTTTATGCATGAAAACCGGTCTTTACTTATAACTTAATTCCGATTCTGTTGCTGAAATATCTTTCTGATATCAGTTAACGTTTTACTATCGTCAAAAGTAATTAACAATATTATTCTTAAACTACTTTTTTATGAAACATTTGAAAAATTATAGGTACATAACAATTTCGAGTATATTTTGCAAGACAAGATGCGTGTGAGTTTTATAGCCGTCCGTTTATATTAAAATGGATGATATTCATATTATCTGCAAAGCTCATTTAGACGAAATATGACACTAATTTGATTGATGTTCAGAGAACGACCAAATGACCTTCTTCTAGCTCCGTCATACATTTTGTGAAATTACTTTGATGTAATTCAAACTCGTTTGCTATGTTTTCATGCAACCAACCGTGCGAATCGTCCCGAGCAAATTTTATCTAGTTATAAATCCCCTTTTTGCCAATTACTCGGAGATAGTTGTTAATCGATGAGTTTGTATTGTCTTGAGCAATCAGAAATATATGATTACAGAGGTTAAAGTTAGTAGTGTATCAGAATAAATATAAAATAATTGAAGTATGGTGATAAGTAAGTGAGCTGCTCAATTCCTCATTTATATGTTGAGAATATCAACAACAATGCAAAAAACTATTCTGCTTTCAACAAAAGATATGAAATCTAATTAGATCTAGATATTTAGCGTAGCCTTAGCAAGATAATTTATGTGTACCTAACCCATAGGTAATTTAGTAACGATGTCATCAACAATACCAAAAAATACTTTCACAAAATTCTGAAAATTGAAAATCTAGATTAGAATTAATTACAATTCCTTACAACATTTACAGTTTTCCAGTCTTTTTTCTACTCAATCTAACCTAACATAACCTCACCTAACCTAGCCTAACCTAGCCTAACCTAACCTAACCTAACATAACCTCACCTAACGTAACCTAGCCTAACCTAACCAAGCCTAACATCACTTAGCCTAACCCAACCTAACCTAACCTGCAACATAAGTCAGAACGATGCCTTAAATTTTTAAAAAAATGATGAAGCATTTTATAATAATAGAAACTATAAAATTTCAAAATAGAATCAATTAATTATTTAAATTTAAATTTAACATAATTTCTCACAAAATTCAGGTATCAGCTTTTCAGTCTTATTTGCTACTCAACCTAAACTAATAAGTCAGTCACTAATAAGTCTGTAAAGTAAACTCTAATAAGTCTGTTCAATAATTCACCAAATATGTGGAAAACTAATACTAGTATTAAGATATTTAAGCGTGATCTTAGAAAGTATATTTTAAATAAATTCAATGGACGATGAATCAACTCTGTGATAGTTCATATTTAAATGAGAGGTAATAATAATCATTCATTCTTGATAACGCCGTAAAAGGCGAAACTAGTCGAATAAAGAATTGTTCAGTCAGTGATTTTTAGACATGTATTTATTATCACCTCTCATTTATTTATATTTTAAATAATGAGATAGGTATATAATTAAAAATTGACAGTTCAAAATATGTATATTTTTGTATAGCTTCAGCTAAATAAATATTATTATTATTACTATTATTATTAATAAGAATATGGACTTTAAATAATATTATGCAGCATTTACAACATTACTATCTATGCAATTTCACAATTACTATTTCTAAGAAAATTTTAAGATCACTTTTTCAGCCTTTTATACAATTAAAACCTAATTTAACCTTTAACTAACTCTTTCTAACCTAAAGAGTGTTTATTATTACTTAAGGTATTATAAAAATAACTATAGGAAACATTAATAATATACAACACCAATAATATATATAAATATAAATATATATATATATATATATATATATATATATATATATAATGTGCATTAGAGCTTGTATATAGTCATCTAAATTATAATATTCTGGTGTGCAGCTGCTCTACAGAAATAAATAGGGTGTTTATTACACAGAAGCGAATACTTCGATTAATATTTAATATTCATCAACGAACATTTTGTAAATCTATCTCCATAAATAATTACATACTCACCCTACCTTGTTTATATATTTATAGATGTTTAATATATGTTAAAGAAAATGAACATAGGTTTAATAAATGGAAGAGTAATAATGAGTATTCAACAGAGAAGAGTGATATGCTACTTATTCCTAAGCATAAAACAGCTTAATTTGAGCACTCATTCTATTATCAGAGTATTAAAATTTTTAACCATTTACCGTCAAATTTGAAATTACTGAAAGCTCATTTCTTTATGGAGACAGTTAAGTCATTGAAATTAGCAAAGGCATACTATAGTGTCAATCAATTTCTCATATCAATAATAATCAATTTTCTGCATCATATGTTTGTATATTTTTTTACCACAAATGTTCTTCATCATGTGGAATTGTCTCAAATGTTTAATAATCCTGAGGTAATTTTTTTATTTCCAAATAAAGTTGTATATTATTGTGAATATAAATTCAAGTAATATTTTTGTTCGAACCAATTTTTTTGTTCGTGGGCTGAATGGAAGATCAGACTCAAAACTGAATTCAGTCCTTTTGAGAGCATTCTTCTCAGTTGTAATTATTGTATCAATTGAATGACATTAATTTTAGAATAAGGAATGTTTCTCAACAAATTTTATTTTATTATTATCATTAACATGATTATTTTAATGATAATAATATAACTCATTCAAAAGGGCTGCAGGTTTGAAAACAACAGTTTTACCGTTATTCATATTCAGAAGACGAAAATGCTTTCAGTGATACTTTATATTCGGATATTTAGAAGGTAAAAGATACCTGACCGCCAAGCTTGTCTTCTCCATCATTCCAATGCTCTTGATGGATCTCATGCTGAGTGGTAACTGGAACTGACGAACTATTTTATCAACAAATAAAATTTTAATTGTTTATCGAATGAGTTCTACAAATTTATATAAACTTTGGCATTTTTATTGATTAATTACCTTTGTTGGATTCATCTTAAATATATATTTCGTATATGAATGAAGAATATGACTTTTGGAAGTTTCAAGTTGGACTTCTTTCGAAACTCGTTTTCACAGGTGCATAGATTCACAAACCATTATTCAGAAATTCTTTGTTCCCTGTACGTTTTTCTCCTAGGAGGAAATAATTTGAAATAATTGTTCAACCGTCAACAAGTGGATGTAGCTGGAAGTATGATAGAAAGTTTATTTTGTTTCTAACAATAACATCCACTTCATAGGTTGATTTGGAAATGTTTTAAAAAAATTTTTGTTTGGCTCTATCCTCACTTCATCTAAATTTTTCCATTCAATCCATTTCTGTTTCCAACTTTCACTTAACGTTCCTTTTTTTAAGGTCGAATTTTTTTGATTTTAATTGTATGCTTCATCGTATTTTCTAGAGCTTTTTGCTATCTTCTTTTTTCAGGTCCTCTTGCGTATTTTGTTCTTTATTGCAAAAGGAAGAATGTGGAAATTTTTCCTTCTAGAAGATATTTTCTTTTATAATGATTCGAAATCCTGAATAAATACTAAGTCGCGTTTCTCTGTGAAATTGAAAGTTTCATTCATAAAAAGCATATACATTTACCCAGATCATTTTATAAGGCTCACAGGATGTTTACTCACGTGTAGATGAAAAAGAAAATACATCACCTCAGGACTTTCTGAACAAATTTCTAAAATTTAGTGTGACAAATTGTCTTCAGAAAATAAATTCTCCCACTTTCGACAATTACTAACTTTCAGAAAACTCTATGCTTTCTGTATATATATATATATATATATATATATATATATATATATATATATATATATTTTTTGAAAGTTTTTAGCATTAACAGGCCTTTTTAATATGAAAAAGTTTATTTTTGTTGAAAAAATAAAAAATAACAACGAAACGTCAACAGAAATAAACTTTTTCATATTAAAAAAGCCTGTTAATGCTAAAAACTCTCAAAATAAATACCTCAAACAGGCAATAAATCAATTTCAAGATATATATATATATATATATATATATATATATATATATATATATATATATATATATATATCCTGAAATTGATTTATTGCCTGCTTAAGATATTAATTTTTTAGCAATAACAGGCTTTTTTAATATGAAAAAGTTTATTTTTGTTGACGTTTCGTTGTTATATTACAACTTTGTCAAAACTAATTTAGCCTGTTATTGCTAAAAACTTTCAAAAAAAAGAAAGAAAAAAATATATATATATATATATATACATATATATATATATATATGTATATATATATATATATATATCTATATATATATATATATATATATATATATATATAAATATATATAGTTTCAAGATTCACGAACCCATCACTTTCGAGAGTGAATATTAAGTGCGCTTCGAAAAAATCATGGATCTTGTAGATGATAATATGATACAGTTGTTTCATCATTATATATCAATTGTTTCATTATGAATCATCAGTCCGTATTAAATCATTCAATTAAGAATCGATTACTTTCAAAACGCCTACAGGTCCTAGATCCGAATGAGGAAAGCAACAACTTATGAAAATTCACGTGAGCTTCCTCTATCGGAGAAGAGACGAATGAACGAGAAAAATAAAGCGAGTACTTGAGACTTTGTGGTTGTGTTGACAACATTTGTGTAAAGAGCTCCTTGAGAGTTTTATTTGAAATATTTCGATATTTCGATTAAGAGTCTCAGTATATACTCTATATAGATATATATATATATATATATATATATATATATATATATATATATAGAGAGAGAGAGAGAGAGAGAGAATGTATTATTATTTTTATAGTGAAAACTGAGAATCATGTCCTCACGTGGTTGGTTAACACAAAAATAATTACTGTCCTTTATATATATATATATATATATATATATATATATATATATATATTTATAAATTAAGAAACGGTTTGTCAGGTTGAAAATGGAGTTAAGAAAACTCAGGTAAATACCCTAAATTTCTTAGCTATATATTTATATATATATATATATATATATATATATATATATATATATATATATATATATATATATATATATATATATATATATATATATATATCGAATTCAGCTTTCGGTTGAAGAAGTAGGGTGTGCCATTGTCATTTTTTCGAAAGCGTGGTTTGTAATGGCGCCATTTCTTAGCAAATCTGAAAAATCCCTGAACATATAGCGTTTATAAGGAATCCTTTAGCCTAAAACTTTCTGCAACTAGTAAAGTCAGCTAGGGATGAAATAATGATGGTAATTACAACACAGCGCATGCCGTGGTATGGTAGGAAATGACGAAATGAAAACGTTCTTGGAAACTTCAGACGTAAAGAGTAAAATCTTATATATTCTAGTACCATCATCAACAATTTTCAGCGAAATATTGATACTTAATACATCATAAAATTATCTGAACGCTTCTTCAGATTTTACTTTATGACTAATTAATAATCCCAGTGACAAAACCACAATAAATTGTTTTCATTCGGTAAATGAATAAATCACATTATCATTCAGATTATAATCAAAATATGCAGAAACTATTGGAGAAAATCAGCAAGTAATACGACTAGAATGACCAGTCATTTACAGAAATATTGCATCTAGAATTTTATTTGAAACAATTTCTCAGTTTACATATAATAAACTGTAATATAATTCGGAACAGTCTTCCGAAGCCTACAAAAATTGTTTGACACATTCAAATTGAGTCAATTAAACAATTAAAGAATTTCACCAACTGTTATGATACAATGTTGATACAATAATTTGTTTTTTAATTTTTCAACAAGTGTTGTAGGATAAGTGATTGACAAATAAATTATTCAAGGAAGAATTACTTATTACTAAATTTTGTACTAATTTGTTTCTGGTCAGGTTTCCACATGAAAACCAACAGTTGATTTTTAACTCACCGATGAATCAATAAAACACTGGGGTACATATGCATAAAAACTCAGGTTCTTTTTCTTCGTATCCATTGAAAGATGCGTTTCCAATCGTGGGCAACTAAACAATCAAACAAACATCAAAAATGTGTGTTGTCAGCATTGCAAAACCAGATACGATGCAAGCAAGCCGTCTATAAAATATTCAAGAGCTTCTTTATTGAAAGAAAACAATGGACGGATTCTTCTCGCGATTCCCAATGGAGCCCAATCTTCAACGCAAATTCTTTTGAGCCTTGTGTAGGTGACTACTTACAGCATTAACAGCAAACTTTAGCGAAACGCAGAGATTCTCTAGGCTAATAAAGTGAATACTTCACACATATTATCCATGTTTGTAAATGTTCGAAAGAGAGTGCAGTTTTTAAGTCCGATTCTGTTTAATTAAGCAGCTCAAGTCTACCGAACCGGTTTGTGGCAACATGACGATCGTCGAGATTCAACTAATGATTCTATTTTGTCTACATGCTCTGCATTCGTTGTGTTTTTATTCCAGCGTCGTCACATTTCCATAATTGCATTTTCATTTATACTTATCAGACACAACTCCAACAGCACTAATCTACCTCTGATTTGACAGGTAGCAGTGCTATCTGTGCTCTAAATGAGAAGTGCTACCAGAAAAAATTCCGAAACCGTAGTGGTAGGCCACATTGTGAAACATCTTGGAACGATCGAATTCTTTCTTTGGTCTCTATAACGATGTTTTTGTGGAAAATTCTTAACAATTAGTTGATTTTTTCATCTTATAATTCTTAACTTGTCGAAAAGCAATGTGTGATGAAAATAGAAATGCAGAACTTGCTTTCATTTCAAAATTTCATTGTGGTTTCGATTATTTATCAGCAAAAATCGGACGAACAAATTCTAATATGTCAGTATTTTGTACTGGTTGACTTTTTTGGGTAGGTATTTTCGTCACCTTTAAAACTTGTTCAACTTGTCATTTGTCCTATCGAAATATCGCTGACACAGCCAAAGAGGGTTAGTCGATAAATACCCAAATTTGTGAATTTGAAATTTTCTAAGTGTAAAAAATATTTTCCAGCTATTTTCTAATATCAACAGGTTCGTTTTGGTTCCCAGAAAGTTTGACAATGAGCTATTCGGAACAATGAATATTCTGTAAAACTAACAGATGTTTAGAAAATTAATCTTTGAATTAATTTCGTATGATTCAAAACAAAGAATATTAGAAGTTATATTTCGAAAATATAATTTTTGATAATTTTAAACATAAACTAGTTGAACTCTGAAAAGAATCGCATTGTTGAGAAATATTGGAAACTACTTGGTGGAAATTTGTATTCTTAACTTTGAAGAAGTGATAAAATTTACTGTCATAGTTTGAATGAGAATATATCGAGTAGAACCTTCACGTCAATCGAAGAACCTGATATGAAGTTCCTGTTATACATAAAATCCATATATTCAATACATGTTCCTTAAATTAAAAACTACTGAAATCAATAAAGAACACGTTTCCCAATATTATGAAAATATTTATCGATTCATCTTACATAAACACAATCGTACGAACATCTGGTTGCTTGGTATAATTAAAAACACTTGGGCTAATGTTTCGGGCTACTAACACATTATCAAGATCTTTATATAATTAACTGGTGCGATGCTCGAAATATACGTCCAGCGTAGACAATTTCATAGTATTCAACCTAGTAAACTATACATGCAACCATGCGACGAGTTCATTTATATCATCTAGCCTTTAAGTTTCAATCTTTCTAAATAGTTAATTTGAGGAACTTTAAAATGCGACAATAATATTTTTAGTTGATGATTGATGAGGCCGATACTTGATGTAAATCGATAAACATAATAAAACAATTGTTAAACTGATTTACACATATATTAAAAATAGTACTGCATGACGTACGTTTCGATGAGATTCACCTTTTTCAAATGCTACGTGCAGGCTAATGACAATTTCTCGAATACATACAATATATAAACTTAAATACAGAGAAAACAGGTAGATAACAGGTGGAAGGGATGAATACATACTGAACTACTATATAGTAAACTAAGTAATTTTGAAAAGATTGAGAAGGGGGCTTGAGGTATGATCGATTTGGCTGTTCAAAAGGTTGCCAGAATATTTGTATTTATTAATTTGAAGTGATTCTAACAAATTAAGCTTCATTCCCTTGTTTGCGGTATTCAAAATTTCAAAATCGGAATTGAATATATGATTTTCATTAATCAAATGATTTGCATGATGAGAATCTGTCTTCTGATTATCAAAGCTACGTTTATGTTCCGAAATTCTTATTTGAAAACTTCTAAAAGTTCTACCAATATAAAACTTATCACAACTACCACAGTTAATTTTATATACACCGGATTTTTTATTTTTGTTGACTTTAGATTTGTTATTTTTGATATGTTTTCCTAAGTTATTTCCAGTACGGTAAGCAATGTGGATGTTATACTTAAAAAGAAGAGATTCGAGTTTTTCACTGGACTTACCGATGTATGTAAGACTGTTATAGTTGATATTGTTTTTGACTAGGGGATAAACAAAACCAATCGCCTTTTTGAAGGTTTTCTTTAATATCATATTATCTATTATTTCAGGATTAAAATTATTATTCACGGCTATTTGCTTGATTAAATTTTTCTCGCTGTTGAAATTGGTTCTAGAAAGAGGAATATTTACTAATCGATGTATCGAACTATTGAAAGCTGCCATTTTGTGTTGAAATGGATGCATGGAAGTATTATGTATAATACTATCTGTATGTGATGGTTTATGGAAAATTGAGAAACTATGTTTGTTATCCAGTTTCATTATTTTGAGATCTAAAAAATTAATAGAGTTTTCTTTCTCAAGTTCCAAAGTGAATGTAGTTTTAGGGTGTAACGAATTAATGAGTGTCGAGTTGCCGAAGAGTACCAGTGAAACAACAGATGATATCATCTACATATCTATACCAATAAATAATTTCTACCTGTTTTCTCTGTATTTAAGTTTATATATTGAGAAATTGTCATTAGTCTGCACGTAGCATTTGAAAAAGGTGAATCTCATCGAAACGTACGTCATGCAGTATTATTTTTAATATATGTGTAAATCAGTTTAACAATTGTTTTATTATAATAATATTTTTGCTGGTAAAATTGAGATATTGAAAACCTTTGAAGTACGCTTCAGGCATCTTTACATTTTTTATCGATATTTGACGAAAAATGTAATGCGTAAGTTTTTACCTTTTTCCAAATCAAATATTTGATAGATATACAATGCATCTCAATCATTCTCTGTTTTATAAATCCGGGAAAGACATACAAATATTAAAATCATATGACAGCTTGCGGATTTGTTGAAACTTTCAGCATGACAATATTATATCCGGTGTTCAGCAATAAATATTCGGCAAGTGTGACATATGGAAATGGAAAATTTTGATGCTCCGAACCAATACTTACAGTTTTGAATAAATTTGATTTCAATTTATGATAGAGAGTTAATAGAAAATCAATAGAATCATTCGTTGAGTATAGTAGATTAGGTTCGAATACACTACGTTCAAACTAAATGAAAAATGAGCATTTCAACAAAACTTATGAGTGGATAAGTGTTTTGTTTATAGTTTTTTCTGCAGCAATTATATTTGCATCTATATTAATAAAGAAAATTAGCACAGGTTAGAAGGATTAATAAGTGTTAACTTTTGTGGGGTCTAAAGCGGTGGTGTAAACTAACAAGGTTTTGAGTTCATTTTCGCAAGAGTCTCACGAGGGTGGTGGATCTTTTTCTCCGAAAATATGTTCCACTAGTCCTATTAAAATTATAAATAGGCAAATTCTACCTAATAACGGTTGTTTTTTTTTAGGGGTATAGAACTTTAAATTGCAATAAAACAACGATGGATCATTCGATTGACAAGAATTTTCTTTTATTCGAAAGATACTCTTTGGCACTACATTTTAAATGTGACTTCTGGCATATGACCACCAAGGCTGGCTCGGATGAAGTCCAATCTGGACATCCAATTTTCGATGACTTTTTCTAACATTTGTGGCCGTATATCGGCAATAACACAGCGAATATTCTCTTCCCAATGGTCAAGCGTTTGTGGCTTGAAGCCCCACAGAAATTAGTATAGCGGTGTTAGATCACAAGATCTTGGAGGCCAATTCACACGTCCAAAACGTGAAATTAGGCGGTCACCAAACGCGTCTTTCAATAAATCGATTGTGGCACGAACTGTGTGACATGTTGCGCCGCCTTGTTGAAATCACAGCTCCTGGACATCGTGGTTGTTCATTTCAGGAATGAAAAAGTTGGTAATCATGGCTCTATACCGATCACCATTGACTGTAAGGTGTTCTAGCCATCATCGTTTTTGAAGAAGTATGGACCAATGATTCCACCAGCCCATAAAGCGCACCAAACAGTCAGTTTTGCTGGATGTAACGGTGTTTTGACATACACTTGAGGATTATCTTCACTCCAAATGCGGCAGTTTTGTTTGTTGACGTAGCCACTCAACCAGAAGTGCGCTTCATCGCTAAACAAAATTCGCTTATGAAAATCGGGAACAACGGCAATCTCGTTTTGGGCCCATTCGACGAATCTACGCCTTGCTTGATGATCGTTTGGCTTCAATTCTTGCACGAGTTGGATTTTGTAAGCACGCAAACCAAGATCCGTCCGCAAAATCTTCCATAAAGAGGATGGACACAGATCCAATTCCTGTGCTGGATGGCGGATGGACTCATTCGGGTCTTCCGCAATGCTACGCTCTACAGTAGCAATAGCTTCTTCTGTACACACCGTACACTCTGGGGATGCGAGTTATCAATAAGAGTAAACGTGGTGCGAAAACGTTCCATGGTTAATCGAATTAACTACTCTGATGGACGATTTTGTCGACGATAAAATGAACGTAGTGCGCGATACGTATTCCGCACAGAACCATTATTTTCGAAATAGAATTGCACCATTTGCAAGAGTTGGGCAGGCGTGAGTCTATTCATGATGAATTGCCAAACCAAACTGAGAATAAATCACTTCTCTGCTGTTAAATCGGTAGCCATCTTCAACAGTAATGCCAACTTAAAGTTCTATACCTCTAAAAAAAACATCCGTTACTTAACTAATGGAATCGCTGTGTAGGAATATTGAGTGAACGTAACAAAGAACATTGTATAAAGAAGAAATAAAATTCTTATTGATGTACATATAATATAGTTCACATTGTAGAAAATTATGGAGAAGTTAAAAAATGCATTTTCAGTCAGAAAGTAACTTCATTCATGTGAGACATAATCACTAGGTTTTCTGATAAAAGAAAAAGAACTCATAAGAAATTATCAGAATGCCATTTTCACTGATTCATAAAGATGTTGCTATTTTCGTTTTTCCAGAAGAGATTATCTTCACTTCTTAAGTAATTTAATTATTCGTTTGATATCAAATAAAATGAAGATATGTTATATTTCGCGACCAGTATCGACTGCTATAAAAAAATCAGTATTTGTATGCAGAAAAATTCCACTTTTATATCTTCTTAAAACCCTTGCATTTATATAACGAAGAATATTTAAAAAATATGCCTAAATAAAACCTAACCAGAAACTGTAATAAGAGAACCCATAACCTCAAGCAGAGGACTTCTTCTTTATATTCAAGGACGTTTAGTTTTGCATACTACCCTTTTACTTCTGTGAGGAACAATTCGACAACGATTTGTAATGATGATAGTTTTCTAGCAAATATTATATAAGTTTCATACAAAATCAATAAATACATTTTTCTTTTCAATGGTGCACCACGTATTTTTCTAGCCAATTTGGTGATACTTGAGATCAAAGAAAATTTTGCCCCTAATAGGTCAAATTTTTGCAAGGTCAGAGTTTGTCAATGATCTCGAATAGTTTACGTAATTATTGTTGAATTGATATTTCGAACGGTCTGAGTTGCTCACTGATTTCGATCCCGATTAGCTTTTTCAGTATTTATATAATTAAATAATTATTTATTCAGCATCGGGGCTCGAAATTCGTTTCTTGAGGTTGTAGAGACCACCCCCAAAATCGAATGAATTATTTATTATCGAAAAAAATCGATGAAGGTGTATTTGGCTTGCAGGTATCTCTTAATTTCCATTTCTGTTTCGCCAGCTTTTATCGACAGCAATCGTGAAATATTAAGCAATTGATTATATATTTGTATTCTCTTTATTTTCACGCTCAAGGAAGCGAAGTACTGCTTTCGAAGCCATATTTTTATGGCCACGCATGTACTGCATATAATTAAACTCATGCCAAAACAAATTACAGCAGCGATAACTGGAATAAGTCGGCATATTTTGCCCATATCAGAAATGCGACGCCTGATTTATTTCAATAGGCGATTCTGCGATCTGATTAATGTACAGCCGATGATATTTTGGTGTGAAATAAACGACTGAGTTATATGAGAGAAGTTTATTGAATTCAGACCTCAGTGAAAACAACAAGGCTCTTCTGCACTGGATTTAGTATATATTTCGAATGATTCTGTTTAAATAAATTTTGTTGCAACACGTAAGCTTTATATAATAATAATAATAATAATAATAATAATAATAATAATAATAATAATAATAATAAGACATTCATTCAAAACAGATATACATCCAATTACAGGGAATTACAAAAAAATAACAATTTACAAAAAAATGTAAAATTGTACACAAATAATAATAAATAAGAAAAAACGAACGAGAAAAAAACCAAAAATAGAGAGTATAAGCGAATATATACAACGAAAAAACTTATTTGAAATGAATTGAAATAGTATTGAACAATAACCAGATAACTAAAAATAAAATAAAATATTGTCTATTACAAAGTTACATATGGTCAGCAGAAGTTGACCATTTAGTAACGAAATATGTTTGATGAATAAAAATAAAATTAAAATCGATTGCGTTAGCACTATCTAGTAAACAAATGAAATAACAAAAATTAAAATAATATTTATAACTAAGTCATATGTAGACAACAGAAGTTCAGGAAAATATCACGACATCCCATTGCGCTCTTCTGAGAGGCATGCCAAGATAACTGATAGCCGATCAAAATAGATATCACATCGACCACAACACCCATCATAAAGATTACATATACAGTGGATAGGAGAACGTGACATAACATTTGATCTGCTGTAAGTGACATAAAATGTATTATTCCGCCTCAGACCAGGCCTTGGTACGCGAATATTTATTTTTCTGAGAAGAAATGGCGAGTCAATCGAATTGTGCAAAATTTTGAACAGAAACGTCAGGCCGAACCGTTCACGCCTCAACTTCAATAATTCAATTCCCAAACTATCGGTTAGGATGGAATGGTCGAAGCCTCTAGAAGGATATTGCCCATAACATCTGAAGTACATATACTTCAAACATTTCCCCTGAACTGCCTCCAAGTCGGCAATAGAATTAAAGTACACAGGAGATATTCGGCATATACGTATTTAAAATGCAACAAATGTTTTATAGAACCAGAACCATTCAGAAATACTTTCAATGCAACTAATATTCAAACTTGATTGCGGTCGAAAATAGTAAAAGAAGTATTGCTAACGACGGGAGCCGAAAGCATACGATTAGGCGTCACCCTTCAAGACGAGACGGTTTTCACCACTGTTCTCAAAAAACGAGAGTTGTTTTAGTGTTGTTCGAAGGTCTAATTATACAATTCACAAATTTATTATCAGAATATGTGCCGAACTCTAGATTGTCGCGAATAATAACTATTAAACAACACCATATCACGATTAATCTGATATGGTGTTCTTCATAATATCTGTGAACTCTGAATATCTTCATCATTTACACATATACTCCAAAGGCTTGCAACCAAACTGATTATAGAATATTGATATGCCAACTTCAGTCCCATGGCTATTCCTTCATTTGTCATTATTGGTGCAATAATATTTTTCACATAGTTCCCAATACGTTGAGAATTGAATCACTGAGTAAAAATCCCTGAATTACACGAAATGTAAATCTTCACTCTATCTTGTCTCATCTGGGGTGCCACAGGGGTTGCATTGGGTCCATTGTTGTTTCTTATGGACATAAATCTTCACATTTAGATTGCATTACTCAAAAAATTATTTTTGTTATTAATGATCGTCATGGTCAAGTATATGAATTTACAAGTATCTTTGAATTGAGTAAATTTTTGGTGTTCCAACTGCGGTCTGAAATTAAATGTTAGTAAATGTGTCTTCATTATCTATTAGTTCAAATGTGTAAAAAAGGTGTCTTCATTATCTCTTAAATTAACTGCATTTGAATCTATCTATACAGTGGATGGTTATTTTAAATAGATACGTGGAGTTCAAAAATCTTGTAGTTCCAGTAGTTCGTTTTTGGCTACAAAGTGTCCTATTTAGAAGACAGTTCTGGTTACTGGATCTGTCGCTAGAGCACTTCGTTATTTTGAAATAAAGTATAATTTTGTATTCACTGAACGATAATTTTGTAGTCGTATTGATAGATACAGTTCAAAATAACTGTTTGAAACATATACCAGAGGCTTTGACTCCTCACATGCAGTCTTGGAGTGGGAGTGCAGAACTTCAATTTTCCCTAATGCTCACATATGAATGAAACTCGCCACTTCTTGGAATTGTCTCGAAAATTTCAGAATAAATATTTGAAATTCTTAATCGAAATAACGTATATTCGAAAGTAAACTTAAATTCAAACACTTGAACTTATGATTTACACTTTATTGACTACATAGCAAGACGCGTTTCGTCGTTACAAACGACTTCCTCAGACATTATTCTGTTAGCATCTGTTACGCGTCATGCTATGTAGTCAATAAAGTGTAAATCATAAGTTCAAGTGTTTGAATTTAAGTTTATATTCAATTATAATGGATTTACATTCTTGTAAACGCCAACACTATTAAATATCTTCAAATAAAGTAAATATAAATTTGACCAATATTTTTGTTTGAACCAAGATTTTTGATCGAGGGCTGAATGGAAGATCATATTCAAAACTGAATTCATTCTTTTTGATTAGTTGCTCAACAAATATGGTATTTGGTCCTCTTGGGATTTATTTGTGATTTTGTAATATTTTGAAATGAATGAATATCTGTCTATCCTTTCCCGTTTTTTCTATTCGCTCTGTGATTGATTGTAATCCTATGAAAAATAAAGGCCTTAAAATTTTTTCATATTAAATCATAATAGAGCCAAGTAACTACTTAATAAGAAGCGAGTATTACCTGTACAGAAAGAAAAGTGATGAATAATTCAGTAATCAATACTTCTCGAGCTAAATACGCTTGAGTTATCTCATATATGGCAGTAATTCACATTCCAGATACACTGCATTTCTGCCTATGATGAATTATCGGCTCTGCATGGAAATGACAATATCGTTTGTCGGACAAACGATAGTGTTTCTGCAATGTGGAGTCAATCGAGAAAACATGCAATTATCGGTGTGAACAAGCCTTTCGAATCGTAATCAATCAATCATTGAATTATTTTCTAATAAAATGCGCGAACGGCTTCCAACTCCCGGCGGTGTAAGTACGTCCCAATCTGCCGGAATTGTGAGTCCATTTCATCGCGACAAAATGGAATATCGAAGCTTTATAAATATTGATTCCGATGTTCAAGTGTTGTACTATTGAAAACGAAAATGCAGTTGCTTCTCTGCATAAAATATTCATGGCTTTATCAGGTTTTTCGAGACTGTGTTATTGCTTGCAGCAAATTTCATTCTGCTGTCAATTTGCTTCCCGCAGGCTTGTATTGTTTGGAAAATTAATTTCGACTTCTATTATTCATTATTTAAAATCGTTGAATGTATATATGATTTTAATCAATATATTTCTAATAATAGTAATAAAATAGCTCAATTTAACTTCGAGACAGATCGATACAAATATGTAAGATTAGACTATAATTTCACCCTAAACATATATGTTGTAAATCAAAAGTTCAAGTGTTTGAATTTTAGTTCATATTCAATATATATGATTGCCGAGTAGATATGAATATGCTCATTGGATCTCATAAGAAGGGTGTAGCACAGTTTGAGAATGTTTTCCTCATTGGATGCAAATTGATTGTTGGAATCCACACCACTGAAGATTCCTGGAAGTACCAGATATATGGCAATAAGTTTGAAATAATCCTTTAAGTTATCAGAATATTTCATCATGGGAACCGCTGAATATCTATGCAGCAGGGTTATGGAAAACTCAGAACCTCGCCACTCTTGAAAATCTCATCTTTTATTTGAAGATGTTACAGCACACACATTATGGCACACATGTCTCCTTGGAAAGAGTTAAGAGTTACTTTAATTTCATCAAATTATTATTATTATTATTATTAAATATAATTAAAGGTAGGGGTCTGAAGACCCATTAGCCCATTAACACTTTTTACAGAATACTGCAATGTGAGGATAATACATTAAATAAACATTTGAGAAAAAAAAATACTAACAACAAGAGGAAAAAATAGTGATCACTACACATTGACAATGAAAATATATGACAAAAACAATTTCTGAAAATGAAAACAAGGATTCATCTACCACCCTCTTGAACTCGTTGACTGACTTTGAGTTCACAACTTCACACAGGTAAACTGTTCCATACACTGAATACACGATTAGGTGAAAAATGCTGCTGCCTAGATGTATGAAATGATCCCTTCTTCAGCTTCAAATTGTGACCACGAAGTCTGTTGCCATCAAGAATGAATAAATGTTTAAAATCTCCAAAATTATATTTCAAGATTCGAAAAGTAATGATTAAGTCACCACGTAGTCGGAGAGCTTCAAATTTTGGTAATCAAGCTGAAGTAAGCCTTAGAGGGTAATTCGGTCTTTTAACTTTGAATGATAGTCTAGTAGCCCTACGCTGAATGTTTTCAAGTAGATCTCTGTCCCGCACCAACTCCGAACGCCAACAGCACCGCAATACTCCATAGTAGGACGTATGAATGTTTTATATAATCGAATTGATGCCTGAAAGGATATCTTCGCAAACGCCCTTTTCAAAAGGTGAAGTTTACTATTTGCTTTTCTAGTTATGCAAGAAATGTGTTCCGACCAACTCAAATCTTCAGTTATTGTGACTCCGAGATCGTTATAAGAATTAACTTTGCTTAATTTTTGTCCGTCTATGGAATAATCAAAACGTGGATTGTCTTTACCCATATGCATAACTACACACTTGTCTTTATTGAGAGGCAATAACCAATTCAGTCACCATTCGAAAATTGAGTTTAAATCGTCTTGAATTTAGGCACCGTATGAAACTGGATTTGCGAAAATTTTTGTGTCGTCTGCATAAAAGGCGTTCTCACTTGGAACATGTGAATGAAGATCACTGGCGTATAAAACAAATAACAATGGACCCAAAACGGATCCCTGAGGTACTTCACTTAAAACTGGCCTTGGTGTAGAAAAAGAATATCCAGCCCTAACACAAAAATTTTTGTCCGATAAAAAAGCCCTAATCCACTCAAGAAGACATCCACGTATACCGAAATGTTCCAATTTATGCAGAAGCCGTCGTCTGGGCACACTATCAAATGCCCTTACAAAATTCAAATAAACAACATCCATAGGCTGTTTTCTATCAAGCGCAATTGTCCATTTATTTACACACCAAAGCAAATTAGTCATTGTTGATCGACCTTTAACAAAGCCATGTTGTTGTTTAGGTATAATTTTTTCAAAAAATTAAAAAATGAAATTGAAATAATTTTATCTACCCGTTCTCATTTGGAAATCCTTCGAAAGACACCTAGAGGTGTTATCTTCGAAACATCTCATGATGCCTTAACTCAGAAACTCAATCTGAGGGTGGTCAAATACAAAATGGAACGCACTACATTGTAATAGATAGAAAGCCGTGTATACGAAAATTTATTACATATACGGAGTATATTGTGAGAAAATGCAACTGGACTCACGCAACGGGTATGAGATACCATAGCCGTACGTTTAGCGGTCGTATTTAATAACAGTGTATCGATCATGCTGCTCCTGCAATTACCTAGCACCTTTTGCAAGAATAATACAATCGCCGGCTGTTCCCGCCTCGCGTGATCTGACCAGGCCTTCACTTTCCTCGACAAACCGTTACTTCGGCTCTGCGAGAGCGCTACGTACACCATACAACTACCACACACAAATATTTCGCTCGCGGTCTTCGTGAATACAGGGGATGCTTTCGATATTTTGAGCCTAATCCATTGTTTTCAGAAATTTTTCCTTAAATTTGACGAATATTCGAAGCATTTTTCTACTCCGATAAGGTGAACCTAAAATATGCGTTTTGAGTATATCAGGGGATATTTGAGAATAGAAAATCGTTGGCCATGTAACTGTTTTCGAAGACAATGTCAAGTAAATAATTTTTCTTCCAACGTGATTCTTTCGGCGAGCGAATATTATTGGAGTTGGCCCAGCTTGCAAGATTCCTTTTTGTTTGAGTATGAATTTTTGATTGGTCTCATACACTTTGAACGTATTTTCGCTATATGGCACGAAAGTATTGATAGGATAGTTCGATTTTGTGACGTATGTATTCTGAGCAGTACACGGTGAACACTTTGTTGTCTATTTGGGGTTAACATTCACAAGATCTCCTGGTTTGAGAAATGAAATCCAGGCAAGAACTTTAGGAGGTATCAAAGCAACGCTCACTCTGGAAGGTTTACTGAGAATGAGAAAAGTGTCCGCTGAAAGTTCACCTCTATAAGGAGGTGGTTAGACTAATAATGAGCTTCAGATATAAGACGTGGACAATGAATGTAGAAGAACAAAATTTGTTAGGAGTATGGAAACGAAAGTTATTGAGGTCAATTTTTTGTGAAGAAAGAGGAAGAAGGACTATGAAAAAGAGAAACAAACCAGAAAATAAAAGAGATCTACGGAGATACGGATATTGTCGAAGTAGTTGAGCCTAAAATGATGAGATGGTTGTCATGTCGGTAGTTTGGATTCGATCAGATTTTGGAGTACACGAAAAAGATTAGGACCAAAAATAGGAGGAAGAATTACAATTGGGAGGCCACAAACGAGATGATTGAAAGAAGTACAAGAGAATATGTGGAGTGTGGGAGTACGGAAATACAGGTGGAGGGTGGAATATAGAGAACGATGGAAAAACTCGATTTCTGATTTTGTGAAATTTGGTTTTATGAGCTATGGCCTTCAACGCATATTTGCTGCAATTCATACACTATGAACAACAAAAACCATAAAGGTTAGTCGAGTCAAAATTATCATTGAAAATATTGTTTGTGAAGGCAGCTTTCATACGGCCACAAATATAGAAAGCAACCCGCGTAAGCATCATGACTGAAAGTTCGAAAGTTTCAAAAATTGTCACCCCGGTTCTCATCCTCCATACGCGAGGTCTTCTCAGAATTTCCATATAGAATGACTTTTTATTGATCCCAAGTTATAACACTCTACAGTTACTAGGAAGAAGTTTTCACCACGATAAAGGTAGTTTGAGGAAATAGCACCGATTATTTCGAAATCGTTTACTGCTTCGAATACTTCTAGTAAACCTCTGAACTACAATGACATAACTATGAGTAGGATGTAATACCAGGGGTTTTCAACGTTGGGCGAAATAATTTCAAGGGGTCGCGAGATATATCTCAAGGAATCAAGGAATGGCAACGCGAGATGATGGAGAATAATAGAAATTATTAGATAAATACAACATTATTCATCACTTCTGCAGCAATGTACATTATATATATATATATATATATATATATATATATATATATATATATATATATATATATATTATTGAATGGAGTTCTTGGGTTATTAAGTCTATTAGTAACTGTTGGTAGCTCTATATTTTATTCGCATATAGTTTTTAACGTTTCGACAGACCAATGTTGTCTTCTTCAGAAAATTTGTTTTCCTTATAACAGCTCTTCTCTGCACATCATAGTCTTAAATTCTTTCAAAATTACATACAATACGATAATAAATATCACAGTCACAAAAATGAACGTTTTAAATCAAACTGAATCGTCAGGTACAGAAGTGCGACTACAGAATTCTTTTCTTGTAGTGTTTTCACTCTGATATATATATATATATATATATATATATATATATATATATATATATATATATATATATATATATTTCAATGTTTGAGCAATAACAGAGTATTTTCAATGTTAAAAATTTTATTTTCGTTGACGTTTCTTTGTATATCACAACTTTTTTTTCAAATTGACTCTTTTGTTTTTTTGGTATTCAGATGAATATTTCTGGCTTAGCATTCGCTTCGGAAGTTTCAGTTTTCTATACTTATCCAGAATATGTGAAATTGATCGTAGATCATGAAAGAATGAGTTTTGAGATAATTTACATGAGAACAAGATTTTTTTCATCTAACAGTTAGCGTTATAGATGGCCACCAAGAAAGAATTCAAGTGCACTGTTCATAGTTCAAATCTGAAATTCAGATCATACCCCTTCGGTAAAAGACCCATATAATGAGATAATATACCTGGACTTATGATCTAATACAACTGTCATTTATATACAGTGAAGGCGTGAAATCTATTGTCGTATACAGGCAACCATAATACCAGTATTATAAGAATGGCTACACACCCTGATAAATAATAACATAGATATACACAAGTTAATATAAGTGCGGTGAATATGTGAGAGACAAATTGGAATCCCCCTTTGAAATTCTTGATTTCAAAATCACCTTGTAATGATAACGTTGATACACGTCTATAATCAACTTAAATGCTCGACCCTTTACAATCGCGGTGTCATTACTTCGACTGTCTATTCGAATTATATTGTTCATTGAATTATTCATTTGACAAATATCCATTTTTCACCTCTCGAAATTTTGTTGCTTTCTTTCTGGAAATATTCAAAATGTATTCTATCCTGCCAAACGATGTCTCTATTCCATCTTCTGTCTGTTCGACATATGATGGTAATATAATTTTTGTGATTCACATTTGTGAAGTGTGAATTTCATTGTTGCTCTCAATTTATTGTTCTAATATTGATTTTTCATGTAAAAAAATTGATGGTTGTTTGACAATCGGTTGAACTGTCAACAACGTCACAAGTTCAGTTTCAATTACTTTTTGACAAAATGAAAATCGAGATGCAAAATCAAACTGCTGTATTAAAAGATTCAATAACAAAAAGTATAATGGACAGCATGGATGAGAAGTTGACACCTATAGTGAAAGAAAACAAAGAGTTAAAAATCCGTGTGGATACATTGGAGAAAGAGATAGAGAGTTTGAAAAGAGCAGGAAGGAGTAATAATATTGTGGTATTTGGCATCGAAGAAAAAGAAAAGTCTACGATCGAATTACTACGAGAATTGAAAGAGAACATCAAAGAGGATTTGAATACTGATATCGTCAATAACGAGGTAAACAAAATACATGGCATAGGGAAAAAAGATCACGAAAGCAACAAACCAAGGACGGTAATATGTTCGTTTGTGAATAATTGGAAGAAGAACGAAATTATCAAAAGTAAGAAGAACCTTAAAAATATTTAGGTCATGGAAGATTATTCTGAAGAGGCATTGAAAAAGAGGAAAAAGCTACAAACAAAGTTGGTTGAAGAGAGGAATAAAGGCAATATTGCATATTTGAAATACGACAAACTAATAACCAAAGAGAATAACACAAGTTAAGAAAAAAGAAAGAGAGACTTGTCCACTTCTCCCTCTTTCCCTAACACTCAGCCAAAAAACAACCTACTCTGTTTACATCCAAGGTAAACAGGACAAATGCTTTTGTTAAAATGCGATCCAGATCGAACTCGTTTTCTAACATTTCTAATGTGACTAATTCTAATAATAATCAATAGCAACTAAGAAAAGGCAGACGGAAACCAAAACCAATCGAAGGAAATAACAACAAAGTAACAGATATACAACCACATCCCCCAAGCCGACTGGTCCTCGTGGGGAATAGAGACCACAACCCTCCAACAGGAAAGGAAAGGAAAAATAACGAATATGGCAAACACCAAAAATCCATCATCTGAGGTTGGAGGAGGCCTTTGCGGATTGGCAAACCGATCTGCAGAAGATAAAGAAATCTCAAATAGTAGAATAAAATTAAATATTAGTGTTATAGTGTTTTGATGTAAGATCTGAATAAACGGCTATATTATTATTATTATTAACACTGATTTTTGCATATATACTATGGACCTATGCATATATCCACTGGGCTTATTTCTAAATCTAACTAGTGCTTTTGACTTAGCACTAATTGCTTAGTGTCGAACATAAGCAACCTCTATAGAAGATGGAAAACTATGGTATGAGAAGTGAAACTTTGAGATTGATAGGTAGTTATTTGAAAAATAGAATACAATGATTAATTATTGAGGTGGAGTGTGAAGTATTTTGCTCTGATGATCCGCCTAGGTCTCTGCAACCTAGGAGTTTCTCAGGGTAGTATATTAAGAACCCTCCTATTCGTTATATACATGAACGACCTACCGGATCTCATTGAAACATCACATATTTATATATGCAGGTGATACCAATAAAGTACAAACTGGAAACACAATAGCAGAAACTGTAGATTATACAAAGGATGTGTTTGACATAGTTCAGAACTAATGCACCATGAATAGATTAAAATTAACTGAAAGTAAAACAGAATAAGTCATCTTTAAAACTAAAGGAATAAATACCCAAAGGAGATCTAATTATGCGACTCATATATGGAAATAGTAGACTCAACAAATTTTCAACAAAAAAAAAGGTATGCAGGTCGACTCTAATCTAAAATTGTAATTACATGTTGAAATATGTAAGATACCTGTGTGTGAGGCTCTACAATAGTCTCCCAAAAGAATTCCATATGACAATGGAACGAAGACAATTTGACAAGAAGTTTTTCAAATTTATTGTACACTGTGAGCCTTACAAACATGCTGAATTTTTTGAATTTTGTAAACGAAGGGGAATGGATAGTTTGTATGATTGAATAGGGGTTGAAACCACCTGCTCTTGGAAGTAATTTCATTTTGACACTGTCCATTTAACTGTACATTTACTTTGTATTACTTATAGTTTATAATGGAATAAAGACACATTATTATTATCAAAGACACATTATTATTATCTTAATACACACTTGGACTTGTACACACTGACTTGAAAACTTGAAGAAATAGAGTTATGACAGCTGACAGATAACTAACATCTCAAACAATACCCAATGCAACATTATTAAGAAGTATAGTATGTTTCAGAATATCTGATTGTGTTCCAACATAGTGTTCATCAGTTCTACATATGTTTTGGGCTACTAAGTCATTATCAAGAGTTTGAACACAGTTTGATTCAACTCTTGATAATGTATGAGAAGCCTGAAATATTAGAGGATTAATCACTTCGTGTTCTTTCTCTACGTGAGAGTCATCACCAGACAAATGATAAATCTAGGTTCGAACCCCAGATGAGACATAGACCCTTGATGCATTTTCAGTTCCAGTGGTTATGAAATATGATTCATGATGGGTAATATACTAGTTTACATTATGTTAACTGAAAAAAAAACACCATAAATACTTTCTAAATTCAATTCAAGTTGTTCAACCCATAAGAAATTTATAAGAGTTAATGAATTAATATGTACTCATTTTCAATATTTCATGGATTATTGAAGACTCAATTAATGAATGTGGAACTCTTTAATTGTTTATTGTTGTTGTATTAATATTCCACTAGTTTAGTACGAAAAGTGTCTTGCAATAATAATAATCCAAAGATTGATGCCAAAGATATTTACATGAATAACTGATGAAATTCCAAGTGATAACACATTCTGACTGTTTTCCATTAGTGGCATTCATATACAGACAAAATATTTTTATAAAACATAGCGCTTTCTACTTGATTAACGAAGCAAGAAAATAAAGTTGATTTCAGGTAGATTATATATACTGTAGGTACAAGGAAGAGCAAATAAGTGTGAAAACTGATAATACACTAAACATTCACTAGATAAAGCCAGACCTTCCTTCTGCTAATATTGGTATGTCTACAACCCACATATAGGAAAAAGCATATATATATATATATATATATATATATATATATATATATATATATATATATATATATATATATATATATATATATATATATATATATATAGGACAAAAATATAATTCTTGGTATAGCCCTCAACTCAATTGGAAGCAGACGTTGACACTTCTTTCGAGCTTATTGCTCGAAATATATTGCTGAATCAACAATAAAAGAGCACACCTGTAAAGGAAGCCTCCACTGCTAGGACTCCACGTGAACTCACCGGGTTTGGAGATTTGGTCAACCTATCGCCTTTGTGGCGACTATTCATCCTTTACGGAGTCTTCAACCGAGAAAGTTACCAACGAATGAAAAATTTTATTGCGGTGAAAAGTACAAACGACAAGAATATAATTCAGCAACTCAAATGGAAGCAGCCGTTGACACGTTTTTCGAGCTTATTGGCTCTCCTCAGAACGGCGTAGCCATGTTCAAGGTATACGAACCTGGAAATGGAATCAACAATGAAGGAACACACCTGTAAAGAAAGTCTCCACTGCTAGGCCTCCACGTGAACTCTCCGGGTTTGGAGATTTGGTCAACGTATCGCCTTTGTGGCGACTATTTATCCTGTACGGAGTCTTCAGCCGAGAAACTTAACAACAAATGAAGAATTTTCTTGCGGTGAAAATTACAAACGACAAAAATATAATTTTTGGTATAGCCCGCAACTCAATTGGAAGCAGCCGTTTCATGGCAACAACGGCTGCTCTCGGTTTTTCAAGGTAAAATTGAGCAGTTTCAGGGACCCAGAAGAAACCAACACTCCTGGTTGTATGAAGTTAGATAATGGTGAGCATTACCAGATATTTAGACGATAGTTTCATTGGAGGAGAAACGGACCCTTTCTCTTACATACACCAATTTAATGAGAAAAAGCACAATTTACTCGAATAGATCTTGCATGTGTGACCAAATCAGGAATAATGACATTTTTGATAGATACTTCCATCGGAACTATAACAGATCAGAGCAATAACTTTTGCAAATAGTTCTAAGAAATGAGAACCCTATTTCTTCTTTAGCAATTGCAGGCTTCAGCAGAATAGATAGATATGCTAGTGGAAACTATATTGCAATTCATCAACTATATTCTTTTTTCATTGTTCCTATCGCTATTTAAAGTCAACATTTCAGCCATGTCAGAATAATTAATGGATTTCAAAAACCTCTTGAAAATTGTCTCTTTTCTCTTCGGAGTTGATTCTCAAGTATTGTTTCATTATTTCTTCTTATCAGAATATATGATGATCGGAGAACTAACACAAATATGAGTTGTGTTAGTTACGAAAACAGCATAATGAGAGAAATGAAACTGACGGTGTGATTTCTTTCTTCGCCATTTCTGAAAAAGGTTTTTGATATCCTTATTCTTTTCTACTTAAACTGTTTGATAGACATTTTTCCAGTGTCTTATTTTAAATAGCAGTAATGAAAAGATTTTGAAGAGTTGCAGAAGAAACTATCAATTTTTATCTTTACAGGTAGGTAGCTGGTAAAATATGTTCCTTAAGCATGAAATTCAACCCGTCAGTGTTATATGAATGTTAAGTCCATATCTTATCGGCATACCCTTGTACATCACCATTTGAAAACGCGAATGAAGTTCTTTCATTGGTAAATTTACCACTACTGAATATATTCGAACAGATATTTCTGTAAGAGTATATATATTTGAGGATTTAAAATACCATCCAATTCATTATTTCTGCATCATTAAAGACGATCGAAAATATTTTATATTTAATATACTGAGTAGTTATGAATTCGATGTATTCAATTAATATGAATAGAAATCCTCAAAATCCCTAGGTCTTCAAATACTTGTCGTCTCCAATGCTACATCTTTTTACAAACTAGTGCGCAGATGTCAGCAACCTGAATTATAATTTCTGTTACGCAATGTTTAAGTTGTTCATATTATATATTAAATTAAATTAAAAACTTGGCTTAATGTTTCACGATTATATTCAACAATATCAAAAAGTCAACATGTTTCGGGAGTGAGCTCGTCTTCAAGACTGAAAATTTACATATTTTATAAGCTGGAGCATTAATATAAAAAACAATTGGATGCATTGGACAATCACTTTGTGTATCTTAGGTAGAGTATATAAGATAGGTTCAGGCGGATTCATAATACACAAAATGCTTTGTTAGTGTCGTGGAAAATACTATCGCAGTTATCAATAAGTGATTTTACTTCTACCTGAAATTTATTTGTGGGGTGAGTTTTGAGTATAACAAAATTTTGCAATCAAACAACTTTTCAGATTGTTCTACATATATCTGTTTGTTCATAATAGTTACAGTATTTCCTTTGTCCGCTTTACATATTATTAGATCTTTTTCTGAAATTTTGGATTCAAGTTTTTTGATGTTACTAAATTCTAAAAATTTTTTGAAATTTGAGGTTTCGATATGATATTGGCATATATAGTTTTTCTAAGTTTGAATTGTTCATCGATGTTGAATTTGAATCCAATTCGGTGGTGACCACTAGTTTACTATAGTTTTTTATCATTTTCACTACAGTTGGATTTAGGGTAATATTTGAGGCCTTTATTTAAATTTAACTCGTCTTCTTCAAAAATAGTAAAGGGTGTTTTTTTCAGAGGTATAGAAATTTAAATTGTAATAAAACAACGATGGATCATTCGATAGACAAGAATTTTTTCTATTCGAAAGATAATCTTGTGTCAGTATATTTTAAATATGATTTCTGGCACATGACCGCCACGGCCGGCTCGGATGTAGTCCAATCTGGACGTCCAATTTTCGATGACTTTTTCCAACATTTGTGGACGTATATCGGCAATAACACAGCGAATATTGTCTCCCAAATGGTCAAGCGTTTGTGGCTTATACGCATAGACCAATGACTTTTCATAGCCCCACAGAAAGTAGTCTAGCGGTGTTAAATCACAAGATCTTGGAGGCCAATTCACAGGTCCAAGACGTGAAATTAGGCGGTAACCAAACTTGTCTTTCATTAAATCGATTGTGGCACGAGCTGTGTGACATGTTGCGCCGTCTTGTTGAAACCACAGTTCCTAGACATCATGGTTGTTTAATTCAGGAATGAAAAAGTTAGTAATCATGGCTCTATACCGATCATCATTGACTGTAACATTCTGGCCATCATCGTTTTTAAGAAGTACGGACCAATGATTCCACCAGCCCATAAAGCGCACCAAACAGTCAGTTTTTCTGGATGTAACGGTGTTTTGACATACACTTGAGGATTATCTTCACTCCAAATGCGGCAGTTTTGTTTGTTAACGTAGCCATTGAACCAGAAGAGCGCTTCATCGCTAAACAAAATTCGCTTATGAAAATCGGGAAGAACGGCAATTTCATTTTGGGCCCATTCGACGAATCTACGCCTACGTGAGTCTATTAATGATGAATTGCCAAACCAAACTGAGAATAAATCACTCCTCAGCTGTTAAATCGGTCGCCATCTTCAACAGTAATGCCAACTTAAAGTTCTATACCTCTAAAAAACACTCGTAATCTGCAAAATTTTTTACTCTAGTATGAAAGCGAAAAGATATATTTTCAGCGTCACTTTTAATTAATAATGGAAAAGACTTACGTGCATTAAATAGGTGTTTGAGCTTCTTGGATTGCCTTTCATATTATAAATGACATATATATTTCTCACTTCCTCCCTTATTTTATTATCTAGGATGTCAAATTCTACTGCGTGTAATATATATGATAATCCACTATGGATGATTTTAAGATGTAGTCCTAAGTTTTATCGTTGTGGGTACCATTTTTTCATCTCCTTTTGTAACCAAAATTTATATGCTGCTCGTACGGCTGATTTTGATTCCATAGAGTTGTGGTTGCAGGAAATCTCCATATATTTTAGTGGTAGTTTTTTCGTTAGACACTCTTTTGAGCCAAATGTGGGTTCTTGAAGATGAGCTCACGCTCGAAACATGTTGACTATTTGATATTGTTGAATATAATCGTGAAACATTAAGCCAAGTGTTTAATTTAATTTAATATCTAATTATGTTTCACCAAGAGTTGAGTGAGAATTCAATCTCAGTCATTGTTCATATTATTTAAGGGTAATCGAACAAGTTTATATAGGAACATAATTCAAGTGATGAGAGAAATCCAAAAGTATTTATTTACAACAGTGTATAAGACTATCACATCCTCACATACGTTTTAATTTAGGTTGTAAGCGTTCATTAATATCTGGATGTTAATTAGACGCCAGATACACACAAGACCAAAATTATTGACGATACGTATTTGAAGCTTCATAGTTAAGGGTTGTTGTCGATATGTTAACAGCCGCAAATGTAGCCACGTAGAATATTGAAACCACATAATGGAAGTTTCTAATATCTCATGCAGTCATACACTGTATACGTCAGAAGCAAGGTGACATCTGAAGAACCTTGATCAATTTGTTGTATCAATAAACGAGTATTTTTCGTTATTGGATAGGGAAAACTGAAATTTCAACGAGACATTATTTGAAAGATGATTGAAACTCAAAATGTGAGTAAAAAATATTTAGTGTTTTTTATCTTGTTATAGATTAATGAACCTACTATTGAGGCTTATGGATTTTAGCTATAAAAAATTAGGAAAATATGTTCACTTGGCTTTCGCGTTTCGTAGCAAGTAAAACTTGCTTTCTCGAGACTTTGGAAAAAATGTATTCTAATTAAGCTATTCAAGTTAGAAACAATTACAATGAATTTTCTGATTTCAAGATCCTCTTGTTACTATGAATCTTGAAATACAATTCCAATGTATTTATGTATTTATTATATATATATATATATATATATATATATATATATATATATATATATATATATATATTCAAAGAGGTTAACATAGGTATAATTTCAAAATGAAAAAAAAAATCACTGTATATCCATGCACTCCTAATCAGCCGTTTACTCGTGTTTCGGCTTATTGGCTCTCATCACTTGAAGAAGAAAAAGATGAAAAATTTAATTCACTTGATATAACAATTATAAGAAAAGATAACAAAATTTTAAGAAGAATGGCTCAAATTTCGAGAAGGCATATATATATATATATATATATATATATATATATATATATATATATATATATATATATATATATATATATATATATATATATATATATATATATATACTAGCAGACCCGGCGAACTCCGTTTCGCCACCAGATGGCTTCGTTTTATGTAACATTTCGTTTGGTGATTAAAAGTTTTATATTTGAAAAGGAAAAATTTTATTTCGTTTCTCAACAGTAATGAATTCATTTCGATTACAAAAATGAAGTGTTATTTAGTTGAACGTCTCTAAGTAAATGAAAGTGAATCAAAAGTAAATACTGAATTATATCCGTGTCCGCAAATTATCCGTTTCATTGAAGTAACCACATTTTTTGTTTTTTGGTCTGACGTTAACACAAACAAAGCGGATGGTTTCCCAACTCGTGAACACGCAACGTATAACTGCCCATGTGAAAAACAATGATTTTCTAAATTTATCCCGCAAACACTAAGCGATTGGCCTTGCGACTTGTTCATTGTCATTGCGAACGCAAGGCGACCTGGAAATTGCAATCGTTTGAAGTCAAACGGAAGATCAGTCGGAATCATTGGTATTCGAGGAATACATACATTTTCACTTGCGTACTTTCCGTTAATAATGGTTGCCTCAATCAAATTCGGCATGTCTTTTAACCGAAAGTCGAGTACCGTTGCAAAGTCGCGGTGGATTCAAATTACGCAATATCATAATAACTGTACCATCTTTGAGTTGCAAGTTATGTGCTGGAAATCCTGGTAACTCCAGAGAGTTCAAAAACTCCGTTGGATAATTTACTACATCATCGGGATTTGTTATGGAATCAACGGATTTGTATGTCACCAAATCGCCTGCAGTTTTTGATTGAATGGTGAAATTCAGTGCGTGTATATCATTATTCTTTGCTGCAAGAATTGTTCGTTGACTTAACTAAGCATAATTCTGATAATTCTCACTAATGTTTGGAAAACATCTTCAATAAAAGCTAATTGAGAGTCTACAAATCGGCAAAAGTTGTTGGTAAGAGTAATTTATCCAGATGTCGCATCAACTGGGACTTTTCAATTTCCAACAGCTAATAATTGTTTGGAAAATTGTGCAGCACTTTGATCATTTTGAAGTTGAATTCTCATATTAGTGGTTAGCGATAATGTTTTACGTTATTCCATAATAACGGTAACATATAAAGGTGATGCCATCAGGCAAGCATTCAATTCATCTGCAGGCGTTCCACGGGGAATTACTGGCAACGTCTGCCTGAAATCGCCTGCCAACAATATCATCAAGCCGCCAAAGAAATAAACAGCTATAAAAAATAAGGGTTGATCGTAGAAGGGTGAAAATTTAGTATTGTATGTATTTTTGTATGTTGTATCATAAAAAAATAAAAACTGAAAATTTTGTCTAAAAAATAAAAAACAAAATTCAGGGGTGGACTACCCCTAACATTTAGGGGGATGAAAAATAGATGTTGGCCGATTCTCAGACCTACTCAATACGCTCACAAAATTTTATGAGAATCGCTCAAGCCGTTTCGGAGGAGTATGGAAACGAAAACTGTGACACGAGAATTTTATATATAAGATATATATATATATATATATATATATATATATATATATATATATATATATATATATATATATATATATATATATATATATATATATATATATATATATATATATATACATATATTTGGATTTTCATCAAGTATCGGCCCAATCGGTTAATGATATATATATATATATATATATATATATATATATATATATATATATATATATATATATATATATATATATATATATATATATATATATATATTACATCCACATCAAGAAAAATCGCCCTTTAATGAATTCTCGTTCCGCCATCAATAACATCAGTAAAATCTATTCTTATTTGATAAGCCATAATAGCAATGAAATAAATCACGCATTGTAGTCATTAATATTATGAGAACTCTTTTCAAGAAAGTAGAAGCATTGACATTTCGGTCCTTGGACACTCACAAAAAGCAAACAATTTCAGAGCTAACCTTAGTTCTTGCGCCTTTGACAGATATAATTGTTGGTCAATTCAGATGTTTTAAAGTTTCAAAATTCAATATAAAGTTTCTATTGTTGATGCTTTGTGCTGTATGTAATTGAGAGTTTTGTTTAAAATATATTCAGTCATGGTAGTATCCAGTTTTAATTTCAGTAACATAGAAATAATTCAGTTCTTTTGTTACTTGCCATGTGGCTTATTTTATAATCTCAACTATTTGGTAAGTCTTGGTCTTCTAATTCAGTAATGATTTTTGTTACATAAATTTATATTGCAGAGTCCTGATGATGGTTACGATTGTGTAACCGAAACGTTGACGAAAATAAGTGTAGTACACTGAGTGGCCTCTTCTTCTATCCGTTTACAATAGCTTACATTTTATGTAGTCATAATACGGAGGTATTCTTGTCAGTTTTATATATATATATATATATATATATATATATATATATATATATATATAAATATATATATATATATACAGAATTTTTTCGGCTAACAATAATTCAAATGAAGATGTGTATTTTTAACAATAACATAAACTAAAAGTGAAAAAATTATTCTGTGTTAACTTTTCGTTTTAAATTGCAGCTCTGTCAAAACTTTAGATTGAAAAAATTTCACCCAAATATCGTGGGAAAATTCTCTTAAAGTTTCATTTTAAAGTAGTGAAGTTTTGCTTCTCTTGATTATGACAATTTTACATGTGGTCTGCCAGATGTCAACACAAAAATTTAAAGAAAACACGAATATTGAATATTGGAAATAAACTGCTCACGTTCTCAGCTTTTATGAATTTAGTGAAGGTACTTATCTGGCATGTTATTACACGAGTGAGCAGATAAACTATGCTTTATTGTTGACGAACACAATCGAAACTGTTTTGAGATTGAACATCGTCTCATTAGAAGCCATTTGCTAACATACTTTTGCCAGTAATGTGTTAACGTCATGCTGCTGTGAGAAAATTCAACGGTATTTCACATTCAATCACTAATTGCTCACAACAATAAATGTAATTTAGATACTAATTTGTTATAGAAAACTGGTCTCCCTCATTCACCAGTGCATAATCACTAACACTTCGTTTATAACTTCGAATTGTGAATGTATTTAGAATGAGAGCTGCCGCAACAACGTCTTTGATATCTTGCCATTAATCGAGATATAATGAATTCCCAAGTATTCGTTCTGGTAAAAGCGAAGTACTTTGATCAATTCAAGGACTCCGAATGGATGGTTTCACTGTGTACAGGTTTATATATTTGCAAGATGTACCACAAAGAAAAGCGTTTACATTTGACTTCCACAGACTAGTGGCTGGTCATAGAAAAAACATTTTCAGATGAATTGAATCTAGTAGAGCTAAGGACTGCACAGGTGCAGAGCTGGAGATAACAGACTAGTATCCTAGTGCTCAACGAAATGACTATTGAAAAACGGTAACAATTTTTTCGCCTGAAATTTATCGGAACTGACAAAAGTGCTGTCTTGTGTCTTTGTAGCATATAATTTGAGTCCTTTGAGCTGACAACTAGTAAAATATGAATAGTCACCGAAGAAAAAGCAAAATAACATTTTGTGAACGAGCTTGTTCTACTTGCGATCTCAAGCCACCCAGTGTTTTGTTAAAAATATTTTACTGATTGATTTATATGAGTCATACAGAAGTACTGAAAATATTGAGATCTTTTTTACAAGGCATTTGAGTATCATCACTCATGAACTCTGTTAGGTTGCTTGGAGTTGGATCTTCATCTGAAATGAGCCCTTCAGATTGAGCAACTCAAGCAGCACTTGAATTCCGCAACATACTATGCCATTCGAATTGATTGGGACAAACATTTTTTTTCTTTGTTTGAGTTACTGTAGTGAGTATGTGAGTACCAGGGTGGCCCAAACACCCTCACACCTGCTTGTTTACTACCTGAGGTGACGTAAGGGTTCGACCTTGACCATCATTTACATTCTGACCGGTTTTATCTCGCCAGCAATTCAGGTGTGAGCCTACCGGTGCGACAGCTGGTGGTTTCAATTTTGATACGTGCTGTACTGTCTTGTCCACAGATGGATATCACTCCCAGGAAGCGTTCCAAAATTATCGCGCTTAATGAACACACATCTATGACTGTAACAGATATACCTGAAGCTGTTGGGGTGGGAAAGTCCAGCGTTTCGAGAATTTTAAAAACATTTGAAGAAAGTGGCTCATCGTCTCCAAAAAGAAGAGGAAACTGTGGCCAGAAACGCAAAGCTACTCCAAGAACAGACAAATTGTTGATGAGAAATAGCAAAATTAATCCGAGAAAGACAAGCACTGATCTTCGAAGGGATTTAATGGTTTCTGGTGTGGAGGTGAGCACCGCAACTGTGTGAAAATGACTGCTGGAGGTTGGCCGTAAGGCAAGAAGACCAAGAAGAAAGCAACTGCTTACCCAGAAAATAACGAAGAAACGTTTGGCATGGGCCAAAAAGTACCGTGCGTGGACTGTGGACGACTGGAAGAAAATGGTTTATAGTGATGAGACACATTTGATCGTTCAAGGGTACAAAGCAAGTGTTGTTAGACGAAGTGATGGGGAAACGTTGCGGCCTGATCACATCCAGCAAACAGTAAAACATCATTCGACTCAAATGTTTTGGGGTTTTTTCACTCATGGACTCTTAGCTCCTACAACAGGGATGATGAATTCAGTTCGTCAATCTCACATACCTAGCTTTAATAAAAAAATGACAAAACATCCTTACAGCATATGGTCTCAACATATATAGGGTATGGCTGTTCATCCACAAAAAAGTGACCATTTGAATGAAAACTCCGTAACCAAACGAAATTCAATAAATATTTCGAACTAAAAATCATATATTTTTCAGAGCTCTATGAGCGCCGTGACGTTTGAAAAATAGTAGGAAATTCATATGGACTCTTCTGATTATCTCCTTCATTTTTTTCATAACGGAGAGACACATAATATTCGCAAAACTATCATAGTGTGATTATGGATATTCAAAATATGATTTCGGATTCATACGTTATGTTCGGTTTTGAAATCTTCAAATTGAAGTCAAGAAATTGTTCACGGAATCATCATTTTACCCTCGTTCGTTTTTTATCTCTCTGGCGCCAAAATTAAAAGGAATAAATAATTAAAATTCATCGACTTTAAGTTTAAACAAAACCCATTGGAAATATTTGTTCAACTCTTTATCGAACTGTATTATTTAACATTTCCAAGGCTATAAACTATTCTGTTTACCTTCGCTTTACTGGCAATGAAATATTCATTCGGACCTTCAGTTTGATGAAATGTGAGAAATTATACAGTACTCTGTTTTTAAGGTAATTAAAGATATGATGATGAACCAGAACTGGACCACCCATGTGCGAATTAATCGATCAGCTGCATCAGAAAGTGGGAGAGCGTAGTTAATAAAAGTGAATTTATTTCACTTCAACATTGTATCAACCATTGGCGCCGATCACTGGGACTGTAATTTTCATTTGTGTTTTCCCCGAAAAAAAACACTGATAAATTGTAACGAAAAACTACAAACAGGCCGGGAGTGCTTTTTAAATCGCTTACATAGTCCATCTATCAACCCTGTAAGTCTATGCAAACACTGTAAGAAACATAAAACATATGCAATGTTGTCACATTTCAAATAATTTCCTGCACCTTTGAAACTTTTGCATTTAAACTTGTAAGATTTGATACTTTGGTGTTGAAAATAGTGAATGAACAAGTGGTCAACTTGCATAACAATTTTTATGAAATTTATAATAACGTAATGAAAGTTGATTAGAGTTGTATTCTATTTGACAAAAGTATATAAGAAACTTATAATACAAACTTATGATACAAATATTTGTGTTCTCTTTGAAGTAGAAAGTACCGAATACAAACCTCACTGAATTCGATGAGTAGTTTAAATTTCAATCCAAACGACTTTAAAGGTGTAGTTTTTAATTGCTGCATTATAAAGATTTTATTTCTGAAATTAAAATAAGTTTTTTGTCTGTGGCGTTTCGCAAATCTTTATTCAATATCTGACGCAGCACAATTTCTACTGGTATAGCTTTAGAGGGTTGAAAACCCGCTACATCCCTGGAGATCTGGACTTCTATTAAGGGGAGCATGAGTGGTTGTTTCAATAGGGCCTCTTGATTACACTATAGGTGGTGAGTATTTGGGCGGCAAATCTTGATAATAATTCCGATCATTTAGCGTGCCTACTTACACTGAAGATGATGCTATCTTATTTTGTGTAACATTTCTTAGATCGTACTTATAATCGATTTAATTCATAATCCATCTAAAATTAGAGAAATTAGCACTATAACTTTCGAGACTGAAGTACTTTCTTCCTAGTACATATTTTCCACTTTTTATAGTTGCATTTCCATCCATGATGCCAAATATTGCCAAGACTGTAGACTGAAATTATTATTCAGAATGAAAGTTATTTTATATAATCAACTTAAAGTAGTACAAGGAGAAGAATAAAATGAATAAGGTATTTATTATGTTGATTGAGGAGAGAGATACGTGTTGGAATTCTATGTGAACTTACTTATTTATAAATTGAACACATTTTGAAAAATTTTGAAAATATTTCATATATTGTCCATTACAATATTGTTTCGGTATACAATACCTTTGTTTTGTTGAAAACTAGTTGTCATCTGCCGGATGAAGTTATTGTATAAGGAAACAATATTGTAGTGACTAAAATATATAAAATATTTTTGAAATTTTTAAAAATATGTTTAATTCATCGATAAGTCAATTTATTATGTTTTTCAACAAATCAGATTACTTCACAGATGAAATTGAACTTCATTTCATATTCTTTTTTGATATATTGGAGCATAACTATTCAATATCCAGAAGCAAATGTCAGGAGCAATGTTGAACATCATATTCGAATTTAATCATCTAGAATTGATTCAAACGGGGTTAAAAATATGAGGGTATTGGTAATGGATCCAGTAACAGCCCTTCTTCATCTAAATGGTGGGAATAAATATCGTATGAGTGTTAGTGGAGTCTCTCTGAGGTTGTATTCGACCTCAGTCTCTATCCGTATTTGACAGATTTGAATATTTTTCTTTAATTTAATAGTAACAAGGCTTGAAATAGAAAGTTTGAAATTCGCATATACACTGACTTGCTGTTAGAGAAACATTATTTACTAATTCATTATTGCTTTCAGAACCATCATTAGACATTTTCATAACTCTCAATGTGCAGGTACTGTAACATTTGAAAAAATGTCTTTCTACTGCTCCATTCATATTTTTGTTGATAAAAATAGGTGAAACTTGTATATCTGATTTGAATTGTACTTTGAATCAAGGGCTTCCATTGAAAAATCGATATTCAACAAAAGTAATTTTCAATTATATTGAATCGAATATTTCTTTTGTGCTTTGAAACACAGCTGTTGCATTATTTTTGAAATAACAGAAGATTTTTGTAGCAGTGTTTCAATATCAAAACTGAATGGGTCTAAGAAAAGATCCCAACAGTAGGAGAAGCTTTTGGGATTGTTCACTTCATCTTCGTTTCAAATAGGAACAACTTCATCGTGGCTTTGATTCGACTGAAACTATTCTTCTTCTATCCTCACATATGAAGATGAAAGTCGATAATAATAAAAATAAAATTTATTGAGAGACATTCCTTACATTCTAAAATTACATTCATATTGATACAATAATTACAACTAAGTAGAATGCACACAAAAGGACTGAATTCGAGTTTTGAGTGTGATCTTCCATTCAGCCCTCGAACAAAAATATTGGTTCAGTTTATATTCATAATAATATACAACTATATTTGAAAAGAAGCGAAAAAAATTGCCTCAGAAATATTGAATATTTGAGACAATTTCATGTGGTGAGAGACATTCTTGGTAAAAAAATAAACATGCGATAAAAAAAATTGATTCATACATTATTGCCTACATTCGAATCATCGTAGCAGAGTACGCCACACTATAGCAGGGCTTCTTAAACTGTGGGTCGCGACCCCCCTGGGGGTCGCGAGACTAGTGAAAGGGGGTCGCAAAGATCTGATACTTTTCAATCATTATAAATAAAATTTTAAAATTAGTATACACACTACGTACAAATATAAATACAAATAAAAATCATACAAAATACTATTGTAATACTTGTTGTTAAAAAAATTACACCAGAATTAAACACTGTGTTTTTTGATGCAGTTTAAATCATTAATTATCAAAAGTTGAGCACTTTATAGTCGATTGTTTAAAAATTTGTGCATTGATATGGATTCGGATTATACAAGTTTATTGCTACATGCTGAAGTTAGGTGAGGTCGAAGTTTGAAACGATTATTAACTTTAAAAGATGAAGTTCTTATATTTCTAACATAGCAAAATGTTCTAATGCTCTAATTTGGCCGATTATTTTCACGATAATTTATGGCTTCTCAAGCTATGCTATAAAATCAATGATATGAATTTATCAATGCAGGGAGTCTGCGTTAATATGTTTATGAGTTTCTGCAATAACTCAAATTGAGCATAGATTTAATTATTCGTGTAAAAATAAACAATCACATCCGTCACATTAATATTGTTTGATGTTAATAATATGTTTTTATCAAAAAAATTGTTACAAAAGTTTATTTTTTCTGTTGAATATATAGATATTATTTTATGTTTTCTTATAAAAATATGGATACAAAAAATTATTTTTTCTATTGAATAAATAGGTATATATATAGTTTTATGTCATTCTATTTATTGTGTTTTATTACGACCGATATCCCGTCAACGTTTCCAATTATATATATATGTGAAATGAATAGGTACGTATTCTTTAATCCTTATTTTACTTACATTGTAAAATAGTGCGATATTACATCTACAACTACGGTTAATATATATTTCATTATATGGAGGAGGGGGTCGTTTAAAATTTCCTAAGCTTGAAGGGGGTCCCTATATAAAAAAGTTTAAGAAGCCCTGCACTATAGTATGCCTTTGTTAACCAATGACTTAACACTCTTCTTAAACAAACGAGCTTTCAGTAATTTCAAATTTGACGGTATATGTTTGAAGATTTTAATACTCTGATAATAGAATGAGGGCTCAAATTTAGCTGTTTTATGCTTAGGAATAAGTAGCACATCACTGTTCCTTGTTGAATACTCATGATTACTCTTCAATTCAATAAACCTATCTTAATTTTGTTTAACATATAGTAAAAATCTATAAATATATAAACAAGGTAGGCTGAGTATGTTATTATTAACGAAGATAGGTTTACAAGATGTTCGTTGATGAATATTGAATATTAATCGAAGTATTCGCTTCTGTGTAATAAACAACCTATTCATTTCGTTAAAGCAGCCACACAGCAAAATATTATAATTTAGATGACTATATACAAGAGTGTAATACACATTCATAACACAGTTTCTGGGTACAATGTTCTTAATTCTAGAGATTGCAAAAAATGAGTTACTCAACTTCTTACATAAAACATCAATGAGTGTTTTCCATCTCAAATTGAATCGTTTATTTCAGAAACCACCTAAGTGACAAAAATATATTATTGAGTTCACTCAAAAACTTGAAGGAAAAAGAATTCGACAAAATAGATAATTCAAAAGCATGTTCTTGGTTTGATAAAAAAATATTTGAAGAAGACTAGTCCTATATTTGATCTGCAAAACAATTTTTTTCAGTTTTTCGAAAGTTGAAAAAAGCGCAATAAGGTGGATTCTGAAATAAACGATTCAATTTCTGTCAACATATATTCCAACAAACTTAGTCGATTAGGATGATGATATAGTGTTGTCTCCATATTTAACATTCAAGATACTGATTCCATTGCCCTTTAGACAAAAATTAACACATACAGTTTTGATAACGTTTACCTTTGTTCATTCAAACCAATTTAAAAACTCCCTCACAATGCATTCGGAACAACTTCGCAGGCAGATCGTTTATAAATAATATGTATAGAAGGGACCAGAGTACAGAGCCTTGCGGTATCCCAAGAGCTACACCATGTATCTGAGAAAAACTCTCGCCTATTATCACTACCATTGTTCTTTCTTCAAGGTAACTCCGTAACCAATCCAGAAAAACGCTTCTGAAACGTAAATTATAGCATTTATCAAGTATAAATTCAGAGGGTAGTGAATCAACTGCCAAAGATCAATCAAAAATAACCCCGCCACAAACTAGTGTTCATCCAAATACTCGTAGAAGTGTTGAAAAAACTTAACTGTAGCTGATTGTGTTGAGTGGACGCTTCTGAATCCATGTTGCAGAGTCAAATATTTTGAATCTATTGAGATAAAAATTACCTTCGAAAAAACGCTCAAATCATATTGGGCGATAAGTAGTTATTTTACTTACGGTTCCATTCTTAAATACTGGAATTACTATGGATTGCTTAAGGATATTGGGGAACTTTGCAGTAGTGATGGAAACATTGAGATAAGCAAAGTACTTGCCAATAATTTCACTAATCCCTTTCAAAACTTTAGCCGATATGGAATCAACACCGACGATTTTTGTATTTTTTATGGCTCTTATGGTGTCCTCAACTTAAATTTTAGTAACAGGGTTGAAGTAAAAATTGCTGTTCACCATGGTTATCACCAATATGTTCAAACATTTTTACATGTATGGCGCAAAGATTCTGAATTCTAAGAATGAAGATTTCCCGAAATTTACTGGGAAAGTCAGGAAGGCTCTTCGTGCACTCATACGACAATTTCCACTTGATCCTCCATTCTAATTAGTTTCGGAAAGAAATGAAAAGCTCCAACGGATGCTATGACATGACTTTGATCAAGATAACGAGAAATAGCTATATTCAGCTGGTCAGGACCACCCTCAACAAATTCCATCGCATGAATATACCTTGTGTAGGAGATTGGTGTCAGTACGCCACTGAGTAATTATTGTTTCGATGTAATTGGTTCCAAAATCGCAGGTTTCTACAGAGAATGGTGTCCAAATTGTATACTAATTTGGCCGCGCAAAGGGATAGTTCACTAACCTATAATCACAAAGCTGGTTCAGACATAATAATTAATTCGGCTGCTAATTGCCCCGTGGGATAATACGATTATGACGTATTACATGTCACGTGGCCCCAGCTCCAAAGAGTATACTACTATATGTAATATATCAATGTGAATTATCTATTCAGATTGATGACCTTAGCGGTGAGATCGGCAAGAAACTTGAAGTAAGCATTTTTGCCGTGGAGAAACTTTTTATGGGTCATCACTATGAATGTAAGCACAAATATTGCACAATATGCATAGTGGTCTACAATAGTTTCTATATTCGTCACAGTGCGATTTCTTAGCATGTATGAAATTTTATTGGCCCATCCTGTAATCTGTATCAATATTTCTACTTATATCATTACTCAATACTATGAAAATTAATCAAATGACCTAACAGCCGAATATTTGAAATTGATCGATTTTTGGCATATTATTTGATAGAGCATTATGAAATGCATCGTATAAATAAAAACACCTGCCTAAATTTCATAAAATTCTTCAATACACTGGTAATATGTTTCGGACACGTAATCTATTATCAAGATTTTGATACAACTGAAAAGTTGTTATATATATATATATATATATATATATATATATATATATATATATATATATATATATATATATATATATATAATTTTATGGATACGAGTAGATCACTTGAAGAAGTTAGTACTCTTCTCATGAAAATAATTACCCATTAAATTTGATTTGATTAACATTGAATTTGCATTACATATAATTATAACCTTACAATAATTACAGTAAATTCTACATTGGTCAAACATCGCAAAATCTTGAAGAACAAATTAAAGTAGGAACAAATATGCAAAAATCCAAATCACAGCCTTATATAAACATAAAATAACTGAACAGCACGATTTCAATTACAACATGAAAATTTTGGCAGCAGAGAGAGAGAAAAATGTAGAAAAATTATAGAAACGTAACACATTCGTCGAAATTTGGAAAATACAGTAAATGAAAGGACAGATATAAAACATCTTTTTCTATTCACAATGTTTTGAGGAACTTTACAAATAACACCAAGTATGAATACACAACAAACATCAATATCTCAATACTCATTCTTTCCTGATGTTCCATCATTTCACACACATAAACCCATAAAAACTATTCAAATATAAAGTTGGAGTATAACTATATAAAACTCAACTATGTAAAATTAATTTTTTAAAAATATGTCACACTCGTTTTAATCACCTGACTTACCATGAGTTTGGAATTAGTATATTAGTCTTTTTCACCTCATGCTGAAGAAGACTAATAGGCTTCCGAAGCAAATGCTGAGTAAATTTCCAAAAAAATAAGTTTGAAGATTTGATATCTATAATCTCTTTAATATAAAAATGAATCGAAAAATGTGTTGGTAAGCGCATAACTCAACAACGCCCGTATCAATTTTGCCAATTCTTTTTGTAAAAAGTTCGTTGAAGTCCAAGGATGGTTTTTACGGCGAGAAAAGTTGGAATAATTGCCGGGAAAACCCTGAAACCAGCCCATTTCTTTTTCCCATACAAACGTTTCTAACCAAAATTCAGAGTTAACGGCTGGACCGATTTCACTATTTTTTTGTTGTGTTTGTTATTATCAAGAATTAACTGTAAAATTAGAAAACTTGATAATACTTAATTAATTATATGAGTAAGAAATAATTATTAATTCTCGAAAAGAGGATGTAAAAAACTGAATATATTATCACACATCTCGGGTAGTTCAGAGCTATCATGAGTAATATTAAAACTTCAATTTAATATAAAATTTTGGTAAGTTTGAATAGACTTACATACACGTTACTAACATATTACATGGTATATTTGATTATAAAGAAGAATACATAGTTTTCCTTAATTTAAAGTTTAAATTTCGTTTTTAAAAATGATAGTTATTAGATGTACAAACTCAAGTCGCAGAAGTCGCAATGCAGCAAGCCAAAGATATAAGAAAGCAAGTCAAACTGACGAGCAACGCGAAGCTCGAAATGAAGCTGAACGGAATCGATGGAATCGAAATTAACAATTAACAATATGAAAAAGTTTAATTAAAGCGTTTAACTAAAGATTACAGTTCACAGCAAATCATTGCTATTGAACTGTTGTGTGGGATTGCTATGTGAACTGTTGAATATTGCAAGGCAAAGTTTAATTGTTTTTTGACATTTTTTGACTTCTAACAAGCAGGTATCTCATATCATTGATGATGAGATATATGGAGCAAGTACTTGATACGAAATTAGGAACATGCCGTTCAATTATAGAACGGACAGGTTAATATAACTTTCAATACATCAAACGTGTTAATATAGGAAGTTTTTGATTCTTCGACTGATTTGAAATAACAGGAAGTATTGCAGTCCCTTCGTAAGTGAGTAAGTTCCTGGCTCCACACGGGATAAATATTGAAAACAAGATAGTGTAGCACAAATAGAAGAACATGGGCGTACAAAGTTCGCCGGATCAGCTAGTAATTTATAAAATTCATCATTCATTAGTTTTGACAAAGTTGTGATATATGGATCTGTTTGCTTTACCATCTACCCTGTTTATGTATCAACTTATTTACTTATTTACCTTGTTTCATTATCTACCGACTCCCTCCCTTTTTAGAGTTTCACTACTCTCCATAAAGGTGCCCCATCCATATTGAAAAGCACTGGTCTCGATAATAGAAGCACTGCCTCATAATACACAAAATTAAGTTCGATATCTGAAGAAAAAGTATGAGTATCTAGCGTCAAGTAATTAAATTGTTGAAATAGTCAATAGATATAACGAAATTTATGTTCTACGCAGAAACGAATGTAATAAAAAGAGAGACATAAGTGAATCACATATGTAAACATTAATGAAACTCGGTAATTGATCAATACCCCAATCCATCAATTATTTATGTCGACCTTTAGGTATTTTTGGTATTGCATAGAACAGTAACGGGGTTAAATTTTAAACATCAATTACTGAATTGAATAGATGAGGGAGAGATAATTAATTGGAGGCATAAAATTTCGACATAATCGAATACACAACTAAATATTGAGAAGATTCTGATTGAATATCGAATCAATTTGGATTGAAATGTGCCGATGAGTTCAATTTTTTTATTTACTTACCATTCATTTCAGTGAAATGTAAATAATTAAAGTATCGCTCAACAATGATATGTTCACTTTGGAATTATGTTATAATGCATTATTTCATGAACGTTTGATCATAGATTGATTCACATATCAATCAAATTGACATGACACAACCTCATATGATATTTGTGAAAACAAACGTTGCAATTTAGTGGATATCTACAGGTATAGAGTATAAACACTCAGTGCTTATCCTAAATAATATGAACTGAAATAATTTTTCTATTTATTCCTATAGGTGGCGTTATGAGCATTCATTACTAGATAATTTCTCACTTCGGATTGAATTTTAAATTTTCGAATGGATGTCCTAGTATTTTCTGTTATATACATATAGCAACCATTTAAAGCCACAAACGATCGCTTGCAAATGTGTCTTCGTTTATTTTTTCGTCTCGGAGTTTCGTCTGGACTACGCCGTTCTGATGAGAGCCAGAAAGCTCGAAAAACTTATCAACAGCTGCTTCCAAATATCAGCTGTACCGTTATCTACTATTTTTGTTCTTATGAATTCTCCTGCGTGAAACCTTATGTTATTGTTCGAATTATCGGTTACAAAGACGCAAAGGATGAAAAGTAGCCTCCTTGGCAGAGAAAAATCGAGTATTGCAATCCTGAAATTTTCATTTTAACCCAGGAATGGTCGCTTCTTCTTCGTTACTTTTGGTGTAGCCCAAATTTTTCCACCTTCTAATGAGAACTAACAAGCTCGAAACACGTATCAACGGCTGCCTCCAAGTGCGGGATATACCGTTATTTATCACTATTATTGATATATATATATATATATATATATATATATATATATATATATATAATATATATACGAAAGCATAAAATTTACTGTCGACAAAGAAGATGAGGAACATGGGGTCTCATTCTTGGACACAAAAATACATAGAAAAGATAATACGTTGAAACTAGGCTGGTACATATAGAATACATGTTCGAATAAATTTATAAACTTTCATTCAAATCATAACATGAAAATAAAAATAAATTTTATAAGAGAAATGAAAAACAGAGTTAATAAAATCTGCCATGACACTTTCAGAACAGAGGGATTGAGAAATCTACAGGAAATACTTGTACAAAATTCTTTTCCTGTTAGCATGATCAGGAAGCTGTTATTTGCCTCAAGTGATACTGAAAAAAATAATAATTCCGAAGAACCGAGAAGAGAGGAAGGAGAAAATAAAAATTATTATGCGTCCATACCAAATATAAATGAAAAATAACAAAAAAAACATATTCAAAGACGAACTTGTAAAGATTACAACATACAATCAGAAAATAGTTAAATGATCATATAGTACACTCAAAGATCAAATCCCAAAACAATTGAAAAGTAAAATAATATATAAAATAAGTTGCAAAGACTGTGATGGAGTATACATAGGATAGACATCGCAATGGTAAAAAATAGGATAGCTCACCCTAAATCATATATAAAAAATGGAAAAGATAGATGTGCTGTAGTAACACATAGGTACAACAAAGTTAGACCATAGAGCAAACTACGACGATGTACAAATCCTAAAAACTGAACGTAACTATCACAAAAGACTGATACATGAGATGATAGAAATAAGAAATGGTGAAAAATTTATAAATAGAAAAAGTCACACAACACTTGAGTAACATATATAGCTACTTACTGGATATGGAGCAAGAAAGGAAAGACGACAAAAAAGAAGAAGAAAGGAAACAACTGGGATCAGATGATGCGTGATGAGAATATAGACATTTAACCTAAAATAAAATATTAGAATTAAATATTGAGATTAAATTGTAAATGTTGGATGAATTTGGCAAATTACGTTTATGTTATTGGTGTTAAATAGTTTAATGATTGTAACTCTCAACTCTCAATACATTGTATATTGTGTTGTAGATGTTGGTTTAGGTTGTTTTATATATTTTAGAACCCTGAAGAAGCAATAAAGTAGATTGCGAAGGCTTGGTAAAGAGAAAAGGGTACCAAAAAAAAAGGTACTGCAAATACTGAGTCATAAACCCTTACAAATTATTATGAATAGTATCCTACAGACTCTTAAATAACATATATAAATATATATATATATATATATATATATATATATATATATATATATATATATATATATATATATATATATATATATATTATAACACCAGAATATCGACCACACTCATCTTACACGTAAGCAGGGTTGCATCAGCTTCATTAACTCCATTTTTTTAAAAAGCGACTACACAAAGACATTTCACTTACCTTAGCATCAAATTTTACAATTCATTCCCAGAAAGTCATAAATTGTATCTGAGGAATATACATTCGATAAGCCTCATTAGAAAGAAATTTGAGTTTTATTAGAGCTCTATTGATAGAACGGCGGTTTATGATTTTTTTGTTCTATAAGAAGGAAATAATTTTAGTTTTGTAGGTTCTAAGTAAATTTTATAAATTATTGTTTAAATTAAGTTTAAATTTAGTTAAATTTAGACTCATCTGAGGGACCAGCTTACACGCATCCATTTTGGACATACTAAGCTTTTCTCTCAAAAATGATGAGTGATTTGTACATTTTGGAAAGCAAAGATTGTAATTGTGTAACCTTTCAACTGAATAAAAGTTATTATTATATTATTATTATATTATATATATTTGTAAACCCAACATGTGTAAAATTGAAGAATGTCAAATTAACAAATATCCAAAACTTCATTTTCAAAAATATCAACGAGAATCAAGTAGTTATCGATATGTTGTAATTTTTCGCTAGAGTATAACAGAAACCTTCAACGAGTTTCCTCTCCAGAATATCTGCCAGAGGTATAACAAATCTCCGGAATATATATGTCTAGTAAAATTCTACTGCCCAGGCAGCGAATGAAAAATCGAATTAATGCAAGGTGGAAATATTTCATTGAGCTGTCGAGTGGTAGTACACAGTCCGAGAAAGCTAAAAATTGAATTGAATATAGCCAAACATTTATTCAGATACAACTGAAAGCAATTGAATTTCAAATGGACCCATCCAATTCCATCGCATTCTTCCATTCCTGTATTAATCTCGACCTGGCAAGGTCTTCCGATAAATTTCGGTTTCAAGTAATGTTTGAGAGAGGGAGGGAGACAGATAAATCTTCGAAACTTGTCGAACTCATTTCATACTTAAATAAAACATAGATTTTAGGGCATTCTGCAGAGACTTAACATTCCTTGCTGGAAAGTTTAGTTGAGTCGCCAATATTGATCTCTTAAAACTCATGGAAGATATATAAAACTGACTTGGATCGAGAATTCGTCATTTCGATGAGAACATGAGATGTAAAATTCTTTCACGATGTCTCAGTTGAAAAAAAAAGATTCTTACAAAAATATATTTTCTTAAATTTTAGTTTTAAGTGCCACTGATGACACCCCTAAACAGTCTCAGAAGATGTAATAAAAGTAGTTGTAGTCATCGACCAGTATTTTTCATTAAATATTGCACTTGGCATTCTCAGAGAATGCCAGAGAATATATGTAGAATATTCGGAGAAACGAAGTAGATAAGAATAGAGAAAATTTCAGCAAAATATCAGTAATTCATGATGTATTCAGTCACACCAGCAATTTAAAGTGTTAAAATTGTGAATTGTGACGAAGTATCTTCGACTTCATCTAACTCCATGCTTTTATGTCCTTATGATATTGATAAGATTTCCTCAATAGTTCTCAATGTGTGTTGGCTTCTTCAGAATCAATATAGGCATTCTTGTCATTACTTCAAGCATTTCTTCGAGATGCGTCTCCTTACCAGCTACCAGTTACTCAGCAGATAGAAACAGCTCTTGTCATTTGTAGTCTTGCCTTTTGATTTCCCTGTTCATCAGCTATTTTTGCTTTAGAACTCCTCTTTTGATTAAGGTGCCCATAAGCTTCTGATAGCTCCTGAATCTCCAAGTTACATATTGCCTTCATTCGTATTATTTTCAATCTCTATAAGTACATAGATTGTATGGAGGTTTTGTCGCTTGCCTCGTACTTGCTTCCAGAAGTTTATTGGATTGGATTGGAAATTGTTTCAGTTTCTTCGTACATTTTGTTCCCAGTGCCTTCAAAGTCTATTTGTCCTTTGAAGCCTTCGAGGAGGAGATAGCTGAATTGAGACACATCTCTACATAACCTGACTACAAAACCTCTCATGTAGAATCCAGAATCCAAGCCTAAATAAAATTGGGGTGTCACTTTTTTCACAAGCGAAACATTTTATTTCAACAGATGTCACTTGTTGTTATCCTGCTTCACCTGATGAGTGAAGATATATTTATCACTCCCATGATACATATAAACTGGATTTATTTTCGTCATTACAAGAAAGCTTCATGGGTTCAAACAACCTCAGTTTTTTTTGGTATTTTTCAGCTACCTTGTTTACGATTTATAGAGGTGCATCGTCTTATAAGTCTCTGTGCAAAACTCGCTGTTCTCGGATAGATTCAATTTATGCTCAATTTCACCCCGATCAGAACAATCCATTTCCCAATTACATTGTTTATTTGAATTATTTGGATTACCCTTTTGTATTTTTCTGATGTTACTTGAACATTATCTGAATTGAAGAAAGGGACGAAAAGGGAAATCATCGAAACTTGTCAAACTAATTTCATACTTAAATAAAACATAAACTCTAAAACGTAAGTCCTAAGAGAGTTAACGTTTCTTGTTGAAAAGTTCAGTTGCCAATATTAGTCTTTGAAGGCTCCCAGTAGAGATATAAAACTAACTCGTATCAAGCATTCGGCAATTCCATCAGACGATTTTCACTTCTCTAAATAAACGGATATTTTTTGTTTGATTTTTATGTCGATATTCTTTCCCAAATCGCGCGATTTTGCCCTCGGTTCACTGGCCTGCCGCTTCCATTTTTATATAGATCCGCGCGACAATCTGCACAGGCTCATTGCCGTATAAATGACATCTTTCCGTTGCGAGTTTTTGCAAAACTCGAGTGAGATACACATACGACCTATAAGGCTTTCCTTCTTTACACTGGATGTTTGATGGATATGTTTGTTTCTCATTTCCACGCTACAAACTTATAGAAATATTTATCATATCTCATAAATAATTAAGTTTATAAACTTTGATTCTATTCTCTCAACTGAGGGAATATTTTTATTAATATGAGGATATTTACAATATAAACAGTGTAATACACTTATATAATAATAATATCAGGATAATTAATAATATAATCAGTGTTCCTACAAATGTGAAAAGACCTTTTTAAATTCTTCAATCAAATTTCAATGAGGAATAACAAAAATTTTACCTCAAATGTATTGAATTATGTGAAATGTACTGAATTATTCGAAATTGTTAACAAATTAAATATTTCAAAGAAACTTTTGGAGTGAATTAATGTCTTAATGCTACATTAAAATAAATTAAACTCTTGGCTTAATGTTTCACGATTTATTTAACTACGTATAGTCAACATGTTTCGAGCGTTAGCTCATTTTCAAGACTAAACTACTATAAGGAACGTACAACAAATTTATATCTACAAAATGGATGTGAGTAGGGAGGATAATTGAAAATCTACTTGTTCATTTACAATTTCTTCTTTTCTCTTCCAAGAACTGCTAATTTCAATTGCCTCCAAAAGGTCTAAACGTTAACCTTTATTACCTGCGTGTAGGCATTTAGTTTTATCAAAATCTATGAAGTGATTAGAGTTGATGCAATGTTCTGAGAATCCAGTTTTATTAACATTATACAAAATCGACTTTTTATTAATAATTGATGAGGCCGATACTTGATGTAAATCGATAAATATAATGAAACAATTGTTAAACTGATTTACACATATATTGAAAATAATACTGCATGACGTGCGTTTCGATGAGATTCACCTTTTTCAAATGCTCTTTCATTAGTCTGCACGTAGCATTTGAAAAAGGTGAATCTCATCGAAACGTACGTCATGCAGTATTATTTTTAATATATGTGTAAATCAGTTTAACAATTGTTTCATTATGTCGACCTTTTATGTTCGTCAATCCGAGTTTTTATGTTTCTACCTGTTTGGCCAATATAAAATGCTGGATATTCATTACAAAAAATTTCATAAATCCCGCTTTTGTCTTCAACATTTGTCTAAAATTTTTTGTAATGAATGTCCAGCATTTTATATCGGCCAAACAGGTAGAAAAATAAAAACTCGGGTTGACGAACATAAAAGGTCGATTTTGTATAATGTTAATAAAACTGGATTCTCAGAACATTGCATTAACTCTAATCACTTCATATATTTTGATAAAACTAAATGCCTACACGCAGGTAATAAAGGTAAACGTTTAGACCTCTTGGAGGCAATTGAAATTAGCAGTTCTTGGAAGAGAAAAGAAGAAATCGTAAATGAACAAGTAGATTTTCAATTATCCTCCCTACTCACATCCATTTTGTAGATATAAATTTGTTGTACGTTCCTTATAGTAGTTTAGTCTTGAAAATGAGCTAACGCTCGAAACATGTTGACTATACATTGTTAAATAAATCGTGAAACATTAAGCCAAGAGTTTAATTTATTTTAATATTCAATTATGTTTCACCAAGAGTTAATCGAGAATTCAATCTCTTTCTTAATGCTATAGTACGAGTATGTCTAGCATACTATTCGAATTTATTTCATAGAGGTCAATGCTACGTGATCTATATTCTATCAATAAACAACTGCTACTAAAAATTCTAGATCATCGTAAATTCGTAAATGAATGATTTCTGGATGATTTCTTGAAAATACATTTCATCTTTTCCTTAATTCTTTTGAAAATAAGAGGCATTTTGAAATTATTCATTTATTACTTAATGCTTTTTACGTTTATTCACTTTTATTGATATTTTCTTTTATATGTTTCATTTTATGTCATTTCTTTCAAATACGTGACCAAATTATCAAAGTGTGAGGTTGACCTATGAAAAATATTCAATCCGAGTAAATACAATATCACTACATAGTATACAAAATAGTCGCTTTCTCTGTCCCTATATCCCTATGTATGCTTAAATCTTTAAAACTACGCAACGGATTTTGATGCGGTTCTTTTTAATAGATAGAGTTATTGAAGAGGAAGGTTCATATGTATGAAAACATATATTGAATAGTGGAGAAATACTGTTATTTTTGAGGTTTCTAATGTGATGTCGTAAATAATTTCATTTTTTTGCTTACATTGCAAACGCAGGCTGAGATCTACGAGATTTATCAAAATGATGTACTAAGTATTGTACACATTGATAAGGTCTACAGGAAACTCCGCTATGGTATATGTTTAGCTCTTATGGATATCTCACAATAACATTTTTTTGTCATTCACTTTTTACGACAAATAATGGCTAATTTTCGAAGCGATTTTAACCATTACAGCATTAATCCTTATCCAATTGAATACCTTAAATACATTATTGATTTAATACAGATCTGGCCCTTTACAGCATATGATTCAATATAAACTTAAATTCTTTAAACACTTGAACACTTTATTGACTACATAGCATGACGCGTTTCGTCGACTTCTTCAGATGCTAACAGAATAATGAACAATTCATTATTCTGTTAGCATCTGAAGAAGTCGTTTGTAACGACGAAACGCGTCATGCTATGTAGTCAATAAAGGGTAAATTATAAGTTCAAGTGTTTGATTTTAAGTTTATATTCAATTATAAGGGATTTACATCAAGTAAACGCCAGCACTATTGAATATGCATAAGATTGAAATGAATATTTTCGAAGATATCACAGATTTACAGAGAAAGCGACTTTGTTTTATACTATGTAGTGATATATATGACCGTTGGCCCGGTCAGCTAGTATATTATAAACAAACACACGAGCCAAGTGTTTTTTATTCATTCAATATATTGAACAATGATTCACCACGAGATCAGCGAATATTCAATCAATTTTACATGGTATATATTGTGGATTATAGAATAATTCTGAAAAATATTCCTGTTTTCATGAAACTATGACGATTTTGGACTATTCTGTAACGCAATAATTGTTGTAATGCATCTGAACTCATTATATGGAGATTTGATGAATAAAAAATGGACATATTTTTTCAGCGTCCTAACTTTGATTATTTTTAATAATTAACGGTCAACCCCCAAAAGAAAATATATAAAAACCTTCGCATTCCGTCGTTCGTACATGAAACTATGAGTGGTTAATTCGGGCTAATTAGCATTAGAAAGATGGGAAAATTGTCTTACCTAGAAAGGGACAAGGGGTTATTTGACCCTTCGCATAAAATAAGTTTCAAATATTTAAGAAGAGGGAATAAATTCATAATTAATTTCGATTTGTTCTGTTAACGTATTCAATGAATCAAACTTATAATATATACTGGAAATGTTGTGAAATACTCAACTTTGATTGATAACACTGTCCATATAATGACTTCTTGCAATCATCACACAATTTATCAGAAATATTTTTCCAACCAGAAGTGAAACAGTGATGTTTTCTAATAAATGACACGCAGGTTTCGCTTATCTCTTGGTGAAACATTATGTTGAAAACAATAAATAAAATTAACACAATTGGTATTAAAAACTCTACATATGTTTCAATAACATTGCATACTCTTGATAATGGGTTACCTATACCCGTAACATATATGGAGTTTTAAATATATTTTGTGAAACCTAACTCAAGTGTGTTAATTTCAATTTATTGTGATGTTTTTATCTTCATCTATTCGTGATGTTTATTTATCTTCTATCTTCTATTGTGAAGGTAGAAAAACAGTTTTTGTATTTTTATTGAAGTCGTGATAGCAGGTTTCTTCGACATGTTACCGAGTTCTTCAGCTAGCTTTAGTACATATAAAATCCCATCTTTGTACTTGTCTGTCTGTCACCTCTACAATACCATAATGTTGTGCTCTCTTCGGCTGTATATTCTGTACCAGAACTGCTTTACAACAGTGCTCGATGACATCATATTATTTTCATCAATATTGCAAGCAGTTTGCATTGCGAATGCACCAGGCAATCGTCATCTATACCTTCTTACCCCTTGTTGATTTTGACATAGTAAAGTCGGTATAAAAATAAAATTTAGATAATTTAGGAAAAGGGAAAACATATACAACGTTGGATGTTGTATATGTCCGATTCATCTACATGTAGAAATCGTGAAGCCTATAAAAGTTGATAATCAGTAACTCTGAGCATAGCAAGTGTGTCCAAAAATATCTACACCACGAATCTGTAGTTGAAAGGAAGCTCCAAAATAAATATATAAATATTTCAAACACCAACCATAGCGAAGAAGAATTATATGAATATTATAAGTTAACCGCAATTTGATGATCGTTCATATCAATTAATCTCGCATAGGTCATATGACCCGTCGCCGACTTCCTTTTTCATATAATTTTTTTTTTTGGTTTACTGAATTGATTTTTACTGATGGGTTTACTGAACTTTGTGCTATTTTAATAAGAATCACAAGGAGATATACTACAGAAAAAAGTATTTCAGAAATTATTGAACGCTTAACTTCAAAATTGGTCAAATGACCCCTGCCCATCTTTCTAGTGTTAAAGAACGTAAGATGACCATTTCTTATGGCATAGAAAAGTGGCACATTCCAATCGGAGCAATTAATTACAGAGTTCAATACTTATCGGCTAATCTTCACCTGCTTTTAAAGCGACACAATAGGTGGAAATACAGAGCCTTGAGGCACGCCCAAATTTGTGGTAAAGGTGTCAGAAGATACTCCGTGTACAAGGTAAAGCTCGATTTTGAATACTAATACCTTATTTCTATCCGTATCCGTTGCCGTGAGCCCGTGAGCTTAGCTGAGCAAGCACAGCACACCGCCGTGTTTTGTTCGCCTGGCGTCGCCTGCGATCGGCAACCGATGTTTCAGTCGGCATTTCAGCATCATTCCTGCTCATATTTTAGTCAGTTGAGTCGCTCTCGGCTGTGTAGTGGTTGTTATTCGCACACTGTCCACCTGACGTATAATTTGAAGTTTACGTCCACGCATCTGTTCGCTTTTCGAATCATCGAACCGCACTGATACAGCCGCAACTGGCCAAAAGTACACTTCAACGAGCTTGTACGAATTTTGTGAATTGACCAATATCGTGACAAATTTTTGACAGTTTAGAGAGCGTTGATAGTTTTCAAGTGGTCCAGTTCAAGAACTCATGGGGATACCTGCTGTCTCGACATCTTAACTTGAATTTGTTTTCTATTGTGTTGAAGTGATAGTGAAAAGAGATTTGTGTTAGCTGTTATCATGCACAGAGGGTGCTCCAAGTGAACAAATTAGCGCAAGAACCACAGAGGTAAGTGTTAATATTCAATATACCTCTACGAGTAACCGACTTCACATCAACAAATAGAACTGATGAATATAATAAACCCGGTACTTTTTGAAGAAGCGACGGAAAGGCACTTTTTGTCATTTTTCACGTTAATTTAATTTTGAAACTCAACCTTACCACTTAAAAAAATTGCAAACCGCTATAATTGTTTTCTGTTATATGCCGGCAAGTTTCAATAAAAAAGCCCATTAAAATATTACCTGATATGATGGTGCACTGCAGTCGCTGTTGTGTGAGTTGCTTTCATTATTAAGAAATATGAAATGGATCTATTGTATTCACGAATCTTTCTTTAGGCTGTGAACGTGATGGAAGATCTTTATCGAGGGCAAATATTCCAGGAAGCGAAAGAGAACACAATATTTTATCTTGATTGACACATGAAAGTTAGTGAAAAATTGCTTTGAATATCGTGGTCATTGATTGCAAAACTACATCAATTGATACGTGTATGACAATTACACTATTGTTTAAAATTGAAAGGCCAAGTATATCATTATATGAGAAATTATGTTCGATACTTTCACTATGCGCTATGATCATACTAGATGTGTTACGAAAAATATTATTAATCTTTAATGATACCTGTAGCATAGCTATTATGCTGCGGTATGTCATTATTGTTCTATATGTTAGGCAATCTATTTGGCAATTCCTCATCAATTTTACCGTTTAAAGTTCCACTTCGTCTTATGGTACAAATTTCAAAGTACCGTCCGTAATTGTACACAGCCATACTAAGTACCTACTTACTACTACGTCTACCTAATGCATTTAATTCAAAATGCATTTAATAACAGGACAATAATGGAAAAAATTATTATACTATTTATGAAATATCAGAATTTAGCGTATAATTGAAACACAAACATATTTGGTTATTAATATAACCAAACGACACTGGTATTAAAAAAAGTACGCTACTCAACCAAATACTTAAATTTTCAGAAAAATCAGTAAAATAGAAAATATAATATCTAAAATTTCATCAATAGTGTCCCAAAAAATCTGAAGCACTTATCATATATTCTATACACAAATAAATTAATACTACTTACTGAATTATTAATGAGAAATTTCAAAATTAATTTTTCTTCGCATAGAAGTTACAATTATAAATGAAATCGTTATATTAGATACAATTTATAAATAAAATGTGAAACGGAAATATTTCTCTGGCATTCAGTTCACAATTTTTATTTTCCGATTTTCCATCTATTTAACCGAATTCAGATATATAAAATCGTGAGAGAGATTCTTACGATACCCTCCTTTTGCATATTCCATATATTCATGATATTCAAGTACCGTATACTATTTAGAGTCTCTCCTAAAATCGTAAAAGTGTATCAACTGTATGGTGATGTGATCTCGGGACCTCGTTATATTCCCGTCCGATATTTTCCCAATGTTTTTCAGTTAGTTTTGACGCGCACTGTCAAAAGCCATAAATATCTTGCATAGCATGGCTTAGCGACCGTTGTTTTCTTTTAATTTTATATTCAAATTTTCAACTACATTCAACCGCCAAGTTCAGCTGTGATTTTTTAAGTTATTCAGAAGCAGTTGGAAAAAGTTGGGAAATACCAAAGCTGTTAGTAGATGCTATTTAGTATTTGATATCTGACATTTCCAAATGTTTAGATGTAGTGGTCGAAATGACATATGTAATATCAAAATCGCTGCAGTGCCACAGAATGTAAAATTTTTTTCCATTTCCTTCCAAAAATTCTTTCTTTATAATCTACAACTAATGAGAATCTACTTGGTTATGATCTTAATACAATTGATATTCTAAGAATGAGAACGTGAACACTTCATCAAAAATAATTTGAAACCTTTGGTTAAAAATGCAATAAACCGAATATTTAAACAAGAGTATATCAATCATAATTATGATATACATATACGTATATGAATGAAACAAAGGTGCTGATATTTAACATCCAGGTATTACCTAGACGTGATACCCTCATACCTTGATAAATATATTACTTGGGCCATTGGCGCTAGACTACCACAACTTGGATTGGATTCCCTGAACTCAAGTCAGGAGGTTATCTAATATATGGAAAGACATTCTGTGAAAATGTCAGAAGGATGGTATATTCTCAGCAGAATTTGAACAATACTAGATAATTATAACTATTTAACAATAATAGAATTTACGCAATAAAACCAGAACATTTTAAATTACCACTCTAAGCTCTTGTGGTGTACCATCCTTCACATTACATAATCAATTGAATTCTGACATTGTCAATTTTTCTCTGGTCATCTTTCATGTTCCTACTACATCCTGTTCATAGCTCTTGGCAGCCTGGTATTCTGCTAACTTAACTAACATTCATTTCTTAACCTTCTTCAACCATTGTATTTTATTAGAATTTATGTTTTGGATGAATAATGTGTTTATTTAGTCTATTCATTTAGTGACAGCTTCAAATTCAATGCATTCACTTGATATGATACGATAAGTAATTATTCATAAATTTGTTTATTAAAACAAACAGATATCGTGCCACAAGTATTCTTAACAATTGAAATGAAATTGAATATTTTGCAATATTCTGTGTCCGTTGAATTCAAAATTGAAAGTCTTGTTTTTACAGACCGTTGTAATTTTTGAAAATGTACAGGTTATTATTACGATTTCAAATTCCCATATAAAAATTGATGAATCAACACTTTTTTTTTAATTCAGTGGACCTACATTTTAACGCCGGATTCGAACGGCAATTGAGCTTGTAATCAATGTACAATACCTAGCATATATCATTATTCAAACTACTTCAATCATGTACAAACACAAACACCCATGCCTTGACCGGGGTTCGAATCCGAGTTCTACCGGACCATAGTCGGGTGTTCTTCCGACTAACCCACGGAGACCGGCTCTTAGTAATAAGAAATGAACAAAACGAAACTATCATTTGAAATGTAATTGAATCTTCTGCAATATTTTATTTCTTTTACATTGAAAATTGAAAGTCGCATGTTTACAGACCTCTGTAATTTCTGAAAATTTACAGGTTTCTGTAAGTATATTTGTGACGAAAAATTCATTCCGATAGTAAAATTGATTAATCAACATTCTTAGCAATAAGGAATGAACAAAAAGAAGATTTTCTGTGTCTTCTTGAACAATTATTGAATATCCATTTGATATTTTCTTGTATTTCCTAAATTTCATGTGGAATTCCGCAATTGAAGAGTTTGATTCTGAAGTTGAAGTGTTTATAATCGGAAAGATCTAAAAGATCAACTCTGCGTAAATAGCAGAAGGCACTTTGATCGCTCTGAACGCCATTTTAGTCTATCGCTGACCTTTGACCAAGTTCAATGTGGACCTATTCAAGCAGAAATGAAAAGCTTTTATATAAGTCATGTATCGGTAAATTGAGGAGAAGATCTCCAGAGTTCGATATTCTTTCCACCGATACACTCAAAAAATGCAATTAATTCTATCGATATGAAACGTGCTGTTTCTTGAATCTGGAAATATCAGTGTTCACTCTTCTGCTTCATTTAAATATAAGTAATATAAAACTTCTTATTATTTGCCAACGTATTTCACAACAACTTCCGAAATTTTCGATATATTCAACTCATTTGACATGTATTTTGGAAAAAAAATTTGCACAAACAACCTTCGTTATTATTTCTCTCGTTAGTTTCTCCGTCAGCACATGTCAATTTTAACGTAAATGCCCTATCATGATGCAAAATACAGAAACATCGGCTAAACAATTCGTATAAGTTGACAACGCCGACTACTGACAAGATCAGGTTTGCGAAAGGAACGTTAAATCATCTCAAACGAAAATATTAACAATTCAAAGCAGAATAATAATGAATTATTTATCGTCCTAATGCACCATGATAATATTCCGTTGGTTTTAATAAATTTGTCTGTCATTTCGAGTGCTGTTTAACTCCTACAGCTCGGCCTGGCAATAATATAAAAATATCGATATATGATAATGGCGTTGACTGCTTTTCTATCTTCTAGATCCTAATGATGTGAATGTGTGTTTTAGTTGTATTAATCAAAAAACTGATAAAAATAATAAGATCTTTATTATGAACAGGTATAATACCGAATTACAGAAAATAATAACATAATGTTGAATACTAACTAAATAATTAAAATGAAAGAGATATAACAAAGAGCTCAATCTAACCTAATACCTAGATCTACCTAATAACTAAATAATAGTGTTAATGAAATATTGCAAAGAACTCAATCTAAATCAATTCATTTTAGTCATTTCCCTTTGTTCACATAACTCCTAGTAATAACTTCTATGGAGTCAAAGTGAATGTCACCATTATTGGCAACTCTATTGAATGTAGACTCCATAAACCAAATGGGGGATTGTATTAGCGAGTTGGCCCTTGGAGTCTCTAGGTGGAATAATTCTGTATTAGGAGAATTCAGTCTAGGAACACGAAATTTCAAAGCGGACAAGAGAGGAGGACAATCAATACTATTGTGCAGTAATTTGTACAAAAATTTGAGTGATAAAGTTTCTATCCTGCTCTGCAATTAGATTAAACTAAATCAACTCAATAATTCGTTATGATTGACTCCTCTCTGTGGATAAACTTTATCCTCCCTGCAAACTGAGAATTTCAAGAACCTTCTCACTAGCCTCAAGATGGCGTTGATGGCAAGTGTAAATGGTATGCCAGAACATGCTGCCATACTTCAACTTGCTACGGATTAGGGTATTAAGTAGTTCTATGAATGTTGAGGAATTATCAAAATATTTGCCGTTGCGTATAACGAATCCATACATTTTCGAGGCAGATGAGCAGATGAAAAAATTTGGTGACGTGTGGAATAAAGGAAAGCTTCTTATCGAAGACTACACCAAGATGTCTCACCTTATCAGAAAGAAAAAGAACCTGAGCACCGACGCTATAATTACACTCAATTCGGTCTCTTTTCCTTGTAACAGAGACAACATTACACTTTGACACATTCAAACTCAAATAACTAATTGTCCTCACACCAGCTAATTTCATGATGTAGTCAAATCGTGTGAGAAATTTATAGAACATAGTTTCTGAAAATTTAATGCTTTTGGAGAAAATATTAACTATTCAATAAAATGTAATAATTTTGTTTTAATGATTAAAATTGTAGGTGTTCGAAATGTTTGATACATATCCTCATGCAGTGTTATTTGGAAATATTCAAATTTGACGTTTATTTAGGGTAAAACTGTTTCGCTTTTTTCAATGTGAAGAATACAATGAAAAACTTATCGTCACATCGAAAGTGTTCTTTCAGCTTGGTTAAATGAGGTGTATGGATCTTTCTGTCATAGTGGGATCTATAGTTTTAAGAATCAAACTTCAAAGTAAATCTTTCAAAGGTAGATCTGGCGTCTCGCTATTTCTTTCTGAGATAATTTGAATTTGAACTAATCGTATTCATTTGGAGGTAACCACATACACAGCAGCTTTTCACCATGTGGACTAAAACTCTCAGAAATATACAAGAATATACATAAAATTGCAATTATACGTATAGCATGGAAAAGATGCTGTGGCCCTATTATGGCAAGCAAATCAAAAAGTAACCTAAGTAGATTAGAATCAAACACTTTTTATTGAATGTTGTCAACATTTTTATCTGTTTTCCCTTTGAGTTCTTTGGTTGGACTACTTTATTTCCCGCGACGTTGCTGAACCAGTGAATGAAAACAGACCGTTTGAGTCAATAATAATTCGACTTTGTCGAACCGAACAATTTTGCGAAAGCCACCCAAATTAGATGATTTCTGCCAATTTCTTTGAAATATATCGGGGTATATTTAAATTTTGAATCGTACCGCTCGTTATTTTGACGCAATTCAGAAATATTATTGAAAGGCTTAGTTTTTTTCATCTGGTTTGTACAGTATTCGATACATCTCGATATATCAAACATTTATATTATTTTGTTCTTTTGAGTTTTTATCAGGAAAATGAAGTTTATGTATTCGACGATCCGATATTTGGATAGTTCCAATAATACTCACTGCTATCTCGAAGATTTGATCATCAATTATGAATATCGATATTCATTTGTAGGTATTTCTTTTTTATTTTTCAATTTGATTTTCATTTTAACTCCAATTAATTATATATTACTAACATAGGTATATATATTTTTTACGAGTTTGTTTGGACTCATCTTTTAATGCCGTGAAAAAAATTTTGCTCTGGGCAATTCTGATACATATAATATTGATACATGTTATTAATGTTATTATTTTTTTTATTCAAATATCAAATTCGAGAGATGTATCATATCTTTCGTAACTGCAGTGTCGAACTGTAGTGCGTCTTCAGAAATTCTTTGAGATTACGGTCTGCAAATGAAAGAAAGTTCGAAACAGCAGCAAAGTTATATTTGGTGAGATTTCTTTTTTGATATACTTAGTTATAACTATATTAAACTTTTATCAGTACTGATTGGCAATAGTATAATAATTAGTACATTTCACAAGTTTATTATGAAGGTTATATCAGAAGTATTCGAGTATTCGAATCCACCTTATGTAATAAGTAGCTGCTATTTATGAAAATTCATTCCAGACTTTAAACTTTTTGTGTGGCCGACAAAAAGACCATCCTCAAAAGGAAATTTTATAAAAGTACTTATTTATACCGACGAAGTATAATTACTGAAAGAAATTGATTGTATAGATACCGTATGTTTCATTTTCGAATTAATTTGAAGCGGGCACTACCGTTGTAATTTATAGTGTAATGGTCTGTGTGGAATGTGCTGCTACCGTAATATCTGACTAATATGCATCTGGTGGATTGCAGCAGCCTTAGCACAAAAAACGCTCATCACATCCCAGAAGAAATACGATATTTCTCCGAGATTCCGTGAGGTTAATAATGTAGCAAGCGCACCTGGTACGTAGACGGCTTTGTTCCCTCAGGTTCGAGCAGTGCTATGGTGTGTATTACAGTTGCTCAAAAAAATCTATAACTTATAAAAAAAAAATACTTATACAGGGCGTCCCGAAATGGCACGTCGAACAGACGTATATAGAGGAACTGAAATATTGTTATACAGTTAACTTACGGGAGGTAGCAGTTACTAGAAATCGTAACGTAACGAAACTCCGTTATGCCATATTCATTTCTACGTGTTATTGTTTGTTTCTAATGTCTTATTTGTTTCAAATCATACATGAGTTTGATGTTCACATTAATGATGTTTATAGTAGTGCTCAGTGGCCGAGCATTTTAGCAAATCTATACACTCTCGGCGTACATTTTTTAATAATGTATTTATTTAGCAGAATTGCTACATCATATTACAAAATATAGTAATAACAAGTTAATTAAAAATTAAAATAGTGAAAAGTAAAAAACTGTGAATTAATTAAAGTACCAATATATGTAAATAACATAATATAGTAGAAAAACAAAAATGTTATACTTAGCACCTAACTAATATTACATGATAAACATCAATTAGAGTACTAGCAGAAACAAACCCCAATTGAATTAGAAAACTGTATTGCATTTGGTCAAAATGAACGTTCTCAAAAGTCTTATAAATACTTTCAAACTTTCACAGTTTTTTTAGTTATATGTGCAGGAAGTCCATTAAATTCAATTAAACCTTTATACAAAATAGATTTGAGCTTTTGTGTGGTGTTACATTTTCCAAGGATAAAGTCTGTTTTGAATCTCGTTTTATAAGTATGTACATCTTCAAATAATCGAACTCTATCACTAATGTAGGTTGGTAACAAATTTCTTTTCAGTTTAAAAATGAGCACTTGTACATTAAACACAACTCTTTGGTTAACAGGTAACATATTTAACACATTAAGCATGGATTTGACAGGTGTATATCTATTACATTTTAATATAGATCTCATAGCCCTATTTTGTATTTTTTCTAATCGACTTATTTGATATTGAGGACAATTAAACAATAAGGAACAACAGAATTGTAAATGAGGAAGTGCAATGGCTTAATAGAGTGACAACTTTGTACTCATAGACAAAGATTTGCCGATTCGTGATAAGAATCCTACTTTTTTTCGAAAATTTTCTCGTTATATAATCTGCGTGTGCGTGAAAGTTTAAATTCGAATCCAAAATTGTACCGTAGTATTTGATATGTTCATCGTGAACAATGGCTTTTCCGTTTACAGAAATACATATATTATCAACCTGCACATTTATCATTCGTGATTTCTTGGCGAATATACTAAATTTTGATTTTCCTGCATTCAAACTTAATCTATTATCACACAGCCACGCGAATAACTTGTTCATTTCAATGTTCATATCCGATAGCATTTGATGTAAATCTTTCCCCACTATATACATCATCGTTTCATCAGCAAACAAAGTTATTTTAGATTTTGTGGCTACCTGTACTATGTTATTAATATATATTAAAAATAGTAACGGACCCAAAACTGTTCCCTGTGGTACACCGTGATTTACACCTAATATCTCAGACACACAGTTTTTATACAGTACTCTCTGTACTCTGTTAGACATATATGACCTGAACCAGTTCAGTACTTTATCCACCAGCACCAGTACTGGTGCTGGTGGGTTCGATTCCCTCGTAATCTTAGGCCGTTCGGAATCGACGTTGACCTCTGTAGTTCCAATGGAGCTACATAGGTCTCCGACCTCCGCTCTAAGAACAATGATCATAATAATAATAATTATTGTAATCACGTTTTGGGAAATGAAAATGAGCTAAGAAATTGCAGAGAAGAATTAATTTCGAATAACATTCGTAATTGAGCGCGAAGTGTCTTTTTCGTTCTGTAATTCAATTACTTTATTTCGATAATCAATTCGAAAATGATAATTGAAATTCTGGCTACCCTGAATCGAAAACAATTAAGTGATGAAAAATAATGATAATCTAGAAGTGAAATCGTGTAGGCTTTCACGGACGGTGTCCATTGTGAAATATGGTGATATAATCTTCCGGGCTGATTGGCCGTGGTCAACTGGAACTCCTCTTCCAGACGTTTCGTCTCTAACCGCGAGAGACATCTTCATTGCTCCAGAGCCGTCGCCCAGTACACAACTACGTCGAAGCACTCGCCGCCACTGATGATGTCTTTCGCGGTTAGAGACGAAACGTCTGGAAGAGAAGAGTTCCAGTTGACCACGGCCAATCAGCCCGGAAGATTATATCACCATGTTTCACAATAATCTAGAAGTGTTGTAATGAGGTTGATGATTGAATTATTTAAATTCATTTGGAGCTGGACTTTCTATTTAGAAACTTCACCACCAATGAGAACAATGTTTATTAATTTGCTCAGTTAATATGCCACTTGTTTCTCCGAACTGGAAAAATGTCCACCGAGTTGATGAAAAGTGGAATATTTCGTTTTCGAGAACTTTTGTTCAATAACTTACGTAGGTTTTAAAATATCCCGCGAAAGCCTTGCTAGATAAACACTTATTGATGAATAACTTTTTTATCGTCAAGTATTATGAGTAATCAAATAGGATGTTAATTATCAATAGATACAAACCGTCATCATGCTTTATAAATACACAATAATGTTCAGCCTTGGTGCGATTAACTGTTCCTCTGCAGAGTCCCGCAGGTTCGCACTTTTGTACCGGACATTCTCGCAGAATAGCAGCTTAATCAAATTTATTATTCTTCCGAATTTGTGTCGGGAACAAGGACGAGAGCCGAAGTAATTCCGCATTTCAACCGGATGTGAATTATCTTCATGGAGTATGCAATCTTTCCCAATTTTAATAGAGTTTTACAGATTAAATTACAGTCGGGATTGAACTAGGCAGGATGGTTGCAACATGATACAAAGGAGAAAGAAATATTGCCTGGAATGCGGCATCCGCATGAGTGAAGCATTTCTCCCCGAAGTGAAAATACAGTTCCGTTAATAAAGGAATTATTTTCGCGGATAAAATATCCGGTGCGAAGTTGACGTTTTCCACTTGAATGAAATTTGATTCCTGAGGGAGCTATGCTGAAATTTTCTCGTGCATGTTACTTGAGTTCATATATATGTGAATAAATGTGAAGCAACTGCATTTTCGTTAGTATTAAAACAGGAAATAATGAATAAATGCAGAAGTCAACCACAATTTTGGAATTTTGAATGATTAAAGATGAGTGTAAATCAAATAAGCTCCTGAGGAGTTCGCTTCACTTATCTCTCGTAGAACCCCAGACGCTGAAAGAAAGAGTCACAATGACCACCACAGCTACTGAAAACATTACGACAAACCTTTTCTTCCCTTCTAAGAGCTTTTTAGTAGGTTCGCCTTTCGAAAAAATACAGTACAGTCGAATATACGTCTGTAGTTCCCTATCTTTATGAAGATGCGTCATAATCGTAAAATACAACCTTGGACGACATCTATCGAACGATTAAGGTATCAAATTTACCGATCAAAGGTATTGATCGGTAAATTTGGAAAATGACAAAATGCAAAATACGCTGATAATATAAACATAAGTACGAGGGTGGGTTGAAAAGTTTCTGGCCTGACCAAGAGATGGCGCCACTGGATCTACTTTTGGAGCGGCGCCCTACTGAGCTTTCATTCTTACTGAGCTTGTACGTGAAGGTTTAGCCCAGTGGCTAAATTAATTTGCGTTTGAGAGCAAATTGCGCGAGACGCTTCCGTTGTTTTCGTGAAAATGAAAAATTGGAAAAACGAGCTGTCATCAAATACTACTATTTGAAAGGTTTTACACCAAAACAAATGAAAGAAGAGTTAGATTCAACACCAGGAGACTCCTGCGTATCATATTCAACTTTCTGAAGGGTGGGTTTCTGAATTCGAAATGGGTCGTGTGAGCACCTCTGACGACCCCGCTCAGGACGGTCCATTGAGGTGCCAACTTTAGAAATGATTGAAAAAATCCATTAAATAGTATTGGAAGACCGCATGTTGAAAGTGTATGATATATTTGAGACCTGTAGGATGTCAGCTGAACGTGTGCGATATATTTTGCACAACCATTTGCACATGGAAAAGATGGGTGCCGCGTTTGATAACGTTCGAACAAAAACTGATTCGAAAAAACGAAAATTTGGCGCTGTATAGGCGTAATCTGAACGAATTTTTGCGTCGATTCATACCTGTTCATGATACTTGGGTCCACCATTACACCCCCGAAAAAAAGAACAGTCGAAATATTGGGTTGGAAAGGGGAACCAACTCCAAAGAAGGCAAAAACAATTTTATCGGCAAACAAGGTCATGGCTACTGTTTTTTGGGATGCGAGAGAAATTAACTGTATACATTTTATACATATATACACTAGTCAATACTACGCATACTTATTGCAAAGTTTGAAGGGTCAGGTACAAATTGAACGACATCATTTGGCGAAGAAAAAGGTTTTGTTTCATCTCGATAACCCTCGATTGTTGCCATGTCGAGAATCCACGAATTGAAGTCTGAATTATGCCGCATGCCCCCTACTCTCCAGACTTAGCCCCCAGCGACTATTACCTGTTTCCCAACCTCAAAAAATGGTTTGAAAACGTTTCACTCCACCCTTGTATAGCAATATTTCCAATGTTATAGACATATGTAGGTACTCACTTATCTAGAACAAAAATTAATGTTCATCAATTTCCATGAACCAAGTGATTTTCGAACTGCTCTCAATATTGTTGGTACTTTCAAAAATTTGAACACATCTCTTATCGGATTCTATTTTTGATAAGTCCCATCTACATGCATTACATGTGGAACCTCTAATAAAATATAAGGACTAACTGCCCTGTAAAATTCAGTATAAAGATGCTGAATGATTTTGAATGACCCTTGTATATCCGTTTATGATCGAGTTTCAGGCTTCAAATCTTCTTGACTGTTTCAAAAAGAGGCTGCTATGTAAAAACTCTGTGTTTATAGATTTTCCGAAAAATAACATTTCTATAAAATGAAATTTTATAACCAATTCAATAAATTCAAAAAAAAATAAAACAAATACTAACAAAAAAATCATTTGTTAGTATTCTAAATTTCGCAGCTCATTTTCGCAAAATTCCTCAAGATTTTTTATTGAAGCAACGCAAAGTTTCCCGAGTTATAATGTGAAAATAATTTTTCTCAAGTAAATGTAAATTAAAACGTTGAACGATAGGAAGATAATTTTTTCCATGCAATTATATCTAAATATCGTTTTCTTGAAAGCGTTTATACTTCGGTATATACTTCCACTCCAGGTTATAATTTCGAGAAAATCGACCGTCCATCAATTTGAAATACTCCTGGAAACAATTTTCCCCCCACGGAAATTGAATGGATGTCGACGAATCACTGGTGATTCTGCTGTCGGAAGATTATCGAACTCTATACATTTCGAAGCTCAATAGGCCGGCTACTTGTACTTTTCATTACCGCATATGTAAACGCTGGTTTATCGCGGTGAGAAATCGTGAAGGTTATTGTACACACGGTACAATTGATTTGAAGCTAGGAAAAATGTCACGAAAGGTGAGGCACACTGGATAACATGCGAAAAAAGTGCCTAAGCTCATAATTTGACGAATGTCACTGCGAGGTGGTCCAGGAGGAAGATATTCATCATTATACATCACATTCGGTGTTTACACCCGCAAATTCCCAGAAGAAAATTCCAGGGAATTCACTCCAGCATAGAATATATTCGTATTTTAGGGACTATATAGAATATTTCGTGGATTTCGCTGTTCAGGATTATTCCAGATCTATTTAAGGGTAAACTTCTATCTCATATAGAATATCGAATCTTCTGCGTCTAATATAAACAAATAAATTCTTATTCCTCATGACAAAATTTCGAAATGAATGAAGAATGTAATCATATCAATGGTGAAACCTACCAGAAAAAGATAAAGGGTTGGATTTTCGCAGAATTCTTGGTAAAACCCGCAATTGCAATATTATATGCAATTGGAAGCAGCCGTTGACACGTGTTTCGAGCTTATTGGCTCTCCTCAGAACGACATAGTCAGTTCATGGTGTACGAACTTGGAGATGGAATCAACAACAAAAGAACACCCCTGTAAAGGAAGTCACCACTGTTAGACTTCCAAGTGAACTCTCCGGGTTGGGAGATTTGGTCAACGTTTCGTCTTTGGTGCGACTGCGGACTATTTATCCCTTACGCAGTCTTCAACCGATAATGTGAAAAACAAATGAAAGTATTTAACTGGGAAGAAAGTACAAACAAAAGCAGAATTATTGGTATAGCCCGCAACGCAATTGGGAGCTGCCATTGACACGTGTTTCGAGCTTATTGGCTCTCCTTAGAACGGCGTAGCCAAGTTCAGGGTGTACGAACCTGAGATGGAATCAACAACAAAAGAACATATACACATAATATACCTTTCAGAAGGTAGGAACGTACTATTCAGAAGGTAGGAACGTACTATTGTTTTGGATCATGTTAGTAAATATTCATTACAGGTTGTAGAAGTTGATATTAATTCCTAGTTTTCCGGGTATATTACGATAAAATGACGTTTCCTAGAAAAAGCCAGTTACCTACTAAAAACTAGTTACCAATTCGGTCTGTTTGTTCAAAGTATATATTACAACATGATGAAGTTGAACTGTTGGTTGCGTTTTACCGGAACAAAAAACCTTTCGGGGAGATAATATGGAGTCCCATAAATTTTAATTAAGATTCATAATTAGCAAAGTTTAAATGGTAGTTTCGTCGTACGTTGTTGTTCCATAATTTGGCCGATAGGTGTGTTGAAATGAAGGCCTGAAAGGTGGATAACATAAATCAAGTTATCTTCATTTTCATTTCGCAAGCTTGGTCATTATGTCGCCATTCAAAACGAATTTTTTAAGGAATCTTCATTTAATGTATTGTCTTTCTCGATGAAAATGCGCGAAATAAGTGAATGTCTTTGAATTCTCATCTATTGAATAAAAAACACTAGATTTGGTTTCACAAAAATTCATTTGCTTTAAAATTGTTTCGGGGTGAAACCACATTTTCGAAAGCTAAATTGAACAGTCGTCATTGCAACTAACATACTCGTATTTATATATTTTCTTTGGTAGGAGAGAAAAAAGGGAGGTTTGAATTGAAAAATTGAAAAAGAGGTAAGTAATTATGGCGACAAACTGAAGTTAAGTTGATCATTCATTATTGGTTTTTCCAATGCAAAACAGAAATTTCCAATTGTTCCAAAAGATTCCGTGTTTTCCTCTCATTTACGGGCGCAGCAATTTCAGATTTGAACTGAGATTTCTGCTCCCACATATGATTGGAAAAACTCTGATCTTTTAGCACAATTTTTTTTGTTTGTCTAAAATTTGACGAAATTTGTTTCAGTTTTTCCTTTATCGTTTCCGTGATTTCCATTCGAACTATATCATGCTGAAGTGTTTTTTTTACCAATCTTGAATAAAGCATTATTCCCCTGAAAGCAGGAAATTATTCCTGAATAAGGGAATTTTATTTCATATAAACTTGATTGACTAGATCGTGCACCATTAATTCAAAGGAATGAATTTAATGTTCTAAAACGTCCTAATTTCATGAGATCGAACCACGGTCTGATGTAATTGGAATTGATCGGAGGATTAATCAATTAAATTGATTCTCAGTCGCTTAGAGCTACAGGTAGCACATTAGAAGTTTATAATCATAGGAGGCTTTGAATATAGCATTGCATATCTGTTCGATATCAAAAGAAAGTAGGTACATAATCACGCCACTTTTGGTGAACCGTGAGATACTAAAAAGTTGTGATATGACCCAGGATGTATAGTTCGTTGGCTATTATATGGAAATGAAATGATAAATTTTAATTTATAGCCGAGCGAAGAATAGCCATTAACTTCATTTAAATTTTCAAGAACTGTCTAATGAAAGAACTTTTGAAAGTAGTTCTTATATAATAATAATAAAATAAATTTATTGAGAAACATTCCTCATATTGTAAAATTACATGCATTTCAATTGATGCTATAATTACAAGTAAGAAGAGTGCTCTCAAAAGGACTGAATTCAGTTTTGAGTCTGATCCTCCATTCAGCCCTCGAGTAAAAATATTGATTTAAACAAAAATATTTGTTGAATTTATATTAACGAAAAAACGAAAAAAAAAAATACCTCAGACATATTAAACATTTGAGACAATTTCACATGGTGAAGAACATTTGTGTTAAAAAAATATACAAACATATGATACAAAAAATTGATTCATACATTATTTTCTTCATTCGAATCATCGAAGTACTCTGCCATACAATGCCTTTGTTAAGAGCACAGATTTAACTCTCCTCTCAAACAAATGAGCTTTCAGTTCAAATTCGATGGTAAATGGTTGAAAATTTTAATACTCGGATAATAGAGAGAGTGCTCAAATTTAGCTGTTTTATGCATAGGAAGAAGTAGCACACCACTGTTCCTTGTTGAATACTCATGATTACTATTCAATTTAATAAACCTATCTTCATTTTCTTTAACATTAGCAAACATCTATAAATATACAAACACGGTAAGGCGAGTATGTAATTATCAATGAAGATAGGTTTACAAGATGTTCGTTGGTGAATATTGAATATTAATCGAAGTATTCGCTTCTGTGTAATAAACACCCTATTTATTTCTGTAAAGCAGCCCCACAGCAGGATATTATACTCGTAATTTAGATGAACATATACAAAACTGTAATACACATTCATAACACAGTTTCTAGATACGATGTTCTCAAATCTAGAGATTTCAAAAAATGAGTTACTCAATTTTTTACACAAGACATCGATGTGTGATGTCCATCTCAAATTTCTGTCTACATATATTCCAAGAAACTTTGTTGATTGGGATGATGATATAGTATTGTCCCCATATTTAACATCCAAGGTACTAATTCCATTACCCTTCAGACAAAAGTGAACACATACAGTTTTGTCAACGTTCACCATCAGATTGTTCGTTCGACACCAATCTACAAACTCCCTCGCAATGCGTTCATATGCCTCCAGAAGTTCTTCAGGGGTCCTGCCAGAAACAACCACCGATGAATCACTGGCAAAAATAGTGTCACCAAAAACCGGGACAACTTAGCAGGCAGATCGTTTGTAAACCATGTGAGTAGAAGGGGTCCGACTACAGAGACTTGCGGCACCCCAAGAGCAATGTCATGTCTCTGAGAATAACTCTCATCTATTTTCACTACCATTGTTCTTTCTTCAAGGTAACTACGTAAGCAATTCAGAAAAACACCTCATTCAGTGAATTTCGTTTTCTGAATTACAACAAAATTTCACTGTCTGAAAATTGAGCTACAAAGAGTAGCTGAGTTTTCTTCATTCAAGTACCTTCAATTTAGTTTTTTTATGCTTTCTTCTATATATTCAATAAATTCTAAATATTCTATAAAATTCAATATGTTAAATTTATTTTCAATAAATTTAAACATTTGGCTTGTAATGAAACATTCTCTACGTCCACCTGGGATTCAAACAAAGAAATGAACAATTATGATAATGTATTAAATCATGTATTATTCGCTAGATGACCGCTTTCCCTCAGGAGTTTTTTATTTTATCTTATTTTATTTTTAGTTTTTAAAATTTTTTTTCTGGGAAAGCGTGTTTTACCTATGGTAGTGTTCAAGTATTATTTGAGTAGTTTCAGAAGTTTCACTTACAAAGCAGTTTCAATATCTTTTCAGTTATGACATTTTGTACCTTATTTTCTTTCAAGCGTTTTTACTTTAGTGTTTTGCTGGTGGATCAGCGTGGGTACTTGAGTGTTGACATTATTTAAATGGTCACCACCGTGGCTTAGTCGGGAAAACACTCGACTAGGGTGCGGAGAATTCGGGTTCAAGCCCCGGCGAAGACATGGGTGTTTGTCTATGATTTAAGTAGTTTAATGATGATAATTGTTGGGTAATGTAAATTGATAACAAGCCCATTGGCTGTTCGGAACCAGCGTTAAACTATAGGTCCACTGAAATGAAAAAAAATTAATTATTCAATTTTATTGGGTAAGAAACGCATTATTGTTCACATTGTTTTTAATTACGCTCATTTACATGTTCCTCATTTCTTAGGTGTTAACTTTATGCTAAACTTCCCCTCTTCTTATATTGTACTGTGATAGTAGAGTACCTAATAAATCAAATTTATTATTTATACAAATGACAACTTCATAAAATAATATTGTGGTATCCTTGCTCAATTCGAAAAGACAATTAATCAAAAGAATGTGATATTTGAGCTTGTTATATGTGAATGTTCGATGCGATGCCCTCATTTTATAATTCATAATCTTTTATTTGATTATGAAATCTATTCGGTTTCAAAATTTTTCAGCATTTATTCCTTGAAGAAAGTTTAATGAGACATTGTACATCTTCACGTTTCCATCTCAACTGTGACATTCTTTTTATCAATTTTTTTCGATGAGTGTCCTAGTATTTTTTATTTTTTTGATATACCTACATATCATTTTTTAATTATGAGTTATATTATTTATTGTCATGAAACAATAATTATCGGAATAATTATAATTTGAATATAAAAGTTTGTTCTCGAACAAATTTTTAGTTTAGGTGACAAGCTCTATATTAATATATTGACATAATTGTTCATTAACTCATGCAATTTGGATAGGTACTAATTCAGATGAAATTATATATATATATATATATATATATATATATATATATATATATATATATGTATATGTATATACAAATATCTATTTCTTCGGGAAAAGCAGCATAAAGGCGAGTATCACTCTTTTATATTAACTCGACTTTCGGGAATATATTTTTCTCTTCATCAGGAATTCTACAAAACAACAATTGAAAATTAAAGATGGAAACAATTATAACCAAAGAAGTTAATTATAATGAACTTACAGATAGTGAGATTTTTCTCAAAGTTAAATTCTGTATCATGGGCCATTAGGATTCTTAGTTGTACAAAACATTCACATACAATTTATAGCCAAGCTTACTAAACGATTTAAACCTTCATATTGACGCTCAGGCAAAATAATGATTAAATAACGTCCATCTTCTCAACATCAATGACAATGACAGCTGGAACTGTCAAAAAGGGTTCTTCTTCTTTCTGTAACTGGTCAGTAACAGATCACAATATCAGTCCACGTTCATTTTTGTCTATGTAAATTATTACAAAGAAATAATGTGCTGTGACTAGTCAGCAAAGAATACCCTTCTCTTAATATAAATATATATATATATATATATATATATATATATATATATATATATATATATATATATATATATATTTACTTTTCAAAATCACCCTGTAGGTTGTTTTCGTTCTCATGATAGTCGTCGCATGAAGGTTGAAAATATGAATAGCTAATTCATTCTTTAATGTGGAAATTATCTTCCTTAATAACATTATGTAAACCAACCAGGTATGTCCATAATTATAAGTCGGTTCGGGCATTTGACTTAATGATCTAAATCAATCCCACCTTTCTATAAGCGATCACTTCGCCGTCTCACATTATCCGCTTTTTATTATAAAATGGGCTCAACTCTCCAACGTTTTCGCTCAAACCTTTCGGTTTAATCTGTATATAATAAGTGTGAAAGACCTTCGCCATTCAAAGTGTTCTTTTTTTTCGGTCCCCGAGACTTTGGTCCAGGTATTTCTCCTAATAGAACTTAATGCATTCATTTTATCATCTTACCATACAACTTGTATGGTAAGTCAACAATATAAGATGCAAAAAATTGTCGTCAGCCGATAAAAATAGACATAATTGTGACTTTCCTCTTGAATTTCCAGCATTTCTTCATCACCAAAATTAGAGAACTTCGGTAGCTTCCAAAACGGAATATAAATTCTGTATACATATATGTTTGAAAAAACAACGAATCGATATCCATGAAAATATATTTTTTTTATTTTTTTTTAATTCAGTGGATCTACAGTATAACGACGGCTACGAAATGCCAACGGCTTGTAATCAATGTACATTGTCCAGCATATATCATTATTCAAACTACTTAAATCATAGACACATACAACACCCATACCTTCACCGGGGTTCGAATCCGTGTTCTACCGCACCATAGTCGGGTGTTCTTCCGACTAAGCCACGGAGACCGGCTCTTACTAATAAGAAATTAACAAAACGAAACTATCACTTGAAATGAATTTGAATCTTCTGCAATATTTTATTTCTTTTACATTGAAAATTGAAAGTCTCATGTTTACAGACCCCTGTAATTTCTGAAAATTGACAGGTTTCTGGAAGTATATTTTAACGAAAAATTCATTCCAATATAAAAATTCAATAATCAATGTACATTACCCAGAATATATCATTTAAACTACTTAAATCATAGACAAATATTTCCTTTATTTTATTGACAAGTGAATAATATAAAGATCAACTCTGGAAGTACTTTTAAGTAGCACTTTTGAGTGTCATATATTTATATAACAAATAATTCTGCCTGAAGAACTATTTTCGTTAAGGAAATTGTTTTATTTTTGAACAGTTTTTTTTGTGCAAACAGCTGTGACAAGGTTTCATGAGCACGGGTGAAATGCAGGGCCAGGTATTAAATAATGTCACCTGAAATATGCAATAACTAATCAACGCTCCGTGGCATTCTGCGGGCGATGGAATAAGTAAGACACAATTACGTACCAGGGGTATCATAAGGTCAGTGTGTTCGCTAGGCCGTTTTAAATTATTATAGTTGGTCAACCCATGGATTTTATATGAGTCCACAGATGACACCACGCTTCAGTGGTCACCAGAAACATTCCTTATGCCTGTAACGCAGTGCCGTACCTACTTAACTATTCACACTTAACATTTTCAATTCGATATTAGAATTGAAAATGTTATTAGAGTGAGAGTAAAATTTTAAGATCGATGCAGAATTAAGCTGAAAAATTCAGCAACGCGTCACCATTCGTTCAATCCAGAAAAAATGTTATGCGTTGCATTAGATTTTTCATACCGGTTCAAAAACCGCTTGATCAACAACGGTCGATGGTTCGCAATCGGCCAGGGCTAGTGTTGTGGATCTCAAGGTGACCTTCGAGCACGAAGGTGAAATGCTGATGCGGAGGATTCGACCACGCCACTGGGTTTATGTGTTTTGGCAGACCTGAACGCTCACTTCACTGGAATTAATGGACTTAGAGATAGCGTAATGCTGTTCGCTTGTTCGGATCATATACATGTATCAAAAACAGATTAAATTTTCGAGTTTTGTACATAATATGTGAGTACATTACGAATTCGATATCGCTACCTTCATTAATGGATATGTGGCTGAAAGACCAAATCGAATATTGTGTCGTAGATCACGAATACTGATGACTAGTATATTCTTTACTTTTATTTTAATGAATATCGTTCGGCCTTTTACGCCTACATTAACTTACCAATCCTTTCTTCATATTGTAATGGCTCATGTGGAATATAATTTTTCATATTGATGACCATACCAATTCGACAATGCGACGATGGGCTATGTAATTTTGACCAATTCATTATCTATCGTTCATTGTTCAACACAATTTGAATGAATGATGCTAAATTGTAACGTTTATCAATGCCCTAAGATACATTTAATCGTTTCATCTAGGTGATATATGTCATCAAGATTAGGACGCAAGAAGCTATTAGGATAAACGAATGAATGCGTATACAAAAATTCACTCAAGTCGATCCAGCCGTTGAGTTGCAGTATATTAATAATAAATTGAAATTGAAACACTATCAACTCTACATATATTTCGGGTGGTTAGTCCCTTATGATGAATAATACCTAAATTTCTGATTTAATTCAATATGCATTATTTCTAATTGTAAATTCCTGATTTCAATTTATTTCAAAATTAAATCAGAACTTCATCAATTTCTGAAATAATTTTGAAATTTCAGAAAGCATAATTTCTACTTGAAATCAGAAATTTCCAAATAGAAATGATGCATTTTGATATTTCGTCAATTTCAAAATTGATTTAGAAATTAAGTTATCACTTCTAATAATAGGATAACCGCCCGGAACATACTGGTAAGTAGAGTTGTTAAGTTTCACTCAGTGAAACTCAATCCAAATGATTTAATTCATTATTTTATTATATAATATATTATATCGTTAGTTAGCTCTTCGCACATTTGATTGACTACCACGACCCAAGTCTTCTCCTAGGCATCGTAAATTGTAATTAATCAAAGTGAGAATCAAAGTCACTTTCACAAAAGGTCAAAAAAAAAGAGCACATAACTTGAAATGTCACTATCACAAAGGATCACCGAACTTCGGTGATCGAAGTAAAAAAAGTTCTCGCGCACGTAGCGGTAATCGCCACTCACTAAGATAGAAGGATGCACTCTTTTTGTATGAGGTATCGATCGACATAGACTCTATGTCATATATTAGGATAGATCGATGTATTAGTTGGCTGTCAAATGTCAAATATTATGGTAGCTTTCAGAAATTCAATTTGTGACAAACCTTAGGATTTATCAATCTGCATAAAAATAATCTCATAGATAGTTAACAACTGTAGTAGTAGCTAAAATTTAGTTCATTTTTTACCCCCTAAGAATAAATATATATTAAGAAAGATATAACAATTCTAATTGGTTATTCATTTTAAACTATTCTCTCAATTGGATTTCTGAACGACGGGTGACACATATTTAATTGCCAGCATTTTTATATTTATTCACCTTCTAAATCTTCTCTGGACTTCAACAAAAAATTCAAGACCAAAATTAGCGAAATCGGTCCAGCCGCTCTAGAGTTTTAGCGAGACTTACGAACAGCAATTCATTTTTATATCATAGATTCGTTTGAAACTATTCTATTTGATTTCTGAACGACAGGGGACACATCAAAGGAAAAACAAAAGTGTTGTTTTTATTTAATTCCGAGCATGCTCATATTTATTCACCTTTTAAACCTTCTCTGGACTTTCACAAATAATTCAAGACCAAAATTAGCCAAATCGGTCGAGCCGTTCTGGAGTTTTAGCGAGACTAACGAACAGCAATTCATTTATATATATATATATATATATATATATATATATATATATATATATATATATATATATATATATATGTATTTAGATTCATATATTAAATAAAAACTCTTGGCTTGGTTCCACAAGATTTATAATAAATACTTGACAATTATTTCGGGTTGTGTTAACTATTCGTTGAATTATTATTTGTTAAATATTTTGGGTGTGTAAACACCCCGAAACAATTGTCAAGTATTTATTATAAATTTTGTGAAACCAAGTGTTTTTATTTATAAACAATGTTTCACCAAGAGATCAGCAATCATTCAATCAACTTTAAAAGTAATTCAATTATCTAAGAAATAATGCAATGTCGAAAGATCTTTATCCTCAGCCACGAGCGGTTCACAAAATATTTCTTTGAACAAGACTTCTTTTTTGGGAAGGGAACCATTTCGATTATTCGGGAAGCACCATGGTTCATTGATGTCGCCATATTCGTCGCTTCATGTCATCTCTGCTTACACTGATAAATTCCTTTACATAAACCTCCAAAAACCGTCAATTCTTGTGGAAACGAATGAGAAATGTGAGTTCTTACTATTCTGCAGATCTCGTGGATAATCCGGATGCCAACTCCAGCGACAACGTTATTGTACAAATATTTTTATGGAGTAACACATCCATGTCGTGGCGCCACCGTATAATACCGTCGCCCAAAGTGAAAACCTGCTAGAAATGATAATTCAGTTTGTAATTGCTCATATTTTATTTGAAAAAATATGTTCAAAAATTACAAAACACGTGATATGTTTCGTAATTTTTTTCTTTAATTATCGTTAATTTCAAAGTTCCATAATCTGAGTTATTTTTCAGTTTTTCCCAAAAAGTTCGAGAAATTTCGATATTACTTTGCCACCGCCAAACGTTTGTATTACCCCATGATTTTGATATATTTTTACGCTTTTCTCTTATACAAGACATGAAGAAAAGTGCATCATTCAATATTTTGAACAGTTGGTAAATCTTCAAAATACGCTATTCAGTCAAACGCCTGAAGTTTCCGTCGACATTGATAGAGAAGTAGTTAATAGGGGAATTATGGTGAATTCGATGTATTTCTCACTCACTATCTAACAAATCTTGAAATATATCATTCTCGAGATAAACTGAAAATACCTTTGAATTTATTGCGGACATTTAGAAATCCTTTAAATGCCAAGATCCCGCCAAATAATCTATTATTCATTTGGCAGGATTCCAGCTTCATAATTTGAAAGTGAATGAAATAAAGGGTATTCTGGAAATATAAACTGAAATTATATTAAAATTTGCGTCCTGACTGGGCTTGAGGAACCTATCATCGCTTAGTGTATAATTGAATTTTATTGAATCATTTTCTTGTCTTAGTTTTTGTTAAATGTCAACGGTGGGTTTTAATTCATTTAAACCGATGAAAATCAATATCAATTCTTGCAGTTGTAATTATCTAATACGGAGTTAAAGTGCACTGTGTCACATTGGATACCTATTTAATAAAATTATATGCATTACATATTATTACAAGGTTTATACAGGTTTTCTTCTTTTTTTCTATATATTTCTGTGTTGCTTGTAGGACATTTGTAAAGTCAAAATGTCTCTTGTGATACCTGAATGTTTGCACTCACCGCAATTAAAAGTGTTGGAAGACGTTATGCAAATATAGTCCTCAAAAGAGCAGATGTTGACTTGGACAAAAGAGCTGAAGAATATTCTGAAGAAGAGGTCGAAAAAATTATGAGTAATATGGCAACCCTAGACAATAAAAAATACCAGATTGGATTCTCAATAGAGAAAAGAATATTATTGATGGAAAATACAGTCGTCTTACATCTTCTTCCCTTGATTCAAAATTGAGAGAAGATTCGGAAAGAATGAAGGGTATGCGTCATTACTGGAGTATCAGAGTTAGAGGTCAACACACTAAGACTACTGGTAGACGTGGTAGAATTATGGGTGTGTCTAAGAAGAAGTGAATAACTTTTTGGGCACAAATGTTTTATATTTAAGATAAATAAAGAATACTTCTTTCGTCCTGCAGGTCCTCTTATGCGCGCTGAAGGTATCCGTCTCCTCTTCTGCGCCCTTCTGATTAATTTTTACACCTACGTTCAATTATCTGAGTTAATATATCGAAATATCTGTGATTGCTCTTCAAATTGAGCAGAATACTCGTTAGAGAAGCTGTTTGATACAATTATGCAAAATACTATGTTGACTACTTTCAAAATGATTGTTCCCCAATTTTAGAGGAGACATTAATCTCTAAATGGAATTCTCATCGAAATTTTATCACTCATATGTGTAGCTAACATTAACTCCATTTTTTTCACAGGCCGTGTGTACGTAGAATGCAATGAATATTTCCTCTTTTATTCATGTATTTACACCATGATTTAAACCACACATTGGAAGTTTTAGTAGTCACGTTCTGACAAAATAACCATCGCAATGGACAGCCGAACTGAAAATGTACGAATCGGTTCACATGCTTTACATAAATGTACAACCCCGTTCTGTATTTGACATGAAAAATCCGTTAATATTCCGGTTTATATAGATGTAACGCCACCGACAATAACATCGGTTATGAAGTTATTTTCCGTACGAATACCCGTCGTGGACACTAATAAAAATTAATTTGTTATTTTCATTTATGTTGACCATCACTACGTAAAATGTTTTCTTTTTTCTAGTCTTCATTCAATCCGTAAATGGATGCTGTTGGCAGCCTCCTCCTGCTCGGTTTTATTCAGCTTCCTCAATTCAGACTTGATCTAGCTTCGTCCATTTGAATCCTTTTTGTAGTCATAACAATATTATTTGGTAATAGGTAAATAGAAACAGTACTGCTACTTTTGACCTGTGAAATTTTCATGCATATAATTGGCGAAAAACGTAGCTACCTCAAAAAAAAACGGCTGATGGTTATGCTGAGGATATGAAAACAACAAGTGCTTAAGAAAAGAATGAGCCTCAATCTGAAGAGTGAATCCTTACGGTTATAATGGTTAAAGACAATAATTTTCTTTTATATTCACTTTAGAACTTCCTGCTTCGTTTCGCTAGCAGTGCAGCTTTTTCTAAAGGGAATCCATCCTTGGAAACATATTAGGAAGTTGTAATGTTAATTGTATGGTGAAAAATTATACTCTTGTCTTTTATTACTACAACTCTGGTAATAAATTTCATCTGGTAAATGCCCTATCTATAAAAAACTTTATATAGATTAGTTATTTCTGACTTTTGTTCTGAAAGAAATCTTAGCTTGAACCTACTGTTACTACATCAATAGTAATATATACTATATGTTAAAAATATTTTAATCGTCTTTCTCATCCCAAATGTACCCTCAAAACGACTGATATTGAATTCGCGCTTAACTCCAGAATGGAATAACTACAGAAAAAAATTAACAATATTCAAAATGAATACAGTTTTTTTCGTAGCCTCGAAAGGAATATATGAACTAGTTAAATTCTGAAAGGTCTACTTGACAAATGCACCATTAAAAAGGCAACAGCACAAAAGCTATATTGAAACGAAAAACGGAGAGTTATAGTCTCTCTCATGACATTAATGAATTTCAACTTAGTGTCTTATCGTCCTAATTAAAATTGCTACAACCAACTTGCATATAATCCATGTGATTTAAAACCAGCGGTCGTTATCGGTGAGATCAAAATATCTACATATTGTATACATGCCACCATTGGCCATTGAGCCTTTTTGGACATATTGAGTTGTGATGTTTCACTGGGGCTGCCTCATTATCGGCTATCATTATAAACGCTAATTGAGGTGGATGGAGGCAGTGAATGATCTCGTATATATGTTGAAAGTAGAATATCAAATGGCATAGTGCTGAATAAACTTCATTGTAACCTGTGCAAAACGACGAGTTTTGTACAGGTCAAATGGACTAACACAAGCTTTTTCAATTCCTTGTCGCAGATTAGTTTCCGCAATTAGTAAGTATTTTACTGAAATGAAAGTTGAGATTTTGAAACTCTCCCAAAAAAATGTTCTTTCGAAAAACAAATTTATACCATTCAGACTACAATTTAGAGATCACCATCCTTAGATTTGAAGTGATTACTTTTGTTAAAATTCAGTATGTCGCATATAAAAATTATTAGGAATTAAGAAATCAAATATTGGATTGATAAGTAAACCCCCCAACGTAGATTTATATGATGGAAAGGGTCAAAATTTCTTGATTTTTGGTGTCTGAATGCTCTTGATCGTTATTGAGCTGCACTTTTTTCGGAGGGGGCGATGGTGATCTCTACAAAAAAGAAAGATAGCCAATGTTTCGTGTATTTTTGTTTCTGACACATCAGTACTACAGTATCAATGGAAATCATTCATTAAAAATTTTGAGAAAACTACAATTTTTAGTAAAATATCAACGAAAAATGAATATTATGATTCTTGTTGTTTCTTACACCAAGAGAAGAATGAATTTCAGTAAAAATACTTGATAGACAAGATGTACACAAACTATCAATATAAGGTGAATATTGAGTGCTTTCTTTAGAACATAAAACTCTTTGGGAATACTATACAGCGCTGTGATAATCCAGCTTTGATGGTTTTTCGAAACGCGCGAGGTCTCTTGTAACTATCTTCACAAAACGCTGGAAACATCTAGTGAACTACTCACGTGATTTCCCTCTATCGGAGAAACAAGATAAACTCTCTCGAGTATTGTAGAGTGCGTTCGTGATGAGATTAGTGCGTACTTCCATACAAAGATGGCATTGTTAAAAAATATTTAATGTATCTCATCTAAAAATTAAGCATTATTTGCGTGAATTTCGAAACTTGGTGAAAAGTTGAACTCCAGTTTAGCTGGGGTAACACTCCGAAACAATTGTCAACCAATTAATTCAATACAATTTCTGTGAAATCAATCCAAGTGTTTTTATCCCATATATTTTACAATGTTTTACCAAGATATCAGCGAATATTCAATGAAATTCAACATGAATTCAATGCAGCCACGGTGAATTTATGTTATAAAAGAATCATAGGTTGATGTTGCTATTTAACAGTCAAAAGTTCAAGCCTCAACCCATGTGTATATATGTTATGACACTGATAAAAGACTAATATTAAAACCCTGTCTGGTCATGTGGCAAGCGATTTCACCTCAGAAATTTTTCCTGATAAACCTTATTCATTGGAAAATTATTCAGTAAATTAAGCATCGTGAGTCCTGAAAAATGACGATATACGCTAGCCGGGAAATTCATTTTCCACAATTTATTCCAGGCACATATAAACATTCGCGTTTTGTCTGGCGTTTTGCCACCGACACATAGTGAAATACTGATTGAAATGTCGGAGAGGTCGGCTAACATTTTCCATCGCGGGGAAAAGAAAGATATCAAGTTGAGCTATTTTATGTCCTGACGACTTAACAGAACGAAGTCAATATATGAATCGCTGGGCCACATGAATTTGGAATGAACATCCAGCTTTCTAGGTGGAGATCAGAGCGAGACGTCCAGACTGCTATCGGAAAACCATTTATGTTTTCATGTTGTTTAATTAGTTCTATAGTATGACGTTAGAAAATTTGGCACTTTTGGCAGACACAAAACTTTGAGGGTTTCCACTTGATGTAACATACGTATATATTTATGACATACGTCCCTATAGCCTGGTCAGAGTGAAGGTCCCTCACTAGGATATTTGGGTTCGAATCCCGGGTACGAGATGGACGCTTGTGTATGTATATGGGTTTGAGTGGTTGTGAAATTGAAAATACTATCTGGGTAATGAACACTGACTACAAGCCTAAAAATTGGAGTATTAAAAAAAGTTAGTATTTATATATTTCCTATATTCTTCAATCAATACACGAAATTAGTCAGAGGAAGTAATCGTCTTCATCGATCGAATACTAGCTTTCAAATTAATTGCAATCGTATAGACGAGTTCATTTTACTTTCTACGTGTACGTGTCCTTCAAAACGGATTATAAGTGTTACCATGTACATATCATCAGTTTTGGAGGGTTTATCAGATATACCAGAAGGAACAGTGGCTTATCCAAGATTTTCACAGCTCTTATTATACTCATATGCCCGGTCTTTTCACCTGTAGTTAGAGCGGAGGATAAGCTTCATCTGCCAGTTACCAGATTTTTGCGTCTTCCAGTTAAGACCATAGGCTCAATTTATCTTTCGATCAGGTACCCAGAAGTTTAGACCAGATCCAAAAGAGAAGGATATCCAAAAATGAATGCGTCAGGTTATTTTGATGCACGTGACAAATGAACCAAATCGGAGATATAGATTCAATTTACAACTTTATCAGCTCCAAATTATATGAAAAAAATATCCATTTCCACCGGTTATGATTTTTTCCTCCTGTTTTAATCGTGGACTGTCTTGAAGAGATATCTCGTGCCCTAGTGGCATCAAGAGTCACTCGATGAATTGGTGGTATCTGTGAGGGTAATTAGCCATTGTACGTTCTTGTAATGCAGTTGGTGCCCAAAAACCAAGCAATAAAGTCAAAAATTCTTGAAAGTGGTGGAAAGATAATATTCAATGCTTAAGACGCATTTTAATGAAAAGTCTTTTTTTATGATCTTCTAGATTAAATTACTGAATGTTATGAAATAGTTTCGTTTTGTTCTTGAAACTGGGAAATCTTCTGGTGTTTGTCATATCGTGCATTATTATGCTAATGTACCGGTGAATATGATACAAGGGTTATCCGGAGTGAGCTTATTTCCCTTATGCCTTCCACTGTTTCAAATAATCCGTGCCAGCAACCTCAACTCTACATGCATGGGGCTTGATTCAATTAAACAAAGCCAACAATAATTCCGTTTTACTAAACTCGATTAATAAATTGTTAGACTGTACAATTGTTACGCCCTAGCCAAACTTTGGAGTAAATTCAACTTTGATTCCCCCATAAATACTAGATGTTTTAGGAAAACAGGTACTCCCGAATAATTATTTATTTGGATGACGTTTCGGTATTTTTATTAGTTATGTGCGCTTTGGAATTGAACTCTAAAGTAGACAATCATTGGTTTTAGTTTAGAATTAACTTTTAACTGAAGTACATTGATTGTGGCTAGAATTTCTTTCGAATTTATTCCATGTAATCCATTATGAGAGGTTTCCAGGATAAATGTGCCAAGAAAAATTTACGAATGTACGAGTAATTGATTCGACCGATATCGATGAATTATAATGAAAAAAACTGAGTACTGTATAAATTTCATTATATTTTGTTGAATATAACATTGTTTTTATCAATATTGTTGTTTATTCAGATGTAATTGATATGAGAAAACGCAATTAATATTTACCTGCAATGAAGAGAATTTTATGAACAAAATGTCAGTTTCAGTCCAGAGCAGTGTTTGATTGTCAAGGGGGACAATTGGAAAATAGATTCATCGCGCATTTAACTCTTACGTATTCCTTAATTTTAACTGTTCCATATTTTCGGGGGGCCTATGAGCTAAGGCTAAGATGGGGCATGGCATTAAAAGGTTCGGAAACCCTTGTCTAGAGATAGATGACTTACTGTAAATTATTATTCTAGGTAGATGCAAACTATCTGAGAGGGCCATGTGATAGAACGAAAGGTGTTTCCTCCTATTCTTATTTTTATACTTACTCTTACAAAATAAATTCCTTTGTTTGTCATTGCATTAATTTATGGTAACATTTACATATGAAGAAGCCTCTGTGTTGGTGAAGAAGTATCGTTGTCTTCCACAAAATATAGTTAGAATCAAAAAATATGTTTTAAAATTTTTTAGTTTCATAACATAAAATGCATTTTTGAATTTTAAGTTTGAAACGAATCTTCTCTTTGTATCTCAACCATTTTCTATATGCACTATGTTTTTCTTTGCAAAGTCACACCCATATTACTTATTCGCGTTCAAATAATTATATTTAACGAATAAACTTTCGATTCATTTGACGAAAACAACACATGGTGGTGACAAAGCGTACTTTATAAACACGAAATATCAGTATTCTATCAGCTTTTATGTCTAGATATGTCGGATTTATTGTTAATATTCATGATTGATCAATAAACTCTGCAAATTCAAGGTGTATGCATTTATGTAAAACATTTTTATATGAATATCATTAGCATTTCATATTATATTTAGTATTGAAAGCTTTCAGATTCATTCAATATATTGGTTACGTTATTAATATGATATCAAAATGGTAATGTCTAGAAATAGCAATGAATAATTATGGAATAATAATGAAAGGAGTTGAGTAATACGTTTTTAAGCTAATCACGTAGAGTTTTAAATTTTATATTATTACTCATACTTGTTGAGAGATGCATTTATTTATAATTTCAATGACATACTTTGAATTCAGAATATTATGTGCATGACTTGATGTATACTTGAGGTTTTGAAAGCGCAATGAAAACTGAAGAGACTTTATAACCAAAAATTCCAAAAAAGAAAACGAAATTTTCATATAAATCAAATGCTTAGGAATTCACAGATACTCAAAAATCACGCGAAGTTACAAATTATACCTTTTGATGTACAATTGAGCTTTTGAGAACGCGATGAAAACTGAAAAGTCTTTATTAGCTTCTCAAAATTTCCAAAAACGAAACTCAAATTTTGAGATAAATCAAATGCTTAGGAATTCTCAGATACTCAAAAATCATGCAAGTTACAAAATATAACTTTTAACTTCGAATGTTGAAGACTGTTATTTGACGAAAATCCATTTCAACAATAAAATGGCAACTAAAACAAAGCATTCTTGATTTACTCGATAATTGTGACGTACGTTTCACTATTACGATGGTTGTTCAGAAGAACTATTCTAGTGTCATTCTAGGAAACAGTCTTTTAGTTGCCATTTTGTTTTGATAATTTTGAAATATAGCGAACGCATTTGGAATATAAGCAATGAAATTTTGAGAAATTTCATCTACGTCAATGAACGTTGAATAGTATAAAAAAATTGATTCGATTGGAAAGAAAAATTGTGAATAGAACAAATCGAAATGTGCGCTGATATAAATCCATAATTTTTTTAATTTTTCGACGTGTCTTGACTACGTATTGAAAACCAGTCAATATTATCATTATCATCGAATGAAATGAATGGATTTTATATGGAACTTGTTAAAATATAAGTTGATCTTGTGACGAATAATTTCAGTTTCACATCAAATCTACAGACATCATCATCCTAACAGAGAACAACATCTGAGTTACCGGGAAAACTGGATATCAGTTCTAGAGGTGATGACCAGTTTAACTGTAACGATAATTGTTAATAAAAGTAATGACGAGATGAACATTTAAACATAGTTTCGTCTCTTAGTGTACCGTTATGCAAGTGTGTGGCAAGGATTCGTAGTTGAAGAACCATAAACCACTGATGCAATAAAGATCGTTATAATATTGGATTTATTATAAAATATTTATTAGACACACAGATACTATTCGTAGGTTCATTTTATATCCTCTTCACCTTGTCATGTTCTGAGTTTATTGATGAAGCTAATAAATAACACAAATGAACGGAAATAATGAATTACGGCGTCAATGAAAGATGATTGAAGGAATTTACCACATATAAAAATTTCTCATAATTAGCCGCTTGTATATATTTATTCATCAAAAAACGAACTTTGGTATGCATACGACAATAAAATTGATCAATGTAACTGTTGATTTCTAACCTCTCTCAATATTCCCTATCCTTATCCGTTAAAGGATGTCAGAGGCGTCACATCGTACATGCTCATATAGCCAGCTATGTATGCATAGCAGCAACAGGCCTCTGAAACTTAAGGAGTATTTATTTTGTATTAACTTCATTCTAGTAAAGGCTAATAGGTGTTTCGAACTTCTTGGTTATCATCAGAACGATGTAGCTAAGTTTAAGTACATTTTAGGTGTAAGTGAAAGGTGGAGATTTAACAAACGTCTTACGCAAAGTACAAACACTTATTCAGGCTTCCCATGAACCCCTCCAAATATGACATTTGACGTATAAGAACGTTATACTCAACGTTTACGCTAAACTATAACGTTTACATTCATTCAATGTTCTCCAATCAGATTCATGATTGATTGGGTTCTAACTTAATACGTTAATGAAAATGGCACCTCTATTTGTATTAGACAGATTATTTATTATAAATAATCTGTTAGTCGATTATAAATAACACTGCTTACTATTGCGGATTTTACTTCGGATCATTACAATACACGAAGGTATAGTTTATGAGGAAGCAAATAACGATTTTTTAAACTGAAATTCAGTATCTTACATGTTCGTTTTATATTGGAATAATATAAAATTATTATAAAAATTCCATGGAATTTCGTTCCGCTTTGATTTAATGCATCATGTGCATAATTGAATATTTCCAACAAAAACTGATCATGATTTATGTTATTCATAGAACAGTAGTAGTATTCGGTAAGTATTTCGGTAATCGGTTTAAGCATTTGAAGAACGTATGACTAATGTATATATATATATATATATATATATATATATATATATATATATATATATATATATATATATATATATATATATAGAAATGTTACCACAAACAACTCAATTAGCAACAATTCACATTTAAAACAGAGAAATTTATGAAAAATACGAATCGATCCTATATTTATGAATTGAAAAATTTGACTTTTAACTTTTCAATTGACGTATCATGGAGTTCACAATTATTATCAAACACCAGGTTAAACTGTTGTATAAATATATTCAATAGATTATCACATAATGTAGATATTTAATTGTATCTTTCAGTATGTATTGTTTCATTTGCATTTGTATTATAAAGCATTATTAACATTTTAAGCAATAATAAGAAGAATTTTCGATAGGCTCATCTCAGGCTTCGGTTTTGTGGGACTGTGAAATAATATTTTTATTTGAGGAATTCTAAACTGAAATAGTTTGAGGGAACAAGCATAACTTGTGCATTATTTTCGTAAATCAAGACTTTGAATGAAGATATATTATTATTATATATGAGAACTGATACTTGAGAATTTTCTTGCCTATCTATTTGAACTGAAAATTGATATTCCAGGTTATTAATACACTTCAAGAATGGAAAAATTGATAACTTAAATAAAACTAAGTAGTTTTTCGATTTTCACTTCAATTAATTCGAAACATGACAATATCGTTTCGCCAACACAGTGGCTTCATCAGATGTTGATGATAAACAGTTTATCATCAACATCTGATGAGGCCACTGTGTTGGCGAAACGATATTGTCATGTTTTGAATTAATTATAGTGAAAATCGAAAAACTACTCAGTTTTATTTAAATTATGTATTCAGATTTTCATCAAGTATCGGCCCAATCGATTAATGATTAATGGAAAAATTGATTTCTTGTTTTTGTTTCGATACAGATTGTAGCTTCGTCGAAAATATTCAAGGCTCTTGACAAAGCTTTCATTTGGAGCAAAACGTTAAGAAGAAAAGAAACGTTCGAAGAGATAGGACCTTTTTGCGTTGGGAAAGAACATCTAAAATTGATTGTCTGGATGCATACCACTGATGGTTCCCCTAATAGGATGAAACAGTGCTATATCACATTTCCATCAATTTCGATGGGCTTTTGAACGTGTTAAATATTCACTCTGTAATGTGCTAAGTTGTGTTTTTTGACAACATTTGTGAAGATAGCTCACTGAGAGTTTTATTCGAAATAGTTCGATATTCAGATTGAAAATCTTGAGTTTAGACAAAGTATGAAGGAAATCAAGAATCTGGAGGCATATATGTTATATATCAATAAAGCTTAATGTGATCGCAGGATTGTTTATTCAAATATGTCTCAAGTATAACTCGGTAAAATGGTTGAGGGGGAATGTTAATTCATTTTGGGCCAGGAATAATTCGTAGATTTGACGGCACGGGAGGTACGCACAGGGCGCGAAATGGCAGTATTTTGGAGTAAGTTTGACGCGGTTATTTATGTTTCCCGATTAGCGTGGTAGGGCTCTTCAGCTCGGGCTCTGACGGTGGAATGCCGGCAAAGAAGAGTGGCTGCACGGCGTTCGGCCTTGCAAGTCGGCAGTCCGCTCAGATAAGAGTTGAACGGCCGACGGTGACCGACCATTTTGTTTCATGAATAAGGAATAAACAATATTTTTATTGCCTAATACTGTATACCTGTAGATCACTCCGGGTATTCTCACCAATCCGCACACAACAGTTATTTTTATGCATACACTCCGATTGCCCTGGACTAATATATATCATGAGGCCGCGCTTACTGGCGCAACGTTCTGTTTATACAATGATTTCATTTATTCCTTTTTTTTCTTTAAAATCGATTTCTGATGGACATATAGGAATGTGAGGTTATCCTGATGAGAGTATTTTAATGGTGATAGCGATGGGTTATTGATATCAATACAGATATCGACATGACCGTGATCTCTATTTGATAATTTCAGTTATTTAACGAAAAAAAGAAAAACAGTAAAGTATAGAATGCATAAATAATTGACTTGAGAACATTAATGGAGTATTTTACTACAATCTATGTACGTATTCATTGAAAAAAACAACCTAGCACCAATACTTCATTTAATTTTTATTACTCGAACTTGTTTTGCTCGTGGTATGTTCCTATACATATGTTCAAATACATACAATGTGAACATCGATAAAATATATGTTAAATGAAACGTAAAATATAAAAGACATATAGTATAACCTATTTTTTACTTTACTGTTTTAAAAAGAGATAATTGTCAACTCCAGTTCTCTACAACTACTTTTGTTTTTAGTCGTAATATCTCTCCACGGTTTGATAAAGAGCACATCCGCGGCAGTTTCATTTTCTTATCGTTATCTACGTAACTTAATGCTTCTCTAGGACCTTTGCCTATGAATGTGACATTATTTCAAGTAGAATCTTACATTATTTTACTAGAATTACAGATTCCGGCCCTGTCGATATCCTTGCCTTTATTTTAAAAGATTGTGCTTATATTCTTGCCCGTCCCCTTATGTTTTTGTTCAATATATGCATAAAATCGTGTACGATTCCTTCAGTGTGGAAACAATCAAAAGTATGCCGAGTATAAGGTGATAATTGCAAATATAGATAAATAGAAATGAAAAATTGTAATGTTAGGCCCATCTCGATAATTTGTAATTTCTACAAAGTATTTGAAAGTGTTCTACATGAAAAACTTTCGTATGATGTTAATCTCATGGTTTTCCTCCAACATGGTTTTATGAAGGGCCGTTCAACAATTACTAATTTAACATGTATCACTCAGTACATGGCTGAGAGTATTGACAATCGCAAACAGACTGATGTGATTTTCACGGACTTCTCTAAAGCGTTTGAAAGACTTGACCACCGTATTCTGTTTAAACTAGGCACTTTCGGGCTTTCAAAAACCCTGATCATACTCTTCGAATCGTACTTGATACGCAGAAAGCAACGCGTGTTTACTCGGTGGTATACTGCAATTGAATACCGTGCTTCATCTGGAGTGCCCCAAGGTTCCATACTTGGTCCTTTGCTTTTATATATATATATATATATATATATATATATATATATATATATATATATATATATATATATATATATATATATATATATATATGGCATTCCAATTTTCATTAGAGCAATATGTTTTGAATGATTTACAAACATTATTGGAAATTGAACAGAGCTACTACATAATATAATTCCGTATTAGCCGAGTTACACGAGATAATACGGAATATATATTTATGAAGTTATTCGGTTAATTTAGTTGAATGGAGTGAAACTTAAGTCTCAAAATCACTGAAGCTTTTATTATAAAGCTATCTTCGCTAATCATTAGCAGGTATATAAGTACACGATATAAATATTGAAAAAAGCAATGGTGAAAATAGTTACAATAAATATAAGATAAATACTGTTTCAGTCGGCATAAATCTGAAATGCTTTTGGGAAATTTTTTCAGTCACTAAAGATCTCAAATTGGTTATCAACAGTAAAAGAGTTGGCTATGATTCATACAATCATCTTCATAATAGGTAGATATATAAAATAACTGAATACAGTTTTTATCCAAAAAATTTTGTCTCTATTGATGGGTGATGGGTTATTTCATATTTTGTAATGATATGAAGTTGCAAGTATTATCTTGAAAACTAGTTCCGCAAAGATATCTTCAAATGAGGTGTGTATACTTAGTAGATTCTGCGATTATATAGTACATAAAACAGTCTCATATAATGTACCTACTTTTTGAGGTCCACAGTGCATGTGGTTAGAAATTTTGTTCTATTCCATTTCAGCAAAGTTATGGAATGAAATTTCTGTAACATCAAGTACATTCTTGATTTCTACATATACTGAAATAGGAACTTGGATTCCTATTTTAAAATTCCGGAATAGAGATTGCGCTTTCTGTCAACGGCTAAAAATTATGGTCGTCTCTATAGCCTAGAGCTGAGAGTAGCGAACCGGTACATGGGAGATCTGGGTTCTAATCTCGGTTAAACCCAAGTCGTTTTTGTAAGGTCTATTGTCCAAGTAGAAACAAACTAATAAAAAAAATGAATGTATAATGATAATGTTATTGCTTTTTCAACTTTTCAACCCTAAGTAAGAAATATACTGGCTCAAGGTTTTGAATATTTCTGTTGTTATTATGATGAATTCGGAAATGGCTTAATTGAATATATTATGAAATGTAAAATAATGAGAACAGCCTTGAGTAATATAAGCGATTTTGTTGAGACAATGAGGAATCGATGCGCAATGAAAATCTAAATGACGTCACACAATTGGTATTATGTTGAGGTATCAGTTTTCACATTGTTCCAGTAGTGGCGTGAAAATATTACGATTTTTCGGTTTGATAGGTTGTTTCTCAGACCGCTTTAAATTGACACATCACAGGTGTGACGTGAACAATAGTATTGAACATTTCGCTTATTGCTTTTTATTTCCTGTCAAACATGACGTTTTGTATTTATTGCGCATAAAGCAGTACTTAAATACAATGTGGAGAGTAATAAATTATTAAAGGCAAGGTTCAGATTAACTGCAGCCATCATACTAAAATTTGTATTGCACATGTCACTTTAGATACATTGTTGTAAAAACTTTAGTTGTTAGTGGTAGCTATTTAGTAACACTATCGTGTATAGTTTGACGTAAATATTTTTATCTGTATAAAATAATTACCTGACAAAAGAGTTTTATTTCATTTAAGTTCGGAATATGACTAGTTGAATGATTAAATGAATAAATGAACATACTTGGTAGGTACTCATCTCCAGACTAATAACTACAAGGTATTGGAATAAAGCACCTCATTTAGAAGGTTTTGTTTGTTATATAAAAGACGACTATATAGTTTAACAACAAATACCCGTTATTACAGAAGAACTTTTGCAAATTCTCATTTTGATTTTAATGGCAATAATAATTTTTGAAAATATTTTTTTATTGAGTTTAACTATTTCGTTTTTCTATGAAAACTTCGTTTTGTTGTGTGTTATCTATTGAGTTATTAGTGATGTGACTAGTAATAGAGGCAAATTTTAAAACTTGGCAATGTGTGTTTGTAGATTCTTTATTTACCTGAATTAACTTCGGAAGAAGCTTTGATGAAGCCTCAAAAAGTAGGAAAAATGTCAGTTGATTAGAGAATACCCTAATTGAAGTGTTTTATTATCCAAGATGACATTGTGTTGCAGAAATTCTAATCATAGTTACAATTCCTTTCTAATTTTTGTGATAATAATCATGGTAAATATCAAACCGTTTGATTTTTCATCAGGTTTTTCTGTTCTATATCAACATTACTCTTATTTGAAGTTTTCTGAAGAAGATAATGAACGGTTACTCTGACTCATCACAGTATTTAATACTTGTTTCATGATCTATACGTTTTCAAATGAAATAAATGTTTCGGTAAAATAGATTGATACAATTAACAAATTATTGGTTTCTCTGAGTTGTAGTAATTTTTTTTTTTTTATCTTTTTCATCTTCAAAAGTTGTAATTGTAAGGACTGTTGAGCAATAGTGACAAAGCTGTATTTTTCACTTCAGTAAATGACATCAAATTAGTTGTATCGTTATTTTGGGTATTGTTGTCAGGTACAAAAGATCAGGAACTTTTTTTGTTAATATACATTTCAAATGAAAAGTGTATCGTCCAACACCGTGAAACAGGTACTAGTAATTATATTTGCATTTGCGTAAACGATCAGTTTCTAGTTTAGCACTTTTATAGGTTAGTACGTTACGTTTGTGTTGTACAACGTTCGTTCTTTGAAGAGATTCAACGGCATGGAGGGCCATTATATCATTTAGTTTCTGGTAAGAGAAACCCTGTCACTGAAGGCAGCTTCGTTTTTCTTTGTCCTTCGAAATTGCACTTGATTACAATGCTGCAAGAGCTAATTTTTTATTCTCGACAGAATGAATGTACGCATTTCTACGGGATAAACACTAATATGCAGTCCACTATAATAATTATGAGCAACAGAGCAAAGCCGATGCAATGGCTTCTGCCACGCCTACGTCCTTTGTTTTTCTCCGCCTCTGAAAGTGGGGTTGATTGTGACTGGATCATACAGTGACTAAAAATTTTTGTCGAAAATTCATCTGAAAAATTACTTATTAATACGTCCACGAATATTTTTGCAACGAATCCAGCTGAAAATTTCTGGCATTTTATATCTCAATTTTCCATCCTCGAAGTCAATGTTGATATTGAGATGCAAATGAGACGTTATTCGACGGAGAAGAATAAACCAGTGGGTAATCGAAGAATATCAATTAATCATTCAGTTTCAAACACAATATGTACTAAAGTTAGCGTTTCATTTCTCATATCTGAAATTCTGCGTCAAAAATTGATCATCAGCAGGTGACAAAGAATGAATACTCACAAGAGATCATTATCAGGCTCGTGACGTCTAGTGGTATGAATAAAAGAAAAGGACGAATTGGAAATATACAGAAAGCGATCCAATGGAAACAACATCGGGGAAACTCGACGGATCTATAGGTGAAAAACAAGAACGAAACTCAATTCCTCTGGCACCACATTGTTATTCACGGTCAGTGAAAAATACACAGCATTTTTTATTGGCGGCTTTCCATCTATGAAAGCGAATTGAATGGATTTCGAAACAATGATAAAACAATTCGGGGCATGGCATGAAGATACAATCGGGATATTTTGAATATTTCCATTTTAAATGTTCGTGCTGGCTATGAACATTTTCAATTAATATTCCTCATTGAAACGGGTGCCTAATAGACTGTCTGGTTCAGTTGGTGTATTTCATCAATTGAAACTGGTTGCATTTCCACTTGAACTATAGTGGAAACCATATTTCCATTTAAAAACAACAATTCTCCTGAAGAGGTGTTTTTTTCAGCAATTAAATGTTGTATTTAATAGTGTTGGCGTTCACTTGATGTAAATCCATTATAATTGAATATAAATTTAAATTCAAACACTTGAACTTATGATTTACACTTTATTGACTACATAGCATGACGCGTTTCGTCGTTATAGACTACTTCTTCAGATGCTAACAGAATACTGTTATACTGTAGAAGTATTCTGTTAGCATCTGAAGAAGTCGTTTGTAAGGACGAAACGCGTCCTGCTATGTCGTCAATAAAGTGTAAATCAAAAGTTATAATGTTTGAATTTTAGTTTATATTCAATTAAATGTTGCTTCAGGACACTGATCCGAATAGCTCTTGAAAGATCAAATGTCATTGATCTCAGAAAATATAAAAAAACTTTTGTGTCTAGAAAAAATGAGACAGAGTAAACTATCAAAATCTGTCCAACACGTAACAATATTTCATCAATGTACATTACTTTGAATTGTCACAAATATAACAGAAAAAAATCGTCTAATTTCCACCCGTGATACGTGTAGCTTAAACTGTAGCTTTGTCGAAAGACATATAAAGATTGACAAAATTGAAGATAATTGAACACTACACGATTGTCTTTTATTATAATTGTGATAATGAATTTTCATCATGTAGATGACATTGCCATACAAAACTTCAAATTGTTGTAAGAATTAGTGTTGTCCTGATTTGGGCTTAAGGGCCTTCGTCTGTTGGAATTTCGTCCTAACGTTTCGCTAGCACGAGTGGCGAGCTTCTTCAGAGGTCGTTCCATTTCTGATTCTGGAAGTAGACTGTCTGTCAGTCTCTGTCAACCAATTTGTTGTAAGATTATTTGGATATTTAGGGTGGATTTGCACAGACAAAAAATGCTTGCATATATTAGAAAGGTTTTCCATTGAAAAACTCCTTGAGGGCCAATGTCAGTTTCCACTTAATTATGGATTTGAAAACCTTAATCATCGTATTTTAAATACACCCTCATCAGATACTAATCCGTCTTTAATTTACAGTGAAATATTGATATTCTAAACTTTAGCTTCAAATTAGGTCACCAGACAAAGTGAAGAAAAACTAGAATTAAAATTAGAAAAACGAAATCAGTGAATGTAAAGAGTCATCCCATATTTGCACTCACTGATTAAATACTTCACCTTGAAGGCGAGTTTTCTTTTTTGAAATTTGAAGTTAAAATGTTGAAAATCGCTACCTGATATGAATTAATATTATCATTATTATGAATTATAATGTTTTCTAGGATTCCAATTTCTTTATTTGACGTTGGAACGTGACCAATGGCTCATACTTGCGTTCATTGGTAGTATGGAAGTAAATTTTGTCTTGAATCCATTCTACCACTCTCAAGAGAGTTTATCTCGTTTTTTCGATACCGGGAGATCACGTGGATATGTCAGGCACTTTATCCCGTCTTTTGAAAGTATAGGGCTTTGGTTCGTTTGGGAATAATATCGAAACTTGATTCTTTGGGTACATGCTACTGATGATTCCCAAAATAGGACGACCCCCAAAACAGCGCTGGATTCATGGGTGTTTGAACTGTTTGTCTATGATGTAAGTAGTTTAGATAATGATATATGCTGGGTAATATACATTGATTACAAGCACCTGAAACGTTCGGAACCGGCGTTAAACTGCAGGTCCACTGAAATAAAACAGTTGTGTAGACAGCTCCCTGGGAGTTTTATTTGAAATTTTTGTATATTTCGATTAAGAGTCTCAGTATTTACTAGTATGGAATGATTCGTGAATCTTGAAACTATATATATATATATATATATATATATATATATATATATATATATATATATATATATATAAACATATATTGCGGGAATGATTTTTAAAAGCCCGCAGAGAAAGGTACTACTTTTCCGTTCTTGCAAGAAAGAGATTTATCAGCTTGAATGTATTTTATATGTTGAATAAATGATGTGAAGAGTCACTCCTTGAGGAGGAATAAATTCTAACTGAAATTTATGGTCACAGAGACGTTATATATTTCCATTGAGCGTAACCTTGCTTGGTGTTTTTTGTTGGAACATCGTGGGACAAATGCTTGCCCTAATTGTTTTTTGAAACACATAAAAATCCGCAGATGGAGGATCGTAAAAATATTGGTCTTGGAATTGCTGGCTCTCCCTCCGGTCCTGCAAGTGGTGTAATTTATATTGATAAGAACGTTATTACTTCATTAAGTGAAATTTTTAGTGTTATATTGTTCTATAAAAATCTAGAAGAATTGTATTCTCATAGATTGATAAACTACAGAACATCAGAGTTTTAATGTCTCAATGTAACAGATCAATATGTTCTGAAAAATGTTGCCACCATGAATTCATATGTATGTAAATTAACTTCATTATCTGACCCTTATTTCAAACGGTCCATATAAAATGCCTTTGTTTGGTCACACGCTATTGCCGGAAAAGAATGAAAATGGAACAATGACAGAGGACCTACATTGAACAAAAACAATTTCAATTCGATTAATCTTGCTTTCCGAAAGGATCACAAATCTTAATTTATGGACGAAACAAGAAGGAAGGTGCAAATCATACACCGATATTTGTGAAACAGAAGATGACGTATCTAATGCACCATCAAGGTCGGAATTCAGAAACAAATTCATTAATTTGCTGTTGACTCTGTTCGTAAGATGACACGATGCGTATAGTTATCAGTCGCCTGTTCAAATATAAATTTTGATAAAGGTTTCAATGGAATTTTCTTGAGTAAATTTATTGTGCTGAAATTTGCATGTCCACGTTTGGTGATACGTTCAACTGGAAATTTTTTTGTAAGAACGTAATTATATTTCAAATATTTGATCAATGATGGAACGCAACCAATTTAGGCTCCATTATTACGGAACTTGCTTTATAAGGTTTAATTAATTGATTTGATGGAAGTTTTTCTTTGAATACGAATTTTAATGAACGCCTATAACTTTGATTGTTTTTGATTTGACCTTTGCTTGATTTCAGTCTATTTATACAATACGATGAGAAAGAAAAGAGTTTTCTAGTCACACATTTTCATTTGAAAAATTATGGCGTAGGTACGTTTGGCCATTACGATGAATATGAAATAAAAAGCCATCCTAAGTATGAAACGTACACCACAATTGCCAAATTGAATTGTGTAAATCTTAGAATACACTATATATACACACTCTATATACAATCTATACACAATCACGCCTGGTCAACTTCATCCAAAAGTGAAAAAATACAACATTCGATGACTTGTTGACATGTTGTATAGAACCAACGCTTCGAAATATATTCTCGAAACATATCTTCGAAAAACATTGAATGTTGCATAACCAAATTCTACGTTTCATTACTAAGATATATTAATAATCGTGATGTATTAATGAAGAGAATTGCCATCATTTCTACATTCCTTGTTGCAGTTAGTGCTCTCTTTGAGATAGGAAAGAAGACATCGAAATGAGAGAAAACTGAGGTACTTCAAATATTCAGGAAATCTGTTTCAATTAGTTCATAATGGCAATGTCTAATCTGGATTTGAGTTTTGGTAAACCAAAAAAATCGCTTTTATCAATCTGTAATAACAGTAAACGAGTAACTGGATGAATTGATGTGTAGACAATTGCTTTTGGATTCTTATCACTCCAAATATGTCGATTTTGATGACATGCACCTTCAAACAGAAATCTGCTTCATCAATGAACAAAATCTCCTAAATAGAAATGTTTTATTGGGCCCATTAAGAAACGCATGTCCCAATCTTGTAGTTTTATATTCTGTACGAGATGAATCTTGTGTATACGTAAACCAGGATCTTTATTCAAAATGTTCTATAAAGTGAATGGATACAAGAGTAATGATTGAACACGTTAACCAAGTGGCACCTTCGGATTAGTATCAAAAGTAACTATAGCAGAGGCACCACTTATAGCCACTTTAAGGTTTTTCTTTCTTTCTTCCAATATAAAGAATGTAAGATTTGGAGAACACATATTTTGTGCTGAATGTCATTTATGTTTAAAGCTCTGCCCTTCCAGAAAACTTAGTGTCAATACAGATTTCATGTCGAATCAAAGTATTACAGAACTTTTTGTCACGAACTTAAAAATTCCCCACTTTTGGTTTGGTCAATCAAATAATGATCGCGCGATGAAATGTTGATACTTATTTTCAATATTCATCTAATAAAGAACTGATACTCATTATTTCATCAATTATATTGGGGTGGCCATAGGTGGGGTAATGGCCATAAGCGGGCCTCTGCCTCTACACAGCGTCAAGGGTTTGTTGCCTAGACATTGAACCTATATCCTAAATAGTAAGTAGTTTCTTCAATCGATGGTTATGAGAACTATTAAATGCACGAAATTCCTCTGAGTTTCGCGAACTGAACCTTTTCAAGATATTTGAATAATTTGTGCACTACTCGTTCATTCAAGATGAATTACCGAACCAACTTAACCTGAAAAGAACAAGTAACGTAGAATCAGCTGCAAGACAAAATATGTTGCCAACTTAAAGTATTCCACCTCGGACACGTAAAAATGTAAATCTCCAAGAATGATTTTGTATTTTGGGAATTCGATTTTTCAAAAATAATATAAAGATATCATAAGCAATTCTACTCCAATGTCTTTGGAATCAAACGCAATTTGAGTGTATGAAAAGTAAAAACTCTAAAAGTGAACAGCAAATTTATATTGAAACTATTGACATTATGACACACTCATCAGCATCTTGTCCATATTCAATGTTACTTGTTTTCACAATTTGTGCTGTTATGACATATTTCATATACACATATGAATATCCGATATTTACTTTCGAAATTCAGTTTTTGGAATTTGGTTGTTTGTTTAATTCTTACAAATAATGGAACTTCGAACTCAGGCCTTTAGAGCTTTCTTATTTTATGATTCAAACGGAAATCGTTCTATTTGGTACGATTGCGAAGAGATAACGTTATTTTATCATTGATTGATTTATCTGTAGGTAGTCTATCACCGAGTCAGCCTAAATAAATAATAATAACATGAGTGAAATGACGTGGCAGTTATAGATACAATATACGAGTATGTCACTTCAGGAAATCTTTGTATTCTTCGAAAATTAACTTGTTCAATAATGGAATTAGTGACTCAGTATTAGCGATAGGTGGCGTTGCTTCAACTTATCACTATAGTGTCCTTTTTGAGGGAGTTATGTAGTGTTGCGTAATTACCGAGTAGTTATATCTGGTAGTTACCGAGTGCTAACTAGCTCAGGAACTACCACGGGAATACTAAAAGCATTTTGGATGTCTGGGGCTCAAATCCTAGGATCTATCTTGCATTTTCAAGAACATTTTCATATCGTAAATACTTCACTGATAGTAAACCTATGAAGCAAATGCTGAGCTGGTATTTCCTCTGAATCCTTTCGTTCTTGACCTATTATTGATTTCTATTATCTGACTGAAGCAGCTAATCTCGAACTCACTAACTGCACACCTTTCTCGAACATACTTGGGGAGGATTGCAAGTATGTTTTCCTGTCAATTATGGTGTTTGCGGTAGTACTACTGAGGATCCAGTATGAGTTCGGGATTGAAATATTCCTTATTTTCAAGATTTTTTTGGCACCCTTTAATTCAGAATGTATAATTTGTATCAAGTATATGTCGAAGATAATGAAACAATTTTCATGGAAATTAGTCGAGTGTTTCGAATTATACTATTATACTATTCATTATCACTCATAAATACATACGCCTGTGTTCATATCCTCTATCAGCGATTCTTTTGTAAAGGTGGATTGTCACCAAACTTTCAGTGAATTCTGCGTCAATTTTATCAGTTACTCAACTTGGAGTATTGCTTGAAGGGAATTTGCCATATTGAAAAAGTGAGGTAAGGGACTCCCGTTATGGGATATTTAATCCTCTTATTCTTTTGTGAAAAATCCATGAGTTTCTGAGAGATTTGTGTATATCTAAAGCCCCTTCTCATTCAGTTATAATGTTGAAAATACGCGTGTGGACGAGTTGATTCTATGGAGATTTCATGATAAATTCCCTATTTTAATCGTACATCGAATGGAAGTTCAGATAATCGTAAGTCTGTTGAGTTGCCTATTCAAAAAGAGAGCTAATCCGAGAGTCTATAATTCAAATAAATCATGAATTCATTTTTTTTACTCATTTTTCAGAATTTCGAAATAGAAGTGTCTGTGACTGAACCATCTTCCAATCTACCAGTTTGAAATGAAAGCTGTTTATGAGGCTTCCGACTTATAGAGGTAAACGTATTTTTTTCAGTTCTTGAGAAAGCAGAATTATTCCCAAAAATATTACAGAATTATGGTTATTTTCTGCGATTATTGTTTTTTTCACAAATTTTCATCCATCTTCCAATCTACCAGTTTGAAATGAAAACTGTTTATGAGGCTTCCGACTTATAGGGGTAAACGTCAACATTAATACCCTAACTAAAAGAGGCAAGGAACAAAGGGCACAAAGCGATAATAAAATATAGCACATTAGTCATAAATGATGAAGTATGCGATGAAAACAAACCAAAATAGAAGAAAACAAGGAGGAACAACAATCTGCTTGCACTAGTCAAAAAAGAACCGTAGGAGAAAGAACACCGGAAAACATTGATGACAGAAACCAAAAAAAATTCAAAATGACAAAAAAAAATAAACCAGTAAGGATAGAAGAGAACAAAATTAACTGCAATGAAGATGGACGTGAGACTGGAAAACGGAACAAACATAAAAACAAAACTTAACAAGGGAAAAACAGATGGAAAATAAATCAACAATAGACTAGGGACATGGAATGTTGGAACTTCACAAGAAAAGGAAGGCCAAGACAAACATCGAATACAGTATTGGGTAACATAATACAAGGGAGAGGCAAATCCTTGAAGAACGCAAAAATATTAAATCTTAAGTAGAAAAGATTGTAAAAAGTTTACATATGAAAATTAAATGTAAACCGGACACCTTTGGGTGAAAGGGTATGATTATTATATATATATATATATATATATATATATATATATATATATATATATATATATATATATATATATATATATATATATTTATATATTATTTAACTACTGTTTTTAGTAATAACAGGCTATTTTCAATGATAAAAACCTTATTTTCGTTGACGTTTCGTTGCATATCACAACTTTGTCAAAACTAAATCTTAAACAGGCAATCAATTAATTTGAAAAAAAATAATATATATATATATATATATATATATATATATATATATATATATATATATATATATATGTATATATATATTGTTTCTGTTGACAAATAGAGTAAAAATTGGGTATTTCGTCGAGTATCAGTTTGCTCTGGAGATTCAAACAAAACGGGAATAAACTACATTCATTTCTGAAGAGAGCTTGATTCTCGCTTGCTTTTTCTTCATGTATCATGTACGTTTGTGGGAATCCATTGATAATTCCGTAAATATTTCAAGCTAAACGGAATTCAATTAATTTTTCCGTTGCCTATTATTGTGTTCGATGGGCAAATTCGCATCACTTAACAACGTTCACCAGCTCCACATCGAATATAGAATTATCGTGAATGCTGCAGTGAAATTCGATGAGTTTGAAACACACATCGTAAACAAATTCCACAAAAAAATGCGAATTTTATAGCAGTCTACTCAATCGCGCAACAAGTTGATCTATCATGGAATTTAAATGATCGAATTTCTATTAACAGTTATCGGTTTGTTTCCACTTGTTATACCCTATTTCAGTTCTTCACCAACAACGGTCATTACAATAGATATCTATACACATGAAGTATTAGGTTCTTAGCAGTGAAAATATTTTTACTGATATTTTGAACAATATTTTACATATGCTGATTTTTGAGCAATCTCTCTATTTCGAAATGAACAAAATTAAGTCTGTTTCTTAAGTATTACAATCTGAAATTTTTATGATAACCATGTGTTGGCAGATGAAAATCTTCATGAGGAATGTGGAAATCGTTTGTAGCATTAGCTCTCGTTGAATGTTCGAGTTGGAATTGTAAGCGCTTTAATTGGACTGGTATTTCTGCCAAAAGGACTCACTGGCGATATTTATGGCATCTACTTTGAATCCATTCTGCCCAAAGTTTGGAGATTGTACCATAAAAATTTATTTCTATTTCTCATATGTTCACTCACGCATAGCCTGTTCAATTTCCAGTTTCAAACTCCCTAGACTCTTCCTTCTCGCTTAACACTTGATGAAACATAATTAAATATTAAATTAAATTAAACTCTTGGCTTAATATTTCACGATTATATTCAACAACATGAATTTGTCAACATGTTTCGAGTGTGAGCTCATTTTCAAGACTAAAAAAAATATTCAAGTTATTGGAATGTGACGATTCATTTTCACATTCAATGAATTTCAAAATGGAAATTGAAATATCTGTTTTATAAAATAAAATTGTTGGAGGTTAACGCCAAAAAATAATGTTGTGCAGTGAATGTGAATGCAGTGCATTCACATGCCTCCAGAAGTTCTTCAGGAGTCCTGCCAGAAACAACATTCACATGCCTCCAGAAGTTCTTCAGGAGTCCTGCCAGAAACAACCACCGATGAATCATCGGCAAATAGTGTCACCAAAAGTCGGGACAACTTAGTGGGCAGATCGCTCATAAACAATATGAATAGAAGAGGTCCTAGTACAGAGCCTTGCGGCACCCCAAAAGCAATGTCATGTCTCTGAGAATAACTCTCGCTTATTTTCACTACCATTGTTCTTTCTTCAAGATAACTACAATTTAGAAAAAATAGTTACGTAATCCCTCAATTTATTCGAGCATCAAAATTCCGTTTCGGTAATGAAAAATAAACAAATGTTTACGCATCGTGTGGTCAGATTCATGGAACAAAAAATCGGAGTGATTTTTCTTAAGGGCTATACACAAATATCGGAAATGGAAATTTTCCATTTAATGATATAGTAGGTATACAACCCCTGACATAAAATGGATTACTTTTAATTCGTTAATTCGGCAATAGATGAGGTGGGCTTGACGTGAAATACACAACCTCGTACAGCACCGGCTCCCTGTAAAGCTGACAAATATACATCCAGTCACCTAAATGGAATTGTATAATTCTAGTAGCATCCCGAACTCACGCAGACTTAGTACAGAGCAGATGCGCTTCTTATAATCGATTTATCAAATCACTTGTACCAAAACGTCAACATCTGTACTTTATGTATGGAGTAAATGAATAACGCTGTTGTTGAAAATTAGATCCGGATGAAATATTGTTCTGGAGTCCCCAGAAAGTGCTCTATAAATGAATTATAAGAACGTCGGTATGAGACCGCCTGTATATATTTCACTTTCGAATTTATATTCTCTGATGTTCAACTCAACTTAATTATCTCCATGGATGTGAAATTAATTGCTCTCATCGATTATATATATGAAATAATATACAGTGCATCGCATTTAGAATGATGACAACCCTATTTTCAATTTTCCTGACTTTTCCAGACTTCAAATTCCGCAGGGTCAGGAACTGTGATATTTTGTAAGATGCCTAACCGAATTCTGAACTTAAAATAATTATTTTTAAGATAATATGCGTTAGTGGTATAGAAAAATATCATAAGTTGTTCAGATCAATGTTTTAGGGCCATATACTCTATATGGTAGTTTCATAACAAAATTCGCATTTTCAATTTTTCTTCAGTATTTTGGTGCCTAAATAAATCAGCATCTTTGAACTTGGACGAGTAGCGAGAGAATAATAGAATAATATTAGAATAATAAGAGTAATAGAGAGCTACTGTAAAAATATATTGAAACAGAGAACTCATTGAGAGTGTCTACGGTTGATTAATCAATTTGTTTTAGGAAAAATATTGTTTCATACTTTATTCTGAATTCAATTAGTTCTCAAAAATTTTTCAAATAATTATCATAATCAAATTATGATTTCTTGGTGTTATTTCTTTAAAATATTGGAACACATAACACTATTTAATTGTCGACAATAATTCTCTATAACTTTTAATTTTAATTGAATTCTTCATTGGGCTATTCTTTTTAGTTTTGAGTATTGAGAACAACTTCTTCTCATAACTTTTTTCGATATACCTAACGCGAAACAAAATGTTGAGAGTAGAAGTTAATATAACAGTCGTAGAAGGTTGAGTTTTAAGTTCATTTAGATTAGATATCTTGAAAATCTTGGGAAATATGACACTACAAGGCTCACGACTGTTCGAAAATTCAAATGTTATGAACATATTTACATGAAAAATACTAAGCAATCCAATAATTGCTGATGGAAGACGAAAAATGTTAATACAGGACATCCTTCGAGGGAGAATGTTAGAAAACATCTAAGCCGAATATTTCGATTTGTTGGCGCAAGACAGTCGAATCGTTGTTCAAGAAAATGTTGCGTTTAGGAACAAATAAGCGAATGATTTCTTTCGAAGAATGATTTTCCTCATGCAGAAAAATGATTGGAGGCTTCTAAAATGAATTTGTCTTGTTTGTGGACTTGCTGACGTATTTGTTCGTACATAAATAAGTAACATTAAACTTGTTACTCGTGTATGTACTTGCCAGATTTTATGAGAAGCATGTAGTACTGAAAATTGCCTCTCGTGCTTTATTCTGCCCGGAATGGGTTTTTGATATTCTGTAAGATTTCACCTGATATGATAGCGCAGGCGTCATGATAGGTCAAATATTATGACGCCTGCGCGTCATATTATTTGACATTATATTACAAATGGTGTTAACCTATTGAGTTGTATTTTTCAGAGAAACACAAATTAAGAATTGGTCTTAATAAAAGAGTGACAAACTTAAATCTCTCATAATGAACGCAGTTCGCGATATATACATACACTAGGTACTCAGCATATTTGGTTAAACAATTGTTTTATACATTCGACGCCTTCATGATTTAGTATTTCATGCGTTTTGAGTTTGACGTGAAGAAATCAGGTTCAAGATTAACTTCTCAGTAGCTTTAATATTTGAAGTTCAGTTTATCGCAAACGGTTATCAAAACAGATCAATAGTTTTCCAATGAATGGCCAATCTGACCCATTTCAGCGTTAAGTGTTGTAAGCAGCGATGTTATTCAAAGATCGAAATATCTCGCATCTGTTTCGGTGGCAACTTGACAATTCATGATTTTCAAATGGAGGGTAGATGGAATTAATCGGAAATATTGTTCCGGCAATAATTCCTTGCAAATTGAGTTATTTTGCTGGCAGCGCCTTGTAAACAGAGTGCTCAAGTCTCTACGCCCAACAAATGTGTAGCTTTATTGGCACTTTAAGTGCGGGGGTCCCTCTATGAAAGCTTTCGTCGTCTAGACATGTAAACTGATTATTATTGCTCGGCTTTTCCCATAAGTAAACTTAATAATTGATGCAGGAACAAATGGTTGATTAGTTGAGATGGAAAACACCCTCTGCCTCGATGATGAGGCAGATCATTCACGAAGTATTTCTATATATAGGACAGCGAACATGGTTACTTTATATAAGGTGTTATACACGATTAAAAAGGAGTATAAATTCTTGTAGGACTGCAATTGCTAATGTTAGTGTTCTTCAGAAGACATGAAGATGCAGTAGGAAAGGTAGCAAACGGTATAAGTGAAGCTTCACAACAAAATAAATCAGTCCGAAAAACCATCCTAATAGCGAAACTTAAGTCACAATTGTTTGATAGAAGTGCTCAAACCTATAAGCCTCCTTTCTACGTTGCCTTTTTGTATTTTGGAAAACTAGAAGTTTGAACTTTTACTCCACCACACGATGGTTAACTGTGAGCTTCAAGCTACTGATTTTTCTAACCTTTGTCTAACCTATCTTGTTTGGAGTTGAAAAGGTAACATTTTATTCCATAGATTTATCACGATGGTGTACTACATCAGTTCTTTCTTAATACAAATACCGAAAGTATACCAAAATCTGTTGTTCTTTTTTCTTGTGGTTGTATTAGGTTTTATCAGTTTTGTGACACTATTCTGCTTGCTAATGGATCCATCTTAATAGGCACAAAATCATTTATTCGTGGTGCAAATATTTTCAGTTTGAAAATCTACTCCTCAGTTTGAACGAAAGCTTGTAATAATCATGAAAAACTAATAAATTTTTTCGTCGAAGTCACGTTAGATCCGAATGGTGATTTTGTTGAATGGTGGTAATTTCTGTTGAATTTTCATTCTGTATTGTTCATTTCAAAGTTTTAATTTTTCAATTCATATTGTTCCTTTCATATCCTCATTATGCAGACTCGCCAATCACAGAATGGTTGGAATTTCTATTGTTTCAAACTTTATAATAAGATACCTATTGATGTGAGAAACGATGATCATTCCAAATTTATGGAAATTGAAGTGTTTTTATTGCGAAAGAGCTACTGCTCATGTAATTGATTTTCAACAGGTTCTTTACCGGCAATTTAATCACCCTTTTTTTGTCTTTTTATAATTATTTTCACATTCTTTTGTTTTTTCTAATTTCAACTCCTTTCCTATATATGTTTAAATGTAAAAATTCAAATTGCATCAATAAGGTATAGAACTTCACATTGCAATAAAACAACGATCGATCATTCGATTGATAATTCTTTTTCATTTTTTTTTCGAAAGATAATCTTGTGGCATTACATTTTAAATCTGATTTCTGGCTTATGACCGCCACGGCTGGCTCGGATGTAGTCCAATCTGGACATCCAATTTTCGATGACTTTTTCCAACATTTGTGGCCGTATATCGGCTATAACACGGCGAACATTGTCTTCCAAATGGTCAAGCGTTTGTGGCTTATCCGCATAGACCAATGACTTTACATAGACCCACGGAAAGTAGTCTAGCGGTGTTAAATCACAAGATCTTGGAGGCCAATTCACAGGCCCAAAACGTGAAATTTGGCGGTCACCAAACGTGTCTTTCAATGAATCGATTGTGACACGAGCTGTGTGTCATGTTGCGCCGTCTTGTTGAAACCACAGCTCCTGGACATCATGGTTGTTCAATTCAGGAAAGAATAAAGCGCACCAAACAGTCAGTTTTTTCTGGATGTAACGGTGTTTTGACATACACTTGAGGATTATCTTCACTCCAAATGCGACAGTTTTGTTTGTTGACGTAGCCATTCAACCAGAAGTGCGCTTCATCGCTAAACAAAATTTGCTTATGAAAATCGGGAACAACGGCAATCTCGTTTTGGCCCATTCGACGAATCTACGCCTTGCTTGATGATCGTTTGGCTTCAATTCTTGCACGAGTTGGATTTTGTAAGCACGCAATCCAAGATCCTTCCGCAATATCTTCCATTAAGTGGATGGACACTGATCCAATTCCTGTGCTCGATGGCAGATGGACTCATTCGGGTCTTCCTTAATGCTACGCTCTACAGTAGCAATATCTTCTTCTGTACGCACCGTACGGCGCGGCGTCTCTGGGGATGCGAGTTATCAATAAGATTAAACGTGGTGCGAAAACGTTCCATGGTTAATCGAATTAACTGCTCTGATGTACGATTTTGTCGACGATAAAATGGACGTAGTGCGCGATACTTATTCCGCACAGAACTATTATTTTCGAAAAAAAATTGCACTATTTGCAAGCGTTGTTCAAGTATGAGTCTATTCATGATGAATTGCCAAACCAAACTGAGAATAAATCACTTTTCAGCTGTTAAATCGATCGCCATATTCAACAGTAATGCCAACTTAAAGTTCTATACCTCTAAAAAAAACACCCTTTATATCTATCTATCAACGTGCTAATGTCCTCAATTTTATCAATACTAAGTATGTTTTCAACGAAGAGGGCTTTTCATACAGCATGAGATGTCCTTCAATGGACAAAATGAAAAAGAATGCTGCAGAGTGTGAGGGATCATCCAGCAATCAAGAGACGTTCTACTCAAGTGGGGTTATGACGGTGGTCTATTCAAAGAATTTCAGCAACATTGAACATGTTTCATAGAAGGTCCAGCTTTCATCCCAAGCTCCGTGTGAACATATTCCCCAAACTTGTTATATTTCATTGCGGTTTCTCATGTTTGTTCTGTTTAATGGAGAAATAAGTATTTGAATTGAAAATTTGTGTGTGATTGAATGAATCTGCTTATATTTACAGATATTAACTGAGTAGATAATCTAGCAATTTGTAACAGTGAAATAACATATATCAAATATCTCAATGCAATCTTTAACGATTTGATAAACCTTTCAAATAACATTGATATAATCAACACACCAACACAATTTTTGAACAACTATCTCAAAGCTCATTATTTTCTAATCTACCATCAATTTCAAGCATATTGGCACAAAATGAATATCGAAATATCAATGTACATCTTAGTTCCAAAATAATGTATAGCTCATTTGAATCACCTGGTTTACCAAGAGTATTTCAGAGGTTTCTTCATGGCGAAGAAGACTAAAACACTGCTGAAGTGAATGCTGAGCCAGAAACATTCCTCTGAATATTAAAGAGTCAAAACAGCCAAGTTGATTAAGTTTTAATCGACAACGGAACGTCAACTACAATAAAATGTTCTCATATAACAAAGCCTGTTATTACTAAATAAATGAAAAAAACTAAACATAACCAATATGGAAAAACACACACACACACACACACACACACACACACACACATATATATATATATATATATATATATATATATATATATATATATATATATATATATATATATATATATATATATATATATATGTATAATTGTGTATAAATTTATATGTATATATAATTATATGGACATCGAGTAGGCCTAGTCAGTTCTCGTTTCATGTCCCCCTCCCAGAAGCCGCATGTTGATCATAAAAAGCGATTTAAAAGATTGAACACGTTTTATATATTAGCAGAATTATTTTTAGGACACTTCTGAAGCGTAGATTCTGGGGTCTAATTAACTTTATCTATCCAACAATCTTGGACTAATTAAATCCATAAAAAATAGCCACGAGTCTGGGAAGTTGGAGATTAGAATGGAGACGAAAAAGAAGATATTTCGAAGCATAAGGTGTTCTTGAAACTCCTACTTAAACATTTCCGAGCAATGAATCAAACGACCGTAAAAGTTTTTTCCTTCGCAGCATATTTTCCTACTTAATTGAGAGATGAAAATTAAAATATAATTTTCATCACACGAATGTCCGCCCTTGCCTGACATTTGGAGTTATCTCTTATATATTCAAAATTCTCGAATTTCTAACTTCATCTCTTTTTCGATTAAAATCATGGATATTTAGTTGAAATTAAGATTTTACTACCACATTTCATTCTCAATTGAAGAACTTTCTGGTACACATTTAATAAACTTGATAACGAGAAACTGATATGATTTAAAATCCATCAAGTTTCTACGAAATTAACTCGATGGAAATCCGATTTTATGGTAGTTTTTCACAGCATGGAGGTATTTTTGAATGTTTTTGAAAAGATTGAAGTTACTCCGATAATTCTCACTCAACATCAATAATTGAATTCAAAACAAGTTTCGGTATTCACAGTACTCAATCATCTGGACACTTACGTTTGAAAAACGAAAATTTGTCAACCAATTCTTACTGACGCAAGATTTAACGCGTAAAAATCGAACTTAGTTCGACCTAGAACTCGTGAATTTCCTTAATGTTAGAATTGAAATGCAACTTCGATTACTATAAAGAACGAAAAAATGTGAGCCGGCACACAATGTGCAATCCGAATACAATGGAAATACAGTTCACCATATTCGCTAGTTGAGTCTTCAAATAGGTATCCATTCAATAAATGATAGTTCTATCCTCCCTCGGCAGCCATGTTTTGAAGCACCATGCAGAGAAGTCTCAGCACATTAGGCACTTATCTGGTTATAGCCATCTGCTCATCTAACGAAAGAATAAGACGACAATACAATGGTCCTCGTCGATCGGGCACCCCGTCGCACCCCTAAACTACAGCTGTCTGTGCTCTCTGTTCCAGTGTTACGTCATCCCACTAATCCACAGTTATGGTCCAATCGGAGTTAAATAAAGTAGGTGAATTGTCCATTGCGCTCATATCCGATTTGATCCCCTGAAAAATTCGGATCCTTTTAAATTGCATTTACCTTTGCGATCGACGAATTTGCGCTTTAGTGTCTATATACTTCTATAGAGAGCCCACTCGGAGATTTTCCCTAAAAGTTGGATTTTCTCCATTGGATTTCCCGGATTTGTGGATCCAACTTCTACTTTGCCATAATTCGATCTGAAGTTTCCCATATATTCAATTATTCCTTCCATTGGTCTAGAAAAAGTTTCATCGATTTGAATAAAAGCTTCAGCGTGGTTTTCTTTCTGCGGCAATTATTCTACCGAAATGACAAAAATATGCAAAGTATACTCGTGCAGCAAAACTCGAGTTTTCCGAACGATTTGTCTGTTTTCTATGAATAATATATCGATTTTCGTACCGATCAATCATGTTGTATAAATGATTTCGATTAGAATAAAAATTTCACATCAATAAAACAAAAATGCCTCGAAAAATGGAATTTCTGATACTTCAAGTTTTACGCGTTGTTCCATGATTCACTTCTCAGTTTTATGGATTGAAAAGTGTCTGATAATATTTTCACTAGAAGTTGCACTGAATAATTCTAAGAAATAAATAGGAATCAGGCAATTAATTAATCGATTCTTCAACTTGTAGGGCTTTCCAAGAAATTGATGTTGATTATTCAAGTGATGTGTTTATTTCTGTCTTTCATTCTCCTCATGAAATCATTCGAGTGATATTTACAAATATATTTTCTATAATTGGAGGGTTTCGAATTGTTTCTGCCATTTCGGCACACATTCGCATATCTAATAATTACCTACTGAAGACTTTATGCGAATACGTGTCTAAACTTCGTTTTACCTAACAATGGAATAACGCTCACAACTACCTCCAATTCCGAAAATTATAATCAAAGAATATTTTTTCGTGCTGCTTTTACTGGAAACAGCTAAAATGGTTCATTCAATTATTCTTTGAATACAGAAGCTTTTTAGTTATTTTATTCAAATGATGTTAATGGGAATTGAATAAACGCACCGTAATTTCTTGTTTCATTCAAAACCCCCATTGATGTGCAGAAATTGGTTCGTTGAATTTTGCGATGAATCATTTAACGAACTAAATATTCTATTCAACTTGTAGTTTTATTTTTATTTCTGAAGCTATTTTAGCCCAATGAATAAATTTAATTCAGATAAAAAATGTTTCAATTACATCAGTAAAAATTTGATTTTAGTGGAAAATTATGTATTGAAGAACAGTTTTTTATATTTAGATTCTCTTCGTATTGTTCTACCTTATAGAAACTGACTTCTTATGGTAGAGCTTAAAAGGCTATATCTGCCAGAGGGAAGATTTTGGGTTCGAATCCCGGGTGTGACATGAACGTTTGTTTACAGATTTTATATGGTGGGTAATGTTTAGGTTCAGACCCAATTTTTGGTCGAAAACTGTTGGATATGGACGTTTGTATCTTTCAAAAATAAGAATATAAATCTATGGTGCCCGGTAAAAAGGGCTTATGTCAAAATATGTGTTTTTATGTTGTAAAATGTACAGAAAATCGAGGTCTTACGAACGATATAAAGAGCTTAAGTCTACTTGTTCTCTGAATTAAATTATGTATATTGGTTCAAAGGTGTTATAGGTGGTCATATTTTTAACATTGGGTCCGATATGAAAGGCTTAAGTCCACTTATTAATAAAAATTGGGGGTTTTGACATAAGCCCTTTATACCGGGCACCATAGAAATATTTTTTACGTCGGTAACATCTTCCTTATTATTGACTTCTGTTGTTCTATCCTATAAATTTTTTATTTGGATGTTTTTTGAAATTGTGTCATCATAGAGAAATATCTTGAAATCTTTCCGATGTATCTCAAACATGTTTCGTAGTTTTATCCGTGGATTAGAACAATACTCTTGAAGTTGTTGAAGGCATTAGCCCTTTCAGGATATTATACCAACTCCGGAATTCGTAATCAAACCCCATGTCAAAAACAAGCAAACTGTCATCCAGAAATGAGTATATTTGCATTTCGTCTGGAATAACAGATCAAGTGTGTCATATCTCATATTCAAGCAAGGAGCACTTTTGTTTAATTGAATAACATGGGGTCCCTATTTGAAATAATCTGTTTGGATTCAGGATGAGGACGTACAGTTCGCAACAATAGCGCGCTTCTTTGTTATATTCACTGAGATAAATTTCGGAGATAGTATTAGACAACAAAACGGGGTTATTTATCGTCAAAAATTGTCTTTCAACGTCTGTAATTCAAGTCGGGAAATAATGTTCTCAGTTTTCGTGCGAAATTATTTCACTCGCTATTTATATATACGATTTCATGAGAAATGCTTCATCAACAACTTCATTGGCTGCCTCACGAGAATGCTACAACAATTTTTCATAAATTTGATAGATGAATTGTCTAAATATGAGTACATTCTTAAATTGTAAATTGGTGTCGAATGAACAATCTGATGGTGAACGTTGGCAAAACTGTATGTGTTCATTTTTGCCTGAAGGGCAATGGAATTAGTTCCATGGATGTTAAATATGGGGACAACACTACATCATCATCCCAATCAACAAAGTTTCTTGGAATATATATAAACAGAAATATGAGATGGACATCACACATTGATGTTTTATGTAAAAAATTGCGTAACTAATTTTTTGAAATCTCTAGAATTGAGAACATCGTATCTAGAAACTGTGTTATGAATGTGTATTACAGTCTTGTATATGTTCATCTAAATTATAATATTCTACTATGGGCCTGCTCTACAGATATAAATAAGGTGTTCAGTACACAGAAGCGAATACTTCGATTAATATTCAATATTCATCAACAAACATATTGTCAACCTATCTTCATTAATAATTACATACTCATCTTACCGTGTTTATATATTCATAGATGTTTGTTATATGTTAAAGAAAATTAAAATAGGTTCATTAAATTGAATAGCAATCATGAGTATCCAACAAGCAACAGTGACGTGCTACTTATTCCTATGCATAAAATTACTAAATTTGAGCACTCCCGTTATTTTGAGTGTATTAAAATCTTCAACCATTTACCATCGAATTTGAAAGTACTGAAATCTCTTTTGTTTAAGAGGAGAGTTAAATCTCTGCTCTTAACAGAGGCATACTATAGTGTGACAGAGTACTGCGATGATTCGAATGTAGGCAATAATGTACGAATCAATTTTTTATATTATATGTTAGTAAGTATATTTTTTTACCATAACTGTCCTTCACCATGTGAAATTGCCTCAAGTGTTTAATATTTCTGAGGTAATTTTTTTCTTTTCTTTTCAAATAAAGATGTATATTATTGTGAATATAAATTTAACCAGCATTTTTGTTGGAGGGCTGAATGGAAGATCAGTCTCAAAACTTAATTCAGTCCTTTTGAGAGTATTCTTCTTAGTTGTAATTATTGTAACAATTGAATTAATGTTATTTAACAATGTAAGGAACGTTTCTCAATGCATTTTATTTTATTATAATTATTATTTCGTAAAACTTTGTACTTCCATACAAAGATACGTATTGATCTTGTCACAAACGCTAACTTACCATATTCAAGGGAGTTTATCTTGTTCCTTCCATAGAGGGAGCTCGCGTGAGTAGCTCGCTAAATGTTTCCCGTATTTTCAGGAAATAGGGCCCATTATTCCAAGTTTCCTTCAGTTTTTATTAGGTTCTTTAAGGGTGGATATACTGAATGAACTTTGAAAGATTAATTGAACTTATATTATATTTGAGAATAAATAGAACTATGTAATTGAGTTTGAAAGGACTATACCTCAATTATTTATACAGATACATTATTGCAACTGTTAAATAAATGGATCATCTATATATTGATTAAATCTATAATATATATTATTTTGAAAGGTTTTAGCAATAACAGGCTTTTTTGATATGAAAAAGTTTATTTTTGTTGACGTTTTGTTGTTATATTACAACTTTGTCAAAACTAATGAATAATTGAATATATGAGTTACTATAGATATCAAACTAATTTTTTAGAAAAATCAAATTAGTTTTTTTGTATCTTCACTCATTGATTTTCATTATCAGAGGAATATTTCTGGCTTAGCATTCGCTAAGCCAGAAATATTTTTTCATACAAAAAAACTAATTTGATTTTTCTAAAAAATAAGTTTGACATTTGATATCTATAGTAACTCATAAATTCAATTATTCATTAGTTTTGACAAAGTTGTAATATAACAACGAAACGTCAACAAAAATAAACTTTTTCATATCAAAAAAAGCCTGTTATTGCTAAAAACTTTCAAAATAGAATATCTTAAACAGGCAATAAATCAATTTCAAGATATATATATATATATATTTTTTTTTTCAAAATATTTTTGGGTTATCGGTAAAGGTGGGCAGAACTAATTTAAACGACTAATCGTCAGTAATTCTATATTTCGAACCAATTTCGTTCTTCCTTAAAAATACTGAAAATATAGACAGGTGTTAATAAATCAGTTACAACTTGTAAAACAAGGGAAACGTACATCTGACACAAGTGAATAAGCCAACAAAAACGACACAAAAGGCATCAAATAATGATTATGATAATATTAAAAATAATAAATGCAGCAGTGTTAAGGACGTACGATATATAAATGACATATACATAAACTCCTAAATCGAGGTTAAACCATAGAACTTATAGTAAGACTTGTCAAGGTATAAAACTGTATCGACACAGAAAACAATCAACAACAACCGATGATCCTAGCCATTGAAATTTGGCCAGGCTCACCTAACGATAGCAAGTAACTGTAAACACTACTAAGACTCTCAACATCTGTTCTCTTGTTAATGTTGTTAGGAGTATTGTTAATATAGCACATCTCCAAGAAGATTCTTTTCTTGTAGTTATATTCGATGGAGAGAATTTTTGGATCTTCAAAATCAAACTTATGGTCCAAAGAAAACGCATGATTTGCCAGTGCGCATCTTTGTGGTTGCAATCTGGCATCACTTCTAATTGTAATATATATAATGTGCGCATAATTTGCGCACTGGCAAATCATGCGTTTTCTTTGGACCATAAGTTTGATTTTGAAGATCCAAAAATTCTCTTCATCGAATATAACTACAAGAAAAGGATCTTCTTGGCGGTGTGCTATATTAACAATACTCCTAACATCGTACGTCCTTAACACTGCTGCATTTATTATTTTGAATATTATCATAATCATTATTTGATGCATTATTCGTTTTTGTTGGCATATTGACTTGTGTCAGATGTAGGTTTCCCTTGTTTTACAAATTGTAACTGATTTATTAACACCTGTCTATATTTTTAGTATTTCTGAGGAAGAACGAAATTCGTTCGAAATATAGAATTACTGACGATTAGTCGTTTAAATTAGTTCTGCCCACCTTTGCCGATAACCCGAAAATATTTTGAAAATATTATCATTACGGCAACACTCCCTGTACATTTATATATATATATATATATGTATATATATATATATATATATATATACATATATATATATATATATATATATATATATATATATATATATATATATATATATATATATATATATATATATTTATATTTAATGAGATTGAATTCTCGCTTAACTCTTGATGAAACATAATTGAATATTAAAATAAATTAAACTCTTGGCTTAATGTTTCACGATTTATTTGACAATATGTATAGTCAACATGTTTCGAGCGTTAGCTCATTTTCAAGAAGCAGTCTTGAAAATGAGCTAACGCTCGAAACATGTTGACTATACATATTGTCAAATAAATCGTGAAACATTAAGCCAAGAGTTTAATTTATTTTAATATATATTTATATATTTATGAACTCGTATCTGTGAATTTGTATTTACGTCGTTTATCTAAATTCTCTTAACTTCCAACATATATCAAAGTTCATGAGATCTTCACATTAGTTCCCTCGACTAAAAATATTAGTCCCTCACCTTCAACCTTCGTAGAATACTACTACTAGAATTAACAGATAACAGAACCGCAGAGTGGTTAGCATGCCATAACCCACAGGAAGGGGGTGCTACGATACAGAGTGTTCAGGGACGGACGAACAACCTAAACAGTTAATCACTATGTTTGAATTAACAGTTGTTTATGATAACCTTAAACGAAAAAACTTTTCAATTGTTTCAACGTTTTTATCAATATATCTTAGACTTTGCCATGAAAATATCTGTTTATTTCCCCTTTTTTGATTGTTTGTTAAATGAATATGCACGAAAAAATTATACTTTCGAAAAATAATGATTACTATCATATGAACAAAGAAAGCGAAGAAACTTCCAGTTTGTATTCACAAAAAATATACATTAGTGATATTCAACATTTTCATCTACCTTCAGAATTGGTTTTAGAGATTATTAATGATCATTTATCTCTACCTTTCTATTTTTTTATGTTTATATTATACAATTTGTTGTCTAAGAAACTTGATATTCAATTTAATTGGATTTACAAACGTGGGTCCAACGCTGGAATTTAATATTAAATTTGATCAGTAATTCATACATAATTTCCTCATAGCACTCTTGATTATGGGTTGGTATCCCGAAACATGTTGAATAATTTCAAGGCATTTGTTGAAGAATTGAAGAAAATACGATATATTTTAAAGATATTGCACCAAATTGTATATACCATTTTACATAAATACAATACATATACTTACATATAACTGTTTTCAAATTTGATTATTTTCCAAGTTTCAGTTCGTTCAAGTGAATATATGCTTGTTTCGACATAACTTTATGAAAATAAAATGAGTAATACTCATTTACTTTATGAGTACTCGTACTTATAAAGGCTGTTCCTTAATGTTGTAAGTTTCTGAATATTTATTTGGCCAGAGTCATGAAACTTATACAAAGAAATGTTCTCGAAATAGTTCGAAAGGTTAAACTTGCGTTCAAACTAGATATTAAATTATGTTTCGTCAAGTGAAGTTAATTCTGTTATGTTTTCTTAGCCCGTCCCTGTTACTTGCAGCATGCCCGAACTGATGTACAAGTATGAGCTATAACTTGGTGTTTATGTATGTGTGTATATGCACATCGGGCATGGAAACTCAAATAGAACTGCTAATTCTCGATAAACATCACAACAGGGTTGTGGGGAACATTTCAATTGGAACTGAAAACATTTGTTTTGCCAATTGACTAAATGAGTTACAATCCGTCAATAGCTCTCAAAAAATGACCAGTATAATAGACTAATTATTCCTTCGAAATAGCGTAAAATATTTCAGTTATAATATAACTATCACTCACCAATATATAATTATACTCACCAATTTGAAGTGAGTATAAAGATTTCCCATTTGTTAATCGTGGATATACTCAATTATTTCTGCCAGACCTTAAAATATGAGAGTACATATATAATACAGTATAATCAATAAAAAAAATTTCACAATTACGTGAACTAATTATGTGTACTAATCACTGCGATTTTGAGAAAATGGATAATTCATACGTTAATTTCAATTGACAACACACGATGATTTTAATGAACGAAGTCTAAAATCTCTTCAAATAAGTTTTTTCATAGTATCGTAGGAAGTTATGATACTCATTCAGAGAAATGACACGATATGGTATTGTTGCGTGGGGTGGTGCCTATGATACAGTAATAAAAAAGCTCGAAAATCAACAAAAATGGCTGCTGGAAATCCTTTATAAAAAAGATATCAGATATCCTACTGACTTTCTGTATGAAGAAGCTGGCATACTGGATATGCGCCAGGTGTTTGCTCAATCGCTGCTAAACTTCACAAAAAAAGATGACAGTTGTTACTTTATTGAACATAACGTGAATGCCAGATATACGAGTAGCAGGAAGTCTTCATCAATTCCGCAATACAGTGAATCCATTTGTCTCCGTAGCTACTCCTTTTGGCACCAAGAATTAATAATGAATTGTCATTTGAATTAAAACTATGGTCAACATTAAAAAATTCAAGTCTGCCATAAAGAACTGGATGAAAACAAAGGACAGATATATGATTCATCAACTGAAGAACATTTGAAAGCTAAAATGGTTGTGAAACAATAAATGATAGTGTTACGCATTTTTAATAATTGATGAGGCCGATACTTGATGTAAATCGATAAACATAATAAAACAATTGTTAAACTGATTTACACATATATTAAAAATAATACTGCATGACGTACGTTTCGATGAGATTCACCTTTTTCAAATGTCTGCATGTAGTCTGCACATTAGTCTACACGTAGCATTGTTATCAAATTTATATATTGATAAGATTATATAAGGTTATATATTGATAAGATTATACATTGTTATCAAATTTTTATATTGATAAGTATTTTCTCAAATTATTAAAATAAATACCTTGATATATATGTATGTACTATGTATGTTAAATATTGCAGAATATAAATCGACATTCTTCGTACTCACCATATTCTACCTAGTCTAATGTATTATCTTTGTTTTGGCAACAAAATTTAGAAGATAGATTTTAAAATTAGAATACTATTGTTGCACCTATATATTTGTATTACGAGGAACTTGAACGAAGATTATTATTATTAATACAGTTCTCATTCAAATGTCCAAGGGACTCATCCTTCTATAAAAAGCAGTTTTAAGAATGAATTAATGAGGCTTTGGTATGAATTAACGCATAAGTGAATGAAAGTAAGCAATATATACACTCGTACATTCGAATTGTTGGTTCATTCTTTAACTCTTTCTCTTTGTTCTACTTGTGTAGTAAATGGTATGCTTTTGTTCAGATCGCATCATCATTTTAACCGTATCGAGTTCTCTTCACCGTTTTGCAGAAGTAAAAAATTTGTAAGCTGAATTATGTAATGGTTAATCGGATATCGTATGTTTGGAGCGGTTATAGAAAAACCACAATTATATACTTTCATGGAAAAAAGTTCACCGATTGTATAACAAGTAACGAAGTCCGCTCTATTCTCATATATTTATCAGAAAAATAAAAGAAACCCAAAAGAAAACCTACATTTGTTCCAGTTTGGCTCAAGTTATGTCTATTGCGAACCTGTAATTCGATTTCGAACAAAAAACGTGACTTCTTGCCGGTCAGTTTTACCTTGCGAAATATCGATAGTGGCAGAACTTTGCATTTTGTTTTCCCATCAATACTGTATACAGTCTTTCGCCCAGGGACCTTATTCGAAAAAAAAACTCCGAAGATAATGTTGTTTTCCTCGTTCTATTTCATGTTATGTCTTCGTTCAGTCGTTTATGTTCCAAAGTAAAGCTTATTTCGTTGTTGTGAGCATCACACGGATGCCTATTTTTGGAATTCTCCAGGAAATACCCTAGATTATAACAATTCGAGACAAAATTTCGTCTCGTCAAATCATTTCTCGAATAGACATATTTGGTGGATTTTGTTACGATGAATTCGTTGAAAAATATCGAGTTTATCATCCCAAACTTATCGAGTATCTTATCTTCAATCGGAAAATTCGTCTCGAAATAAGGGGATATTCAAATGTGAAGCTGGTATAAGTGAAAAAAAAACATATTAACTCTATATTCAGATATATGAAGTTCGGAAGAACTGATTTTTTCAATGAGAAATAATCAATACGAAATTATTTCAATTTGCTTAAGGGAAAGTAAAATGGTATTATAGGATTTCTTAGGCTTACCTGAAGATGTTTTGACTGAAATGACTGAAAAAAATTGGAAAACGTTTTTTCGGGTTCAGAAACAACGTTGTTGTTTCTCTTCTTCTTCTTGTATTTTGACCAGGTTACGATGTGGCGAGCCGTTATCGTCGTTAAGTGAACTATGTTTGATTTATAATAACTGTTACAACGTACCTAATTTCAATTATACTCGAAATAACTCCCAAGTAGACGATACTAGCTGTATTATACAAAATTCAATAGTTTTACTAAAACCTATTTTTTTCTATTGAAAATTTTTCTACAACAAACTACCACAAGATTGACAATTCATCCATTAATTTTAATGTCAATTTTGATGCATTAAGTTTGAATGGAATTAAATTTGGCAAGCAGAAATTATTAATAATAATGATGCTTTATTTCCTGAAAATACTACAGTATTATGGAAAATGTCAAGGATAAAACAGGTAAAGTCAAACAGAAAACAATAAATGAGAATCAATTACTGCTATACAAAAACTCACTTAAATTATAATAACACTTATCCACCAGAAAAACATTTTTTCTTTAATACACCAATACTACAAGATGACTTGTGTACCAGGCGATACACAACCAATCCTACATGGCTAAAAAGGAATTCTGAAGTCATCTCTACCAAGAGTAAAATAATTATGTATGTTTTTGTTCAAATTGTAATTCATTCTATTTTTGTATATATACAAACATAACTCGAATATAAACAAGCCATAAAACTTGAACACCAGCTTTATCAGCTTTCAGCAACAAAACTTCATGCAGCACGCAATCGAATGCCCTGCTGAGATCACAAAAGATCCCAACAGAACACTTGCCCCTCTCCATAGCCTCAACTCTATTGTATATCCCCAAAGTGTACGATGCTGTAGCATTACGTTCCGTTAGGCTTGCAAGAGGTTTTTGAGTGACAACATTCAAACAGTACAAAGCTATGCTGCTTTGTATCGACCCATTCCACGAAGATACGACAGAGGAAAAGAAACAATCTATGCAATGAGGAGAAGACACAGAACGCAAGACGTAGTTGAGTGGAGCAGGACAAGTAGAAAAAATGGAATAATCATGTTTCAAAGAATCGAGGGCAAGACTGGTGACGAAACACGAAAAGCTGTGTGAAAGAGACGGCATGGACGTCTGCCACATAGTTCATCCACATCAGGATCAGGACAAAGTTTTTCTCATACGTAGAATAGAATCCCAGCCGCGCAGAGGACAATTCATTTGAGGCCTACTCAGTCCATAGATCTAAAGCGATTTGTTCATCCTAGGTCGATAGGCAATGTATATGTTCAATTTGTGTGATTGGATAATGACGGAATAATTCATTTGGAACCTCTCTGGTGCGCATGCAAGAAGTAGGTTCATCAGTAAATGAGGTTGTCATTTTGAGCATTTATATTTGTAAGCTGACATGTCTCACATTTCCATTGACATCAATATAAATTCATTGGTTCAATATTGAACGAGCTTCGTAATAACTGACGGTTATATGAGATAAAATCGTTCATTAATTTTAATGGGAATTTGTTTGCTAAAAATACATTTTTGGCACCAAAATGGTTATCAAATTAGGAATTTGTGAACCATATATCACAAGATGATTAAATGTGTTTTCACTTCTGTGCTCTCCTCGAAAGTAATATTGAAACTCTGACAAACATATCCAGAGCCCCAATATAAGATTTGCACTACTCGACGGCAAATAGTTCACAAATCTTTCAATGCATCTTGCACTCTCCATGATCATTATCCATCCTGTTCTGAAGATTGAAACCGTCATCTGGAGAAATTAATTCAGATATATCCCGAAAAGCTTGCCATTACACTTAAGGATAGTCTTAGAAACTCTCCAATTTGTATAATGAGAATTTAAGTTGACGATTCTCGTGCGATAATGGGTGAGTTGCATTAAGACTTTGAAGTTGCTCTTTCTCTGAGCTACAGGGTGTATATTTTGAATAGTGACTGCTGGTGGTAGGATTGCATTTTATCTATGATTTTCTGAAATCGATACCCGAATTTGAACAATACCCGGCCATTCAAGTAACCTCACACACTTTTCAATATGAAAGTTTTGGAATTAGGAAATTATGTGCGAAAATATGGGTTTAAAGTTAGGTAGTTTATTGAATATAGTGAGTGATGAAACATTGTTGATGGATATAATGTCTAAGGGTGTATGTGCAATAGCTGAACTGTATGACGCTTCTCGAAAGTCTACTAAACATTTCATCAAGAGAAACAAAAAATTGATTTGTTACTGCAGCCAACAATTGGGAGAGCTTTCCGACCAAGAAAAACTTGACAATCAAGCAGCGCTATGTTGAGCTAGTCTTGGTCTAAAACAAACTATAAATAATGAGCAGGCAGGCACCCCAAGCAATGAAACTTGATGACTGAACCAGAGTATGTCTAATTCTAATAAAATCTTATATCGAATCAATAAAATCCATAAACTATACAAGAACGTCTTGCTCATGCAAAAACTTTTATAAATTCGATGGACGATGAATCTACTCTGTGATAGTTCATATTTAAATGAGAGGTAATAATAAAAACTTGTCTAAAAATCACTGACTTCTTGTTTTTTTATGAAGTCGGGTGAATATTTCGGACCTTTATTCAAAATCTCATTTTGATCAGTGATTTTTGATCTGACTCTTTCACTGACTCTTTTGTCAGTGATTTTTAGACAAGTTTTTATTATTACCTCTCATTTAAAAACTTTTATGTTTATATATTCATTAAATTTTCTAACAAAGAGTCTTCTCTTTCAAAATTTTCGTACAAAAAGAATTAATATCATCGTACTTTATAGTAACGGACAAAATATGCACCTCATCGGGGAATAAAAAATAGAAAATGTGCTTTAAACAATATATGTTATTGATGATCTATTTATCTAGCAATCGTTGCTCATTTTCCGATGAAACTTTCTTCTGCCTAACGTATAAATTTCCTTCGCAGTTGAAGTTCCGGTTCCGGCTATTAAATAAAAGATGGAGGAGTTTTATATGGCACTGACGTAATTCTTGGTGATATTTACGAGTTCTTTGCTCTGACCCAAATTAACGATTATATTTATTCTAACTGGGGTGGTAAAAAGCTGCGTTAAACTTTACAATCTTTCAGATATGGATTGTACTTTGAAAAAATTATAAATTTGAAGCTTTATTGCGGTTTCTTACAAGAATCGTTCATGAAATATTCAAGAACTACGAGCTCTGAATTAACAGAAATAGAATAGCAATAAATTACTTTCACAATTTGGCAGCTGATGAATTAACGATGTTGAGGCTTTATGTTTGGAAGTTTTGGGTGGTGGAAAACTTGTCCGAACTTGTATTGTTGAAGTAGCCACCGCAACTTATCCTTTCTGGACCGTTGCGTTACTCTGTAAGATAACATACTGGGATCAATTTTGCCCTATTTGCTCTTATAAACATTAGTTTTATGATTATCATTTCTCTGATACTTCCACTGCGATACTAGAATTCAGTCAAGTGTTTTCAATTATACTATGAGTTTTAGAATATGTAATGATAATCGACTCCTCGGCTAACACTTGGTGTGTTATTTCTAGATGTCATTAATCAAAAACGCTTGGCTAAATACCGAAAATTTCTTCCATACACTCATTACCTATGTGTTTCGACCTAAAACCCTTATGAAGTGCTTGATACAGCCCTTTTATTAATCTCTTGATAATGCGTTAGTAGCCCGAAACATATGGAGACTGTATTGACGAATTTTGTGATTTTACTATAGTGTTTTTATGTTATAGTGAAGTATTTACATTATGTGTTTTCTTTTGGACTTTCAATATGCTCAGCCTTTTAGTATTATCAAATGTGCTATATATATATATATATATATATATATATATATATATATATATATATATATATATATATATATATATATATATATATATATTTGTATGTTATTTAAGAGTCTGTAGGATACTATTTATAATGTATTTCTAAGGTTTTATTGACTCAGTATTTGCAGTGGTACTCTTTTCTCTTGACCAAGCTTTCGCAATCAACTTTATTGCTTCTTCAGGGTTCTAAAATATATAAAACAACCTTAAAGAATATCTACATACAAACTATACAATGTTAGCTTACTTGAGAGTTGAGGTTACAATCATTAAACTATTTAACAGCAATAACATAAGCGCAATTTTCAAATTCTTTAACATTCACAATTCTATCTCAATATTAATTACTATATTATTTAAGGTTAAATGTATATTCTTGTCACGTATCATCTGATTCTTGTTGTTTCCTTTCTTCTTCTTTTGTCGTGTTTCTTTTCCTGATCAATATCCAGTAAGTAGCTATATATGTTACCTAAGTTTTGTGTGTCACTTTTTCTATTTATAGAATTATTTCTATCATCTCACGTATAAGTCTTTTGTGATAGTTACGTTCAGTTTTCAGGATCTGTACATCGTCTTAGTTTGCTCTATGGTCTAACTTTGTTGTATGCGTTACTAAGGCACATTTATCTTTTCCATTTTTTATATCTGATTTATGATAAGCTATCCTATTTTTTAAACATTGTGATGTCTGTCCTATGTATACTTCATCACAGTCCTTACAATTTATTTTATATATTATTTTACTTTTCAATGTTTCTGTAATTTGATCTTTGAGCGTACTATATAATCCTTTAACTGTTTTCTGATTGTATGTTGTGATCTTTACATTTTCGTCTTTGAATATATTTTTTATTTTTTTTTTAAGTTATTCATATTAGGTATGGACGCATAATATTTCTTATTTTCTTCTTCCTCTTGGAAAGAGAAAGCTTGGTTCTTCGAACCCTGAAGAAGCAATGGTTGCGAAAGCTTGGTAAAGAGAAAAGATTACCGCTGCAAACACTGAGTCAATAAACCCTCAGAAATTAATTATGAATATATATTTATGTATTAAAATAAATTAAACTCTTGGCTTAATGTTTCACGATTTATTTAACAATATGAATAGTCAACATGTTTCGAGCGTTAGCTCATTTTCAAGACTAAACTACTATAAGAAACGTACAACAAATTTATATCTACAAAATGGATGTGAGTAGGGAGGATAGTTGAAAATCTACTTGTTCATTTACAATTTCTTCTTTTCTCTTCCAAGAACTGCTAATTTCAATTGCCTCCAGAAGGTCTTAACGTTTACCTTTATTACCTGAGTGTAGGCATTTAGTTTTATCAAAATCTATGAAGTGATTAGAGCTAATACAATGTTCTGAGAATCCAGTTTTATTAACATTGTACAAAATCGACCTTTTATGTTCATCAACCCGAGTTTTTATTTTTCTACCTGTTTGGCCGATATAAAATGCTGGACATTCATTACAAAAAATCTTATAAATACCGCTTTTGTCTTCAACATTTGTCTTTTCTTTATTATTTACTAAAAGTGACTTAATATTCCTTTTGTTGGTACAAATGGAATTTCACCAAGAACTTTTCACCAAGAGTTAAGCGAGAATTCAATCATTCATATATTTATGTATATATATATATATATATATATATATATATATCAACTGAGGAGTGTTGATCAATTTTACAATATATATATATATATATATATATATATATATATATATATATATATATATATATATATATATATATATATAATAAAGATAAAAATTCACATGAATGTATTTCAATAACAAATAATTGGAACTTTTTCTGAATAGCTTTTGGAACTGAAACTGAAACTCGGTGATCTTGGCAAAGTAATTCCTTCATTTCCACATGTTCCTCCACAAATATCCGTCTTTGCAAGCAACTTTGATCTGCATAAAGAAAAATTCGTTATAGAAGTATATTAGTTCCACTTAATTATCGTGGAAAAGAAACTATTTCGAGTGACGCTCTGTATAACTACAACATTGCAAATGGGAATGTGGCGTGATAAGTTCTTCAAAAGCAATCCATGATTTATGGCTATTAAAATGATTTAGCAGTATTTCAACAATTTACTATGAGTTACCTAACTCATGTCAAAATTGCGAATCGTGGAGTCATTTCTCTATTGTGATCTCTTTCTCATTTAAAATCAAATCAGTTTTACCAATCGTCACAAAACGAAAACGTGTTATCTGCTACTTCATTTGTTAATTCTTCAAATGGATTCAGTGATGAACTGATCTTCCTATTTATTTTTCATATATTCCGGTTTGAATGTGTATTGCGCTCGCAGAGAAGACGTGTTTGTAAGTGTGTGCATATCAGTTTTGATTCAGTTTGGAGAAGCGAATTCCAGATTTCATTTAAGTTTTCATTGAACTAATGTTTTCTTTAAAGTTTTCAGTTCAACTTTCTAATTTAATGTCGTATTATAGATAATTTGCCTGGGGAAAACGAAAATATAAAGTATAGGTATAGATTTTCATTCTTATAATATTGGAAGTTCAGGGAAAAGCTGCGAAAAGCGGGAAGTTCGACCCTGTCGAGTTCCTCGATTGGATAAGTTTCATTGTATTTTCTTTCGATATTGATTCATCATAAATGTTAGGAACTTTTAAAACTGAATAAATACTGGTGTTGTCCCACCGATACTTTATAAAAATATCGCAGCAATCAAATTATTATAAATAATTAATAGGTTTCTGTTGATATTATTTTTCCATTGACGACATCGCCGATGAACTAATTTCGTATTTGCTTCTCCCATCAATTTGAACGAAATACGATTCTTGGGGGTTGAAATTTATTCATGAAACTGTCCGAACAGACTTGTAATCCACCTGTTCAAAGGAATGAATATCTGTCAAAGCATATTTTGCTTTCATCATTAGGAAATGAGAACGTTTGCGGATCATTAAATATTTCTGGATGTTCCAAAGTCGATGAAAAAGAAAAATAGTTCACAATCAATTTCTTTCTGTTGTAATAATTTCAATTGTATTGGAACATCGATCCATTTGATCGGGAAATTGAAAAACTTTTTCTATATATATTCAAGCGATTATTATTCATTTTCAATGTTAATTTGTGTTTCGTCAGTAGGTTTACTATTAGTTGTGGAATTCTAAGAACACTTCACTTGAATAATCGATAGCTTTTGAAGTTGGCAATAATAAAGACGTACACAGTAACTTGTACTGAAATATCTCATTTTCCATATTCATATTATTCAATAACTCATTATTTTCACAGCAGTAACATGAATTATCAATATGATAAATTGTCGTATTTTTATGGGTTCTGATATCTGCTTTTCAATTCGTTTAAATTTTATTATTCATTTTATTGAAATGATTTTGAAATTGTGTGAATTTGTTTGTTTACGTCCGAGGTCTGACTACAAAGTTTAAGCAAAGGTTGAACGTATTATACCATACCACGGCCTACTTTAGTACAGGCCATGAAATGAATATCCGTCATAGAATATAGTGGTCTAACAATGCCGCCATTAGTTGAGATGGTATACTAATGCTAATAGGACGCTTCCCAAAACTTTCGCAGTTTGAAGTTAAATAATTTGAGCTTTTGGTATAAATTCTTTATTTTTCAATTGTGTACCATATAATACATGTGTTAATGTTGATAATTTGTTGAAATCCCAACATCAAACTATAAAAACAAAGTGTTTAGTTTGTTTACAAATTTCAGTGAAACGAAATCAATTTTGTATTATTTAAGACTTTCGTAGTTTGGAGGTGAATATTTTACGCTTTCAGTTCTAATCCTCTATTCATCAATTTTCTATAGTGTTATTTAGGTCCTAGTGTTGATAGTTTGTGGATAACATAACATCAAATTATAGAAACGAAGTGTTTTGTGTGTACCGATTTAATCGAATCGAATTTGTGTTGTGTTTTGAGTTTTGGATGACTTACAAATAATTTTTTTGTGAAATATAGTGTGGAGGATAGGTATTCCTTAGATGATTCAGTAAGTTTCAAGTTTGAGATAGGTGAGTTTCTAATAAGTATATTTTCTAACCTATTTATAACTGATAAACATCGAATAAACAGATCGCTATTCACGAACCTAACTAACAATAACACATTCTTTCAAAATCCAAACTCTCCTCAAAACAGAATATTTGTAAGCCATGATTTTATTTATAATATTTTAATTATTTGCAACGGGGAGGACTGAATATACCTACAGATTTAATTAAAAATGTCTTATTTCACAATGTGTGCCATATTCGAAAAAATTATTCATGACATTTCTCTCGAACGGGCATTTTTGAATAATATACACCAGAAAGCAATTTTGTGTAATCTCACTATTTTAAGCGTTTCATTGGATGAGTCCTTGGAAGATTTATATTGTTGCTGTTTATGTGGTGAAGACAATAAAAATATTCTGAACATGCTGTGTTCCATTTTTTCGAATATCCCATTGAATGACTACACAAAAAAAATAATGAAGCCGGACACGAGAAAACGAAGAAAGCTCAATACTTTCATAAAATAGTTTGTTCGTTGCGCTAATCAGAAATATAATATTTATTTACACTTAGGTAAATAATTCAAATTGAGTAATTCCTACAACGTTTCTTTCAAGGTTCCTATCCTCTCAAATATAATTCAATAAATTTGGTTAGACAGCTTTTCATGTAAATAAATCCAACTGACTAATAGAAGTATTTTTTACGCAGTGAGGCTTCATAGAAAACATCGTTATTTTTTTGCAATAATAATGTTTTACATTTTTCTGTTACAGAAATATGTGCTCACAGTACGCAATATAATATTCTATATGTTATAGATACCAATAATATTTCTTGTTTTTTCGCAATATACAAAAAGAGTTGAAATAATGCTTGAAAGTTTTGGGAAGAACCGCCTAGGAGAGTATACCACGCGAGTGAATTTGGCAACACCGCCGTACTATGCTCTTCATGGCCTGTAGTAAAGTTGGTCGTGACTTTACATACCTACATGAATATATTTTTCCTACTATAGTAGGGTTCAATTGTCGCCGGATGCGTTCAACTTCATATCGGGGTTGAGTACTTGTGTCTGCCAGTGTTCTAATAATAGTGAAACGTACGAAATCGACCTCTTGTTAGCCTATTTTATAGAAAAAGTGACGTTTGTAAATTCCAAGAACTATATGTTTCCAGGAAGTGTTCATGTGCTGACGTTGACTGTTTTCTTCCAATGGGTTATTCAAAGGAATCGTATCCCCGTACAATGTTGAATTAAATCAATTCCGTACACAATTTTGCGGACGACGCTGACAGTGCACAATCGAATAAAAGAACTGCTCCATATTGTTCCACGACTTTTCGTTACTTTTTCCACTGATCCATCAAATACGTAATATTTGTGTCCAGTAAAAATTGTCGCAATATTTCCATCAAATTTCAATAAAATAGTATGAATTATTCAGAAGAAGATTGCAAATTTTCGCGTCTTTAAATAATCGATATTTTAGAGGTCTACGAAGTGGGAACGTTTCGCACTTACTTGCGTAATTGCAGTTTAATGAAACTTTGTAGCTATCATTTGCATTTTCGAGATTGATTTTCATTGGATATGTAGATTTAAATTGGATGCATAAGCACATTGTCATTGAGAATGGAAATTTTGTAGGAGACTATTCAAACAGTTTACTGTTTGTTTCAATAAGCTTTCAACGTAAATAAAGCGAATTTCGTAGATAACGGAGACATGTATCATTATAGACTTTCAATTCTTAGTAGCATTCGAAATATACTTTGTGGTTAAATATTGTAATTTGATCCTAATTAAAGATATGGTAATTTTATTCTTGGGAATAGAATGTTAACGAAAAGTTTTCCTTTAATCATAAGAAACCTCAGAAGTCCATAGAAAGTCCAATTGAAAAAAAACTGAATTAATTGAATCTTTTTCATTGCGGTCTGAGGTGATCTACTGCAAAACTTTGTTCATGATTCTTGAGACTTAGTTCGAACTTGCAAACTCGTGACACAAATTTTATTAATGTTTCTTGATGATCCTTCATATTTTTGGAAACGTTGGCGATATACAACGGTGTTTCGCGACAAATTTGATTATGAAACATTATGAAAGGAATACTAAATAAGAAATCTTCAGAGTAAATAAGAAACACGATGTGTTGGAACTGTATTTTTACGTCAAATGTTTTCAGTTTTTTTCCATGGTTACGTTGTAGTCTTATATTGACAAAAGACTTTCTCACCGTTATATGAACCGTTGATCTGTTGAAACAAATTTAAGGTGCTTGGTGGTATGACCGTCTAGTTATTGCGATATGACACCTTGCGTTTATTTGTTGAATTGTTACAATTACGAGATGTTTCATGTTACTACTCCCTAAAATGGTCTAAATTTCACTAAATGGATTTATGTTATAGGAATAAGCCCAATTTTTTCCTTTGTTCGCAGACATTTACTATTGTGGTCGAAATACTGAAAAATAATTTTTCGGATACGTTTGCTTTTGTAATAAGACTGTATATTGAATATACATCAATTACGTATCAAGTATCAACAATGGCTCTGAAAGAATATGATAGTCGTATACCTGGAGTATTCCTAACGATGCAAAGTTGGAAAGAAAGTTTCGTATAAATGTATTATGAAAGGAATTAAGTGAACGACGAAAAAGTTCAACGTAATTTCAAGCAGTTGATATTTTCTTGCTTATACAATAAATGGATGAAGTTATATAACTGACTCAGTTTATTTGAAAACTTTCAAGATAATCGAACAAAGTTCCGAATATAATTTCGGATGCAATGAAAGTCGTGTCCATCGTATAAACTTGGTCGTAAACAGGCTCATCAACTCAGATGTATTTTCGCTTTGGGGACTTGTCCCGGAGTTTTTCCTTTATCTTCGCATCACTCCATTGTGAGGCTTTCTAACTCGCTTCGTAACTTTTTAGAGTCTCGCTGTTATTTCATTCATTATTTCATTTACTTCCGTGAACTCATCGATTTATTGAGAATATTAGTTGATTTGATGAGTTCATGGAAGTATTTCATCGATTCAGAACATTCTCTGAGAAAAGTTTTTCGGACAGAATAATTTTATCCCTTTTTTCAGAGCTCCATGCATTTGATAATGTAAAATGAAATTGACGATATTTTGGACATGCGGGAAGGTCCATATATTGTATATTCGAAAGCACATCTTTCTCACTTCCAGGCAGTACCTTACCTTACACCAGAGGTCGCCAAAGGGGTCTATATAGACTCCAGGGGTCTATTTAACAGAAGAGGGGGTCGATATGAAGGATCAATGGACTACCTAAGTCTGACGTCATACTGACTTCCAACAAATGAGCTTATTAGTGTAAAATCCCATAAAATCTGTTAATTTGGTGCTTTTTCATTTTTGGTGAGGGGAAAATAACTCAAATTGATTTGTTTTTTCTAATCAGCCTTTCTTTTAAGCAAATTATATCCATTTCCACTAAATTTGAGTTAATTTAATTAAATGATTCGGCTTGAAAACTTACCGTCGAACACAGGTTCCAAAACAAAATATATAAAGGAAAAGTCTTATTGTATCGGCAAAAATGAGGAAACACTGAATATAAAATTTTTCATGGGACTTTACTGTTGATAGCTTTTTTGTTTCGAGCGAATTTTTGGGTCCGCCCTCTTCTGTGACGTCATGACATAGGCAGTCCATTACGCAACGAAGAAAAAACGGTTAAGACTAATATCAGTTCCTGGATGTCACTGAAAGGTCAGTTGGACGTCTACTCGTAAGTCGACGTCACTACCGACACATCGAAACCAATATACTCGTATGACGTCGTGTTACCGTCAACTGACTACCAGAGTTCCAGTCTCAACAATTCAGTCTTAACTGAATATAGAAATAAATTGAAATAAGATTGAGATACAATAAATCTGTACTTGCTCTACTCGTTCATAATTACTTCTTATTTAATAAATATTGATGTATTTACATTTCAACATAAATGTATATATTTCATGACACTATTTTCACGCAATGTACTATTTATTACTTCTATAAATGTTCAAATTCATGAAATGAGTGTACAAACACAGTGTCTAACAGAGTTTTATTTTAATCAACAGAAAATTACTTTTATTGGGGGTCGATGGAGGTTTTAAAAAATTATATAAGGGTCGTTGGTTGAAAAAGTTTGGCGACCCCTGCTCTACACCAACTACTAAATTTTATTTCATCTCAATGTTTTTTTCTGAATGTTTTAACCGAATCTAAAAGTTTCTTGAATTTAGAATCGAGTTTGGACAGGGTCCAGAGTTATTTGATGACTGTAATTTCCATTCATGTTTCAATTCATTGCCTCCGTCCTCGGATTACGATTGATTCGCTGAAGTGTGCAGACCGTACTTGCGGCTATAAATTCAAGATCCCGGTATGATACGTGCAATAAAATCCTATGAAAGGTGCATCGTAAACTATCATTGTAAATGCATTATTCGTTTTTGATTGGTATCGTAAAACTATAACGCGTTAAATTTCTAATTCCTATATGTAATTCGTCATATTTTCTGTGCTCAATTCCGGCACTTCGACCGATGCAATTTCAGCCACTGTTGTTTTTATTTCCAAATCAAAATACGGGACATTTGTTCAATGAACCGCAAAAGAGATTATTCCGTGTACTTTCTCATCAGGAATCCTCAACTAGCTGGTCCAGCGAAATTTGTCACAATAATCAACATTCATTGACTGGAGTAATACCTGTTACGTTTTTGAATATTCAGATATAATTCGAAGATGAAACGATTACCGTTCTCGCCCTGACACGACTGTCAGTGGTGAGTCATCACTTCACTTCCGTCTTAGTCAAAACAATATTTATCTACGACGACAAGTGGCGTCTTTAGCAGATACATTCATAATTTTTGTTATTCACTGCTCTATGTCAGAGCTCCGTCTAATATATAGCTCTATATAATCTAATACAATGTCTGATAGTATATAGGTCTTTATGATTATATATAGCACATTATTATGAAATTCAGTAGAGTTTCAACAGAGAAGGAAGATAACCCATTATCAAGAGTATATAATATATTTAGTGAAACTTAAGCCAAGTGTGTTAATTTTAATTTCTTGCTTTTGACATAAAGTTCCACCAAGAGATATGCGAAACCTCCGTGTCAATTATACCTTTAGTGTTTATAAAACGATTGATATGAAATGAACACTAAATATCAAGTCGAGTCTAACACAGTATTTTGGTGAGTCCCCATCTAAAACCGATGAGCCATTTCTGAGACTTGCTTGCACAAAAGCACATACAAACAGATAAACACACAAACATACAAAAATTCTAACCAAAATTATTGGTGATATTGCGTTGATAAAGGTACCAATTATATTTTTTCTCATATACCTTCCATGTCCAGACAACAATTCGTTATATTCTGATTATATGTATAGATAAAACTTTCAGGGAGCTGTGTACACAAATGTTGTCAACGAAAACACAACCGATCACTTCCGAAATTGGGTTTTTGGCGCTTTTGAAGCTCATCGAACTTGTTGGAAATATCTTAGAGCTCTGTTTCGTTGCATGCATCCAAAACGTCTGTTTCTATGTGCTCTCCAAAGGCAGCAAAGCTCTTTCTCTTCATAAGGAATAAGAATAAATATTATAAGATAAAAAGTTCAGTATTTTGAATCAATTATTGTAACTGACAGTGAAAGCTATAAGGGGTAGAGGAAGGGGAAAGGATTACAGTGTACGTATTTATTCACACTATCAAATGCAAATAATAAAATTAGTCCAGTTATATTAAGCTCCATCCTACCTGTAAAACAGTGAGTAGGCGAGAAACTTTCATAGTTCGTCTATTTTTGGAAACGATCGATATTTTTTCCTGGTTCGAGCTAATTTAGAAATAAGATATCGTCAACTTAACGGTTTTGATACATGCAAAATATTCGCATGAGACGACTGTTTGAAAATGTGTTTCCCATTTGTTCTTCTGGCGGTTGATTATATTTCCGCTCAAATTATATCCAAACGACATGTATTTTATTTTCTAAACATGAACAAACATCGAGAATTTAACTGAACAGACTGTTCAAAAATATTCCACGGCGCAGTTGTCTTGAGTTCGAAACACAACGCTTTTTTCAGCATTTTCAATAAACGATTTCCCTTAGATATTTTCATATGTTTAATTTTCAACCCCTTCTTGCGTTGTTGCGATTGTTTGTCAATATGCGAGACTTACATGTATCTATAAAGGTAAGTTTTCTTCCTGGTCTCTTTGTGATATATAAAGAGTGATTTATAGAAATATAGATTGAGAAAAAATTAATATGTCGTTTTGTATCAGCTATTTAATCGAGTTTTGTGCATCAGAAGAAAATACTGACTCAGCATTTGATTTGATAGAATAAAAAAATAAGAAACTCTGAGAAAAACTTATGTTAATCCAGATAATGAGGTGTATAGAAATTTGTGTATATATTTATGATTGTATTTCAATGTAAAATTTATTGAATAAATTTTTTGGGTTAGTATTTTTAAATTAAATCGAGTTTCAAATTAAAAATACATTTATCAACTTCATATAAATTGAACTTCGTTGTTTTATATATTTTCTGTCGAAGATAGTATCTACTTTCCTAACCATACTTTTCATACCTAGGTAAAACATTTCTGAAATTTCAGTTAATTGTCAACCTGCTAGAGCAAATCCAAAAAACATTCGAAATTTTTTATATCGATTTGTATTTGAATCAGTGAAAATTCAGTTATATTTTCATTCATTCTGAAAAATTATGAATCATGCTTTCAGGAGGTTTTTTTTTCAGTTTTATCTGATGAAGCTAGAATTTAGCGAATCGCTGTATCGCTGAATTGTATTTAGCGATGCAGTTATTTACATTTGTAATGAGCAGTATGTGTTTTCGTAATGTCGTTACTACGGATTTCAACCATGTTACGACTTTTCTACTCAAGTCTGTTTTCCTTATGTCTATTAGGCATAAGGAAAATTCTACGAAAACCGCTCCAAATAATCGCGTGACCAATGAATTCAGTGCTTTGGCAGCATATAACAGCTGAAATCACAAATTTTATGAAACATTTCTGAGTGAGGTGGTGCTTTTTGGAAGATAATGTATATTCATCAACCGCCTTGTAAATTAACCAGAATAATTTTAATGGCATGAAATAACTCACGAACGAAGCGAAGGAAACGGCAAAACGACGGTAAAAATAAAACGCTATTTTCCACAATTGGATCGTAATTTTTGTTGTATATTGATTCAGCTTAATGTATACGGTTGCGGCTTTGTTTACATATATAGGTTTTTAGTGGATTCGTATCGATTTTTAAAGGCGAAAAGGACGAAAGCAGTCCGAAGTATTCGTTTCATTGTTTGCTTAACAAAACTGTTCGATTCAAAAATGTATCGCTATCGCCTAATCTGACCTTTTCAGACATATGAGACCGATGATTTTCAATTTCGATGCATAATTCATTTTCAATGTTTTACTGTTGTGTGACATTTGAAATGTTAACAAATTAAACTTAATTTCATGTTGTATTATTGTCAGATGCTAAACATTGAACAATTATCTTATATATAATAATATATAAGATAATTTCATTATTTTTGTCTCCAGAGTTTTCTTGTTTGTCAAAGATTTTCTACAAATAATAGATCGGAAAATTCATCAATTTTTCATCACAAATTGAAGCTTTTTGAAAACTTTGAAAAGAATAATTTTCACTGATTGACAGCACTATAGACGAGAATAAAAATCATGAAAAATGTGGATTTATAACTTTTCTCTATAAATCCAAGGAAAATACTGAATCAGCATTTCCTTCGTAAATGTATTCATCTTCTTCGCCAGGAGTGTCCTTACGGAAAAATTCAATTGTAACAACACAAGATTTGTCAACGAAGTAGCAGAATTTATAAACTGTGGAAAAATTGTAGAATGCTTTATGTAAGTACAAATTTAGAAAATACTGTGAATGTCAGAAAATATATCAGTTTATATCTCAGCTCAGTTTATAATCATTCAGTGAATTTATCAAATAGAAATATTCGAAACAATACTCAACAGAAAATAAAGGAATTTGATTCAATGGTTCTTGATTTCTTGGTTGAACATTGTTTATTATATTGAATAAAAGAGTTGACTATTGGGCAATTTGAGCGGCAAATTGAAAGAAAATTATTCAAATTAACTAGATAAATGTGAAAAAACCAACCAATTTTTATGTTGTTTCTGGCGCTTCAGGACTGCAAATGAATCAAAATTATTGCGTTACAAGTTTTTGCAAAACATTAATACAAAATAAAGTTTTCCACATTAACTGTTTTTGTTTATCTATTTATTGTCGAGAAATGTTTCGTTAATTGTGGGAATATTTTGTGTTTAAGTTCATAGAAGAATCGGTTTTTGAAAAAATTATTGATTTACATTTGTATATCTTCATATGGAGATGAAAGTTGATAATGGGTGTTTCTGTTGAACAACGCTTTTTAGCAGCATTCGAGAGCGAAGTCGAAGAGACTGAGGACTCTGTGACAGAGTCCTATTGCAAAACCCGTTTTTCAATAAAAATTTGTCGTAGTAATATATCTTTCCTCTCATTCCACAGGTACCCATCTGCTTTTTCAGCCTTGGCCGAAAGCTCTCGGTTCATTATTTTTTGCCAGTAAAATCCTGTACAAACCAAATGGATTGCAAAAAATGTTGCTTCATCCAACGACCTTAAAACTTTGAAATAATTAATCTTGTGCAACGTTGGTTGGTTTTTGCAGTTTCAATTCCATAGTGTACCTCTGTTGAGTGATGATAATTCAAATATCCGCTTCGTTCCATTTAAAATCTCGGTGGCGTAATTCTTCTGTTCTGTGGAACGCTCGCTTCTTTTTATTCGTCATCGCCTCCACTCACCTTAAAATGAATGCAACTTCAGAAACAAACGACCCGGTTAATTGAAATAGAAATGCAAAATGGTTTAATAAACACGGTCCTTTTTCATCCCATTTATTTAACTAATATTTTCGATTTCATTTAATGAAGCAAATTTAAATAGTGGAATGGCGCGATTTTTTTTTGCTTTACTACAAATGTTCATTTACGTGCAATTGTGTTCTGAAAAAATATGAAGAGATGATTAAATTTTTGAAATACAGTTTTATATTTAGCAATGTTTTACTTATTATATAAGTACATAATTCATTGAGATTTATTGAGGCATTATATACACAACGATATTTCAAAGACCTCAGAAGGAACTTCATAAAAAACTCAATAACGGAAGAAATCAGAACACGACAAGCAAAGTTTTATGCACATGTCCACAGAATGAGACAGTCCAGAATACCGAAGAAACTACTCGATATAATAAGAAAGAGTAAATGCGGTACAGAGTTGATACAAGGGGGCCCAAAAGGATCTACAGCAGATTAATTTGAAAAATTTCGAAGATTGTACGGATTGTCGCTATAAAATAGCAAATGTGAAGTTTGCGCGAAACACATCGCTCCAACCTGGAATAAAATGGACAGATGAACGGAAGAAAGATCATTCAGAGAGGATGAAGCATTTTTGGGAGGCGAAAAAGATGAAGCAGAAGTCCTAATAATTGCGAATTCAGGTTCAATCGTGTTGAATTTCATGAACTGCTATGCATATCAAACGTCAAAATATAATTTGAGAATAATATCAGCTCTTTTACCCCTTCAATATTCAGAGGAATATTTTTAGCTCAGCGTTCGCTTTCGAAGAAGTGTATGAGTCGTCATCAAGAGGAAAAATTTGAAAAACTTTGTGGCTCAGTAAGCGAACATTATAAGGACCCTATACGGTTTTGGCCTACTGCTAGTACTAGGGACTGGTGAGTTCGCGTTATTTGGCCGTTCGGGATTGGCTTCAAACTGTAGGCAAAATCGGATCTATATACATAACAATATTTATTATTATTATTATGCGTATGTTGCGATGGACAGGAGGAGTTCCAATAAGAAACAAAATAAAAAATGAATTAATCTGGGGTAGTTTTAAAGTTGCACCGATCTCGGACAAACTCACTGAGTCCAGGCTAAGATGGTATGGTCATGTTAAGCGACGTTCCGAAGATCATATAATAAAAGAGTGCCTCCACTGCTACACAAAAGAGAGGGAGAGGTAGACCACCAACTTCTTGGTTGACGAATGTCCAGAGGGATATGAAGAGGTTGGGGCTATCGGATGACGATGCTAACCAGCGGTCCCGTATAACGGGACAAGGCGAGGCCAAAAAAGAAGAAGATTTATAAAGATCATAAAATTGCGAATTCAAGTTCAACCCTCCCCTAATGAGAAATAATTGCTATGATAATGATAATAATATACATATATTCATATATACTCGGATGGACCATTTTTGGGAGTCTTAGGACATATCTTCTAATATTGGTAATTTTTGTTTCAATATGTTTTTTGTTATTAATTCCTCATTAATTCTTCTATCTGTAGTGGTGTTATAAATATTCATAATTGAATTTATCTGGACAGAATATGGCTTAAAACGTATTCTCATTGGTAGTTGAGAACTTTAACCTAAGATAATAATAAGTTCTTTATTCTCAACAGGTATAACACCCAATTACAGAAAATAATAACAATGTTGAATACATAACTAAATAATAACTAAATAATTAGAAAAAAGATTTAACTAAATAATTTAAAAAAAGATTTAACAAAGAGCTCAATCTAATCAAAAAAAAATAGTAACTTATAACTACATTATAACATTCAATGAAATATTACAAATACTCAAACTAAATCAATTCATTTTAATCAATTTTCGTTGTACACATAACTCCTGATAATAAATTCTATGGAGTCAAAGTGAATGTCACAATTATCGGCAACTCTATTGAATGTAGACTCCATAAACCAAATGAGGGATTGTATTAGGGAGTTGGTCCTCGGAGTCTCTAGGTGGAATAATTCTGTATTACGAGAATTTTGCCTAGGAACACGAAATTTCAAAGCGAACAAGAGAGGAGGACAATCAATACTATTGTGCAGTAATTTGTACAAAAATTTGAGTGATAAAGTTTCTCTCCTGCTCTGCAATGAGATAAAACTGAATCTACTCAATAATTCGTTATGATTGACTCCTCTCTGTGGAGAAACATTATCCTCCCTCCAAACTAAGAATTTCAAGAACCTTCTCTGAATAGCCTCAAGATGGCGTTGATGGCAAGTGTAAATAGGATGCCAGATTATGCCATTGATTATTGCCATACTCCAACTTGCTACGGATTAGGGTATTGGATAGTCCTATGAATGTTAAAGAATTATTAAAATATTTGCCATTACGTATAACGAATCGATATATTTTCGCAGCTAAGATGGTGGAAGTTGGCATATCCTTCCACTTTGATTTTTTTAGTAACGTTTGAACTAGTGATTCCAATTTGAATGATAAAATTGTAATTTATAAATGCATTTTCTTTTGAATGTTGAACAATTAACTGTCACAATCTAGCGGAAAACACGTGATTCCGTGAATTTACCGTTTAGTTGGCCGAAAAAGGAAATAAACCATTTGTAATTTTGGAATTATTAATTGTACAATTTTCATTTCTTGTCTATAAAGTTTGTAATTTCGGAATACAGAGCTTACTAAATGCAGAACTTAATCACAAGATATAATGAATGAATCGTCGCCTACTTCTAAAACAATTTAAAATTCAGGAGCCACCTGTCTTTGCACCTTTATGCTATAATTCCTATATTCCGGAAGGGAAAGTGATATTTAAAAGGCTCAGGGGACGTAGATCTCGATACCAAACGTGGCCATTTCAAATTATCAGAAGGGCCGTATCTTCTGTATCGACAGCCCGAAAATATATATTAGAAAATTATAACGTTCTCGGGGTTTCCTTTATAGTCGTTATATCATCGTATAAATTATTATTTATTCGATGAAAATTGATTCTTGAATAAAATAGTTCCTGTGCTTGTTTATCTTTCTTCGCTAGACAGATTTTTTGTCACATTGCAAAAGATACACTCGAAATGTATTTTCGACCATCTTCATTTTCGTGAATTGAAAAAAGTTTCGCCTTGAAGAAGTAAAGATTTCAATCGGAACAATTGAAAATCTATAAACCTTTAAAGTTATATACGTATTTTGAACTAATCAAAATTATTTTGAAGAGTCCATACGCAATTTATGTCATGTAATACTCGTAAAAATTGTAAAAAATGGTAAAATAGCATTATAAAATCTGCTTATCGACTATTAATGTTAGTACGTTAGAATGTAGATATGTTAATTTTGAATGAACTTCAAATTACAATCTCGAAAGCTTGTTTCTGTTCCAAAAATTTTGAATCAAATGTCAAATGACATCGCTGGATGTACGTACCAGTATCAAAAACTAGCATGGATATGCTTAATATATTATAACACTTGACAACATTCTACTAGAACTGTTCGATTTACTCGTCACTAATTTCGGGCTATTAATCCATTGTCAAGACTTCTAACAATTCCTGATGCTAGATCAGTTGTCTAAAACATGTCTTTTTTTAATATTTAATATTGTTGGCGTTTACTTGATGTATATCCATCATAATTGAATATAAACTGAAATTCAAACACATGAACGTTTCATACACACTTTATTCACAACATAGCATGACGCGTTTCGTCGTTACAAAAGACTGAAAAAACTCTGATACTGAGTATTCTGTTAGCATCTGAAGAAGTCGTTTGTAACGACGAAACGCGTCGTGCCATGTGTTTGAATTTCAGTTTATATTCATTAAAACATGTCTATTGAATATCGTATCTGAAAGTATTTGATTCATTAGATCCTATATTTCAATCGAATTACCTTCAAAACTCCAATATTCAAGAGAAAAGTTGACACGCTATTTTCTATTGAAAAGAAAATTCTAAGTAGTTTCCACTTGCAGAATAATGTCGTGGTTTCAATTAGTTCCCATCTGACTAAACTACGGCGAAGAAGTATTTTTCTATTTGCCAATCTTCAGCTACATTGAGTTTGAATCTGACATGTAATTTAACCAACTTTTCGAAACTAGTTATTCGAAACAAAGGATTATATTCTGTGGACTCGTCGAACTCAATCACTTAGTACGAGGGTGGTTTGATAAGTCCGTGACTTTTTTGAATAAAAAATTTTTTTTGCGGCAAATAAACATTTTATTTTTCTACATAATCACCTTTCAGCTCGATACATTTAGTCCAGCGTTTTTCTATTTCTTTTTCCCTTCAAATAATAGGTTTCCTCAAGGCTCTCAAAATACGCGTTTGTTTCGTTAATGACTTCTTCATTAGACTCAAATCTCTTACCACCCAGCCATTTCTTTAAGTTTGGAAACAGATAATAGTCGCAGGGGGCTAAATCTGGAGAATATGCTGGATGGGGTAGCAGTTCGTATCTCAATTCGCTGATTTTGGCCATCGTGACTAAACAAGTGTGCACACGTGCATTGTCTTGATGAAACAGCACTTTCTTCTTCGCCAAATATGGCCGTTTTTGCCTCAAGTCAACGTCGAATCTGTCCAAAAGCTTTGAATAATATTCGCCGGTGATTCTTTTACCTTTCTCGAGGTAATCAATGTGAATGACACTGCGTGTATCCCAAAAAACTGTGGCCATGACCTTGATGGCTGACAGACTCTGTTTGGCCTTCTTTGGTCCACGTTCACCCCGAGCAACCCACTGTTTCGATTGTTCCTTGGTCTCTGGCGTGTTGTGATGGAGATGGATCCATGTTTCGTCCACAGTAAAAAAACGGCGCAAAACTTCGTCCGGATTACGGCTGAAAGTCGCTAAACACTCTTAAGTTGTCACACGATTGCGCTTATGGTCGAGTGTGAGCAATCGCGGCACCCATCTCGCGGAGAGTTTTCTCATGTCCAAATATTCGTGTAAAATATGATGTACCCGTTCAGTTGAGATACCTTCAGCATGAGCCAACTCACGTACTTTCATTCTCCGATCATCCAATATCATTTCATCGATTTTATCGACGATTTCCGGCGTGATCCCTTCTTTTGGGCGACCTGAACGTTCGGCGTCACTAGTGCTGGTACGACCACAACGGAACTCTGTAAACCACTTCTTTACCATTGAAATTAATGGTGCCGAGTTTCGTACTATTTATCAAGCTTTTCCTTAGTTTCAGTGATGGTTTTTTTACGTAAAAAGTAAAGCTTAATCAGCACACGAAATTCACTTTTTTCCATTTGCGTAAAAATTCACGAGGTTGTCTGCTTTGAATGGCTATCAAACACCAACTGCATGACGTAGCTTGCTCAAAATTTGACAGTTGACTAATAGATTACAGTTGACGGCAGCACTGTTGCATTTGAAATAACTGCGAGGGAAATTCAAAACGTCACTGACTTATCAAACTGCCCTCGTATATCGAAAATTGTGGATTGGCTTTTAAGAACTTGTGGAAGGTGTTTATCGCTACAATGTTTGGTCCGAAACTACCTGGTCGTCGTTTATTGCAAATCTCTAGGAATATGCTAACCAATAGTCATAGACGAACCATTCTTTTCGTTAAAGATATCATGTCTGACTCAGATTGAGGCAAGAACAGAAGGGTGGAATTATGTGGGTGATTAGTCGATGAAACATCCAGTTGAAGAACAGTATCGTTTGATTTCAACACCCCAGTGATTATATCGACAGTTTGTGTCCGAAAGAATATCCATTATTTAATCGAAAATGACTTTCACAAAATACAGGTCCTTATATGCCCATATGTCTCATATGCCCTGAAATGTAATGCTCTTCTAAGCGTTAAATTATATCTAAATATAGTTATGCTTCAAATGCTGCAAGATTACGATGTTTGATATGAAATATCCAAAATTATTCATATACATGTAACAATGTAATGTAAAAATGTAAAAAAAATAACATGTGTCAATGATGTGCACGCTCAAAACACAAGAAATACCGACAGTTTCTACATGCTAGTTTGTAAGCTTTTTAAATCTAGAAATAGTAATTTTATGAATGCATTTAATGAATTGCCTAGGTCTATAAAAACAATTAGTGACCTTAAGGTATTTAAGCGTAAATTAGCTAAATTCGTTTTGAACAAGTAATTGTTGATAATAATTTTTGAACGTAAATGTATATTGCAATTTTGTTATAGCTATTGCTAAATAAATATTAATATTATTATTCCACCATTTCAAGCCTTACGGCTTTCACACTCCCGCACAGGGGCAGTTTCACTTATCCCAGATATCATATATCAGAGGGATTAAGCTCTGTGGGGGCCTTCCCAAGTTGTCAGGCCCGTGGCGGCGGTCCCCATGGCGGCGACCCTCTTGGCGTTGATTTCCGTTATTCCTAGAAATTTTCTGACAGTACTTGCTGTGGCAAGCAGCGCCGATTTTTGTAATTCCTTATAGATATGTTCGCCGAGTCCTTGTTGTCTGATATGAATAAATTCCCTGTGAATGAACTCTGTGATAGTTCATATTTAAATGAGAGGTAATAAAAATACTTTTTTATTGTCCCTAAAGATCTTGAAGTCTAAAAAGTCTTTATTAAGTCTAAAAATCACTAACTGTACAATTCTTTATTCGACTAGTTTCGCCTTTTACATCATTATCAAGAATGAATCACAAAGACATCCTTCAAATATTCTCAGTTCGGTCCACAGAATAAGCCCTAAATTTGGTATGTTCTGTGCATCAGTGCCTGAAGGTGGTGGAATATAGAACATCAACTCCGTTCTATATTCTGTATCCACAGAACATATAATGGAGTTGATAGAAGTGAGAATTTTCCAACTATCAGAGATTTAACAGCGGGGAGTGGTTTAGGTCCAACTGGTTATTGAGAAAATTGTAATTATCAGGTTTTTTAAGTTTATTTATTTCCATGGCTTCCAGGTTGTTCTTTTTCATATTTTTTCACAGTCTAGAATCACTGAGTCGACTCTAGATGTTCCAGGAAAGCTGATTGTACGTTTTTAAATGTTCTTTTAGCCTACTTTCAAAACCTATTCCGGTCTGGCCTATATATGATTACTTACATTCTTCTACATACGTTCTTCTACTTTACGTTCTTCTTCATACAGAATGAGAACAACCCATTTAGAGGCTAAACTGATCATTCTCCGAAATATGTTCCGGCTTGTATTTGTAGTAGGGCAAATTTTCCTTCTGTAGAAGATGTAATTTCATTGAATTATCATTTTTTTATTATTATTGAATAAATAATTTAGAACGTTAAGTCGTAAGACTGGGTTAAGGTTATCATCAGTTTACATTGACAGTTGACAATATGGATGATTTGCAAAATCAAATGGGTGTGCAACATACAAATTTTCAAGATTATTATGTAAATTAATTGTTTTGTAGTCGTATTACTTCTGTGTTCAAAATAATTGAAGTCATTTGTTCAACACTAGTGTGATATCTTATGCTACATATATTTCGCTGTGGTACTCGTATTATGGAACAGATTGGATACATGGAACCTTTTAAAAGGAATTACACTAATATATTTAACTGTGACACAATTGGGGCATTCGACAAGTAGGGAATGAATTAAGGTGGGATTAGGGATTTAAGAAAACAAGCGAAATGTATTTGCGAGAAATCATTTCTGGTGATATATGGGTTCAGATGGAGTTAATTGAACAATTTTAGGGTAACCCTAGATTAACTCAATTAAGTAGAGTCGGATTGCAATGTATTTGCGACTAAGATTCAATTAGATATTTCGAGTATGAGGCGAACAAATGTCAGTTTTATGGCAATTACAATTAAGAAATTTCCTGATCTGAGAGTTAATTTGTTGATTGTGTCATCATTCAATGTTTACAATTAGTTCAATTTTCGAAATGTTGTTTTCAATTGAGAAGGTTATAGGAGATAAATACAAATATTCCATAATAATGATACGTATTTCAACGAATAATTGATCACATTTGATCCCAGATATGTTTAATTGAGGTAATGATATGATAGAATAAAACGACAAAACGACGTCGCTCTCTTTTTCTCACACAATTGTTACCCAAAACTATGGATTTTAGTGTTGGAACATTGGATTCATTAATTTATATGATCCAATCATAGGTTTTTTTTTGGAAAAGGTATATATTGTTTATCTTCTTGAGGTTTCGACTTTTATGATGTATATGCGAAGGACGCAGATTCAATAACTCTATTGTTTTATTCCTATATATTCTTCAGTATGCACGTTTGTAAAAGATGGGTGCAGTTTTATCTCTAACATAAATGAAATAGGAAACCCTGTAAACAGCTAATAAATTTTTTCCGAAACGTTTTTCGAAATACCAACGAATGAAAATTGAAATTCGCCAAGTAGATTAAACCTACAAAACCAGATCAAAATCATAATACAGTCGTTGAAAATCATGCAGTATATGCATAAATACGAGGTTTGTTCAAGAGAAAAGGTGAATTTTGAATTTTTTCGTAAAGAATCCATTTATTCATGAATATCCATTTTGTCGCCATCAAAGTAATCCCCCTCGGATATGCCAGCGCTTTTTCAAATCCTCAAAGCACTTTTGAAATGCGGTTTTCGGTATGCCCATCAGGTCGTTCTTCGATTCCGACTTTATCTCGTCAATTGTGGCCAAACGCTTTCCTTTCATTGGTCTCTACAGTTTTGGACATAGGAAAAAGTCGCAGGCAGCCAAATCTAGTGTTTACGGTGGTTGAGGTATGATTACGGTGTTGTTTTTGGTCAAAATTCACGAACAAGCATTGATGTGTGAGCTGTGCATCATCGTGATGCAAAATTTATCACTTGTTTTTTCACAATTCCGATCGTTTGAGCCGTATTGCTCACGGTACACGGTAACTCATGGTACACCACACAGTTGTAATCGAAGAAAACAGTGAGCAAAACCTTCACATTTGGCCGAAGTTTGGTTTCGACGTCATATCCATATAACGACGTTTTGTCACTAGTTATGATATTTTGAGCAAATCTGAGCGATACTTACGCTTTGCTTTTGCTGAAAATTTAGTAATTTCAGAACAAACTTCGGTGCCACAAGTTTCATGCCCAAAAAATCCCAGAATATTGCATGGCGTGAGCCAATTGATATGCCAACATCCTCTGCAACTTCCCTAATAGTGATTCAACGAATTTTCCAAGACCATTTTCTTCACTGTTTCAATGTTTTCTTTGTTTATTGACGTGGCTGCAACTCCAGGACAGGACGTTCATTGTCATGAACATCTTCTCGGCTTCATGGAAAGCGCTTGAACCACTTATAATCAATTTTTTAGGCAGAGTAAACGCTCCGAATGCCACAGTCAACATTTTATGTACGTTGGAGCACTTTATTGAATTTTAAACGTGAAATTTGATACAGATTCTTCGATCCTTTTATTCCAAAAGAAAAAAATAAAAGAGCACACAAAACGTGGCCAATCCTTTCAGTTTTCAAGAACAAACTACTAATCCAAAATGACTAATAATGTCAACTATGAGAAACGTATGTGTACCAACATAACAAAAATAACAAAAAAAAATTCGGTAGGTAATCGAATGAGCACAGCTAGCGAAAATTCGAAATTCATATTTTCATTTGAACAGATCTCGTATATATATATATATATATATATATATATATATATATATATATATATATATATATATATATTGGATTGTTATACATTGGATATATTATAAGATTGTCAGGCAATAACTAATTGAAGTTATGAATCTCTTGGTGCCGAATCTTAAAAAAATAACAAGTAGATTAAACATTCATGATTGTCGTGCAAGCAACTTCGAGAAGGTTAACAATATCTTCAATGGGACTAGCAACTGCAGATTGAAGCCGTGAAGAACACTGCACTCGCCTCATTATCCATGAATAGCTGAAGTTCCTAGTACATAGGTTCATAATTACAACACTTTGAAGTAATTATGTTTTTGTTCGGTTAGTTTATAATTTGAAATTATCATCGGATCTGTTTCTTCCGAACCATTTTTATTTGATATGCAGTGATGTTCGTCAAAATGGCAGCTGTTGGTAGATTATCAACCAACGTCATTTTTTTGTACTTCATTTATACTTGAAAACTGAAATAACTTTTAGAATGGGACAGCTAAAAATTTGTCAGTTCTCTATATATTTCATTCAAAACTTTTCCTCGAACGTGTGATCTTCTGACAGAGGTTCTATAGGATTATGATGATGAAATTTATCGATCTGCACAATAGCAAATATAGTCCAAAAAGCTTTTTTCTAGCACAGAAAGAGTACCTCTAAAAGTTGAAATTACTAATTTATAGATATATTTCGGTAGAAAAACAGGAATAGAAAAAATAGGAAAGGTTATGAAGTTGATTTCCAATCTAACTTGCCTCTTTTCCGGCTGACAAAATATTTTCACAATTACATTACGCACTCAGTAAAACGGAAAAATCCATTTTGTAGACAGTGGTAATTGGAAACTACAGTTCAAGTAGGGCAGGTTATTTACTGGAAAATAGGAATAAAATTCAATCCATAAGTTGGAGATAGAAAAAAACGAAAGAAGACTCCTGTAAACGAAGTTCAATGGTACTGCATGAACTCTCTAGTTTTCAGTATTAACAAAAGTCGTGTTTGTATGGATATACGTATATATATCGTGATTTTCCATGATATCGTGAAATATCCGTACTTATTCATCTAGATCAGTGTTTCCCAACCTGTTTGTGCTATACCCCACCTTATTAAATTATTAAATTATTTATTAGCCTTTTTAAAAGTTCTATGCCCGCCGAAAAAAAGGAAAAGTTAAAATAGAGAAGTGTGAAAGGGTTCAACGCGTGATGGATTTTCGAATTGTCCCCCTTGACAATCAAATCACTTCTCTAATAAACACTTCTCTAGATCCTCAGAAATACAAATTTCAGAAATTTGTCTGTGTTTCGATGAAAATTGATGCTTTGACAAAGCGAATTTATGACGAGTAATGTATGATTCAAATTAAAACAAATATTCGTTTTTATCACAGTTGAGTTAATCTTGGAAGCCGCAAGCACTACAGCGGTGTTCTTTGAAGTAGGCATTAAGTAATCTGGTACAAATATTCACATAAATTTCTTTGATAAATCATTAATTATCCCACGTTCCGATTTGTTATCGAAATTAGAGTTCAATTGGATATATTATATCTGAATATTACTGAATAAATATATGAACTCAAGGATATATCAAGTGCTCTCGCTCTATGTTTCATTCGTTCCTGACTACAAACACTTCAGACTTGATTATTGATGGCATTTTTTATGAACAAAGAGTTTCTTGATTTCAATATGATGTTGAATTTCGTGTTGTTTTTATATATTTTCGAAGATTATTTCCAATATTTTCTCGATAAAAGGTTATTAACAATTTATATGTGAAGAGTATTTCGTATTTCGGACCTCATCACATGCATAATTGTGACAAGTTTTCGTTTTTTAGCAGTTTTACCAAATTAAATGTGAATTAGGGTGGTGCAGTGAAGTCACCTCAAGCCGGCTGATAGTGGAAATACAAAGCCTATATAATATAAGTTTAAAGAGTCAATAGAGTTTTCAATATTACTCTTGGTTCCATTGAGAATATCTACAGAGTTTTCCTGTTAATTCTCCTGGCGCTCAAATAACAAATTATATTTCACATTATACAAAACTTCAAGTCTAAAAACAATTCCAGAAGAAACCATTTAACAGCTAGCCGAAATTAAAGTCAACCACCAATAACTCTTCAGAGTAATCTGATCTGGGAGGAGGAACTTTACACTTTTGTGAATTTTTTTGTCATGGCTGTCTGGAACCTCTGGTTTCAACTACCTATTTAGTCAAACAATTTTCCAATACATTTATTTTTTCACATAGTCATTTAAAATTTCATGAAACAAGGTTTTATCACAGATCATTGGCACTCAAAATTATTATTACCCAGTAATCCCATAGATATGCACAAACGTTGATACATATCCGGGATTCGAACCCAGTACACATGTTTCAAAAAACTGTTTTTCAAATATTAGATTCACAGAGGTAATAATTGATAATTGAACGAGGAGAGAAAGCAAGGAAATGTTTTCAATATTCTCAATCTCATTTGAAATTTGTTAAACCTATTGAAGAACTTCTTCTCGAAAAGCATATTCAATTTTATTGTAATTATGTACATATTTTCTGAATGTTGGACTGAAAGACGAAGTTTGTAATAGTTGAACTGTCAAATTATGGATTTTCCACACTTGACTGAGTTCGTGCATAATTCCGCTGAATCTGTTTCCGTAATATTTGGTGCTTTGTGACGACCGCTGGAAATCGTTAAATGAGCACAAGTTGTCGAAGAACATTTCGAGAAGTTGTAACTCGAGATAAAACACCTCAAGTTTGAATGTAGCCGAACGTAACGTTAGTCTGGAAATATTATTCGTAATTTGGCATGAACGGCAGAGTTCGCATTTGCACACAATTATAATTCAAATTGCAGAATATACGGGAGATCCATTACGGGGAGGCTTCCCTAAGGCTTAACAGAGGCCATTTCGGACTCCCGGTTTAAACGGCCTAGAACGGGGATTAGTCATGTAAAGGCATTATTACACTGGCGTTTCTATTTTCATATTGATTAACGTGTTTCAATACACGATTTAATTCTCGTAATTTTTCCCGGGTGCAGCGTGGATAATGATTACTCGTTTAATCTTCCCCGATGTATGGAATTTTTCGATAATCTTTATTGCTTTCCTTTGCGCCACATGTGTGCGACACACACACGAACTCACTCTCTTGTTCTCTTTCTCGCGCTGTCTCTCTCTCTCTCTTCGTATTATTACATGTAGTCGCCGCAATAAATAGAATCTCGCTGCCAAGGAAAATTAATGGCACTCTAATTACAGGCGTTCGTCTTGGGCGCTACAAAAAATGTAGGTATATAACACCGGCCTGTCGCGCAAAACCTATCACCAAACACGGGCAAAATGTGCGTCCAGGGCCGGTTCTCTAGGTTAGTAATAGCAATAACCCAGATCGAGATATTCGATATGGCCATACTCTGGTAATCCGCCATATGAGAATATGGATACAATAACGAAATAGAGATAAACCAAACCTAAGGCACTTCTTGATTAGATAGAATATTCAACGAAAAAATTCTCACAATTCTTAAATTATTTTAACAAAACAACAAAGGTAAGATGTCAAAAAGTTTTGTTATTATACTCTTATATCAACCTTGTGTTTCCTACAGTAGAATCTAGTACTCATCCATAATGTAGGGTTCGTTTGACATCAAAAACTTTATCTTCAAATGAGTGAAAACTCTCTATGTTCCTTATGAAGAGTTGTAACGAATCTTCTGTTTAATTTATCACATTGTTTGATCGTTTTATGAATACTACTAAGAAAACATTAATAGATCAAGATATCTCCAAGATTAAGTCGAGAATCAGTTATTTTTCGAGCTATGTCAACCAAGTATTGGACCTGAAGTTAATTTGGAGAACCAGAAATACTGTTCAAAATTATCCTGATTCAAATTGGTAGCTTCTGGGGGCACGAGTATGCTGTTTTTAACTGTTTTCATCTGTGAGAAATATCCTCACTTGTAGGTTTACTCTTATTGCGGTAAAATTTAGTCTAAGTCTTCTCTATTATTTTTATAGGAACACTCATGCCCTTTCTGATTTTTTCTTCATTTCGTTTACATTATAGATGTCGATATGATTTTATGGATCGCTCTCAAGTTATATCACACATTGACGTTTCTGATCTGATTTTATTTTCTGCGATCAGATTACTGAAATATTTTGGATACACGACCCTATTTCATCTCTCCAAACCAAAAACGTTGGTACGTTAACTACGAAGATTCGATGTACCTTTCTGTCAAACTTCAATATCTCTATTAAAATTCAGTAGAGTTCTTCTTCATCAGGAAAAACTCTAGTCGAGTCATTAATCTGCCTACTCCATCAACATCATATATCGTGTGTTGCAGAACAGTAATGAAAATTCTGAAGAAACATTCAATCATTGTCTTGGTAATAACTAAATTAGCCTGTATATCAGAAGCGAAGGAATTTCATTGCAGGACACTTTTCGTTAATAACGCTTAGACGTCAATTTCTCCCTTATAATCTCGAAGGACAGGTTGAAATTATTTTGTCATTTCGTGTCGTTTCGGCGTCTTTAAAGTCTCGAAGACCTAGAGGCATCCGTTCGTAAAAAAGAATCCGAGCCTGGCTCACCGTCTGGCAGAATAATTTACCAACCTGATATTATTCAAAAATAAATCAAATACGAAATAAATTCTGAATATTGCTTTAAATGCAATTATATCAGGGTACTCCTTAGTAATTAATAATTTATTTTCATTTTTAGTGGCGGGTATGGATGAAAAGTTCGTGTTTCTCTGAGATGATTGAGGATTTTATGTATCTTTTCAGTATTCAACTGGTTGAATTCTTACTGATAATATCATAAAATTAAATTCAGAGGATCATTCTACCATAAAAAGTCCTTTACGCCTGATTTAACAACAAAAATTAAAATTTGGAATTTCTGTAAGAAGTTTTGCTACAATTTTTTCGAATTAAAGGCCATCTTAAATTTATTAATGATGATATCTACGTTATATGACCTACGAAAATATAATCGAGATCGAGTTTTCAACTCGAAAATGAACTCCACTTTCTATTGAATTTGAGATTATTCCAGTCAATTCTGCAAATAAAATAAATTATTGTAGGCACCGAAATAACTAATTTCAGTTCTTCACAGTTGAAAACAGAAGACATCAAACATGGGCAATTTTGAAATATTGATCACAAATTGTAGACAAACCTTCTTTTATAAACAGCAACCAATTGTGGAAAAAATCGAATAAATTCGAATTTAACATTGAAATTAAGGTATTACTTGGTACAAATACCCACAATGTTTTATCACTAACATATAAGTTTTTAGCAGTTATATATCTATACAAAATCTAAAACTGGTAAGGCATTTAAGCGCACTGATATGATTGTAATATAGATTAAGTTGTAAACCATATCAATTCGTTTATATATTGGAACATTCCAATAAATTGTGTACATTTCACAATTAATCTGATAAAAAACATTGTGAGTTGTTTCTTGTAAAAGAGATATTAGTACATAGATCAAATGTAAATGATAATAACATATGAAACACCGTTTAGCCGTTTAAATTGGTGGTTCCCAACATGAGCTTTATACATCCTAAGGCCAGTTTCAACTAGAAAATTCATGTCATGATTTCATGTTATCATAAATGCGTTCATGAGTTTTCCATAAATATCAATATGATTTGACTTCAGTAGGTGATTTTCAGATATTACCTGGTGTAGTTATAGAATTTGTATAACTTTTATATTTTAACATCACGTGATTAATGGTTTCAGCTCATTCTTGATTGGAAAAAAATGTTTAACATTGAAATTTTGACTAAGTAATGTTAATGAATCACAAATAATGTACCAAATAATTAATAAGGTTTAGACAGAGAAATATTTTAGGAATCTCTGGTTCAAATCAGTACGGAAAATGATTACAACGATGTTATTGCATGGGTATTCATTTGATAGACGAGAAAAATGGAAGTATAATCCATAATTCCGACAGAAAATTTGGAAACAAACTCCCCAAGCAATAAAATCGTTTTTAGGTTCGTTGTTGTGGATATTGTGGCAGAAATGTATGCACAAAGTATGGCGGCTTATTCTGTGTTGACATGAAACTTTTCAAAATTACATATCGATTGTCGATGGCGTTTGCATAAAGGTACGAGAGCCCTCAACTCTCCCAGGATCAGGTGCAGACTTTAATTTCTGGATTAATTTCGTGCCCAGATACAATCATAAAACTGATATAAGTACAAAGAAATTCATAGTTTGTGAGTGAGTCATTATGTTCGGGAATTATGCTCAAGATACTCATATTTTATAGCCACATTCGTGCCTTAATTCGAACGAATATGTTTCCGAAATGAAGCCGTTAAATGTGCCTTATAATCACCTCCTGTCTGATGAATCTTTCCGGGAATTGTAGCTCCGTGATTCACTGCATTCTATGGTGAATAGAAAATTAAGAATCTATTGCTTTCACACGTGTTTTTTTGATTGTCCTAAATGTTACTCGCCTTCCACTCCATCCTCAAGGCATTCAGTTTTTCTTCCATCAGTCTCTAAATTGTGACACCTTGGTCTAGTCTTGGTTAGGTACAAAAATGCCGTATGCTCATGATTAACTGATGTTTTAGCTGTTGACGTGCTTTATCTTTCAAAATTGTATGATGGAGGAAAGAGCTTTTAATGGAATACAGGAAGAAACTGGAGCAATATCGAAAACGTCTGTAAGAAGAGGCATTAAAGCTCAAAAAATGAAATATTCCTGCATTATTTGAATTCATAAAATGATTCGTCTAACTGTAAGTGTTTTCGAGAAACATATCTATATTACGTTATTCTGGTATCAGAGTTTGTCTTATGAAATCAGATTGTCATTGTCATATGTCGAATTGTCAGATTGTCGAATTGTTTCTCGAAGAAAAGAAATTCTAGTTTTTTGTTCGTGTAAAAGATTCTAATTTTTTATTTATTCCAATTATTACAAATTTTGAATTGCAGAAAAATTTTATCTGTATGCTTTTATTTGTATTTCATTTGTATATGTAATACTTACATACCTATTGTAAGGAAATTTGTGATTTTTCAATATTATTCAATCGGTAGAATCTTCATAAACATGTGTCTTATTTTGTTTAATGTTTTGTTTTTTATCCTTTGTGGTCATATCGTTTTGTTGAATGTTAATGTTCTTCTTCTGTGTAGAAGAAATTGAAAGGCACGGTACTCTTTTCATTTATCATGCTCTTATTGCGTAGGTAGGTGTTCTGTATATGTTAGAACTAAATAATCATTGAAATTGTCTACTGAAAACTACAATGAATGATTATTTGTTAGCTTCCTTCGTGAACTCTATTTTAATCATTTTAATTCTTATGTATACTTTCAGTGCAAATGATATTTATTATTTTATGTGAAATAAAATCAAGAAGTTTTCACGAAAAGAAATTCTAGTCTCCACCATTAGTCATGCAGATACTTCAAGGTTATTTTCGATCTTTTCTTACTCATATTTGGCCGAATGGTAGCTAGAAAAGTGTTGAAAATCGAAACTGTTGGGAATTCTCGAAATGGAATGCGATGCCATAAAGTTTACCGAAAATGCCTATCTATTTTCTGAGAAAAGTGGTATACGAATTATTTTCCACTGACATTTTCTATTGTGAAAGTTCACGATAAGCTCTTGTTGGAAACTAGTCTCATTTCAGGCCGTTCATCCTTCGAATACTACAAATCAGGTCAAACTTTTCACCTGCCATAAGTTTCTTGTTTCACGTTCTGCTATCTTTTTGAACTAATTCGGAAGTTACGTTGTCTATTGTCTTAATAACTTTCAGTCTCCCTTTTCCCACTGGAAAGAATTAAAAAATCTATACTAATTTTGGTTACAGTTTGAGGATTTGTTCGATTGTTGGCAGTGTAATTTTACATCTGAATTGATGATTTGCATCCACATTTAATAGTTCGTAAAACAGTCCAAGTTATTATAGAAATTATTAAAACAATTTCACAAAATGAATATCAAAATTATCTGTCATTGGTGGAAATTATGTTCAATAATCAGAAATGTCATCTTCTCGGTCTGTGTGTTTACCTATGTATAGCATGCTATAAAGGATTTATGTTTTCATATATACTCTTCCTGTATATATAATATATATATATATATATATATATATATATATATATATATATATATATATATATATATATATATATATATATATATATTAATACATTCAATGGACGATGAATCAACTCTCTGATAGTTCATGTTTAAATGAGAGGTAATAAATTTAGACAAGTATTTCTTATTAGGGGGCGTCCATAAATTACGTGAGGTGTTTTTTTTTTAATTTTCTGTACCTTCCTTCCCCCCTGGTGAGATGTCGTGAGATTATATCCAACCCCCTCCTCCATCCCCAAATCTCACGTGAGATTTTTCAAAATATGGGTTTCTTACGTAAACACGTTGGATTGTTATTTTATAAAAAAAAAAAATTGCTTCGTGCTTTTATTTAGGACTAGTTAAGTCTAGTAATTGCTGAGAGTTTAATTATAAGTGTAATAAAAATTTAACAACAGAATACTTAAAAGGTAACTACTGTGATTAGAAAAAGAATATCTACTCTAATTCAGTCCATGGAGAATCATGCGCAAATGAATCATGTGAAAATGGACAAAAATAGTATAATTTTTTTTTGTTTCAATCAGAAAAAAAAATTTCGTGATATTTACCAAGACCCCCCTCTCTCCATCGTAAGATTAGATGAGATTTGACTCGAACCCCAAATATTATGACAGATGGAAAACTAGAAGCTGAAAATAAATTAAGAAACTTCGAATATCAACAACAGAAAGGCGAGTTGTCATTCTGACATTGCTATTATTATATTAGGAAATTATTTCCTTATATAATAATATTAATAATGAATATACATTTGTAAAAGAAATATTAAATCATTACTGTCGTACACTATTCATCTGGGTTTTATAGAGAAATGTCAAGTAGTTATGTTAAATGAATATGTAGAAATGTTTTGTAGTTATTTTTATAACGCCAAGAAACCGGAACGAGATTTTCAATACACCTATGTGGCTACATTGGTACATATAGATGAGGTTTTCTGCCAAAGTACTTGCGTATATTATTTCTATATTTTTTAGATGAGTTAAATGAAATGAAATAGGAATTGATAACAAGTTCTGATAGGTTTTGTTTAAGGTGATAAGGTGATGTTTACACATCACCCAACTTATTCCATCTGCTGCTAAAATATATGAAAAATATTCATAAGATTATTTAATACCCTAATCCGTAGCAAGTTGGAGTATGGCAGCATGATATGGCATCTTATTTACACTTGCCATCAACGCCATCTTGAGGCTATTCAGAGAAAGTTCTTGAAACTCTTAGTTCGGAGGGAGGATACAATTTATCCACAGAGACTTGTCAATCATAACGAATTATTGAGTCGATTTAGTTTAATCTCATTGCAGAGCAGAAGAGAAACTCTCAAATTTTAGTACGAATTATTGCATAATAGTATTGATTGTCCTCCTCTCTTGTTCGCTTTGAAATTTCGTGTTCCTAGGCAAAATTCTGGTTATACGAATTATTCCACCTCTAGACTTCGAGACTACCTAATACAATCCCCCATTTGGTTTAAAGAGTCTACATTCAATAGAGTTGCCAAAAATTGTGGCATTCACTTACTCCATAGAATTTATTATCAGGAGTTACGTGAACAGAGAAAATTGACTAAAATGAATCGATTTAGATTGAGTTCTTTGTAATATTGTATTGAATGTTATAATGTAGTTATAAGGTACCGATTTTTTTAGATTAGATTGAGCTCTTTGTTATATCTTTTTCATTTTAATTATTTAGTTATGCACTCAACATTGTTATTATTTTCTGTAATTGGGTGTTATACCTGATGAAAATTAAGAACCTATTATTATTATTGTTATTATTATTATTAACAAGTTTCTCTGTTTCGGAAGCAAACTCGTGGTAACTTATTACATTTAAGAAGTTAACAGATACGTGGCTCCTGACAACTAGATTTGCCATAACCATTAAGGATATTATTGGCTCGACTCCTCTGGGAACCGAATCTTATCGACGAATATGTCATTTGCGAGGGAAACGTTAATCGGAATATTCCAATATTGCGCGTTCTGGCTGGGGTTTAGGGAAACGTGCTCTTTATGGACATTTCTGTCATTTGGGGAGTCTGAGCAACATATGTATCAAATTTGGGGTTGACTTCACACCCACAAAGACTGTCTCAGTTCAACGTTATTTATGAATCGTATTCGATAATCATTTTATCGCTTCTCATGTCTTATTATTTCACGTCAACCAAATATTTTTGATTGATAACTACAACAACTGTTATCTGTTTAACGGTTGTGTGCCTGTTCAAATATTTGAACAGTGATGTGAAAGAATAATATGAGTGTTTGTCATTGTATAAAGTCTTTTCAAATATGGAAGAATCGATGGAAGAAAATGGAATATTTTTTTCACTTTGATCGAACTAATGAAATTTTTAAGAGTATGTTAGTATATAAATAGATAGATAATATTTACTCATGCAATTCAAATTGTTTCGTTTTGAGCATATATTCTAAACTAGTTGAAATAAGGAAAAACAGAAGAATTAAAGTCTAAATAAAATAAGTAATCAAATGTGTACAGAATATGTTGAATATTCATCATATATTTGAAAATCAGGAATTGACCTGAGATTGTTATTTTTTTTTCGGTTTTGACAATAATTTAGGCTTTCGTAAATATGAAGACATGAAAATGTCTGCAGTGAAATCGATAGTCGATACTTTTTGATAATCTAATACGCCTTCTCTGAAATCCAAAAAATTGTGCTCAACATTCAATATATATATATATATATATATATATATATATATATATATATATATATATATATATATATATATATATATATTTTGAATGTTTTTAGCAATCACAGGCTTCTTTTAATATGAAATTCTTTATTTTCGTTGACGTTTCGTTGTATATCACTACTTTGTCAAAACTAATGAGTAATTGAATTTTATGAATTACTATAGATATCAAAATGTCAAACTTTATATATATATATATATATATAATTTAATATATCATAAATTTATATTATTGAATCGTTGTAAATAGAATTGAGATGATTAATGTCTGTTCTTTCATTTACTGTGTTTTCCAAATTTTTACGAATGTGTAACATTTCTAAAATTTCTCTAGATTTTTTTTTTCTTTTTCAGTTGCGAAAATCTTTGTATTGTTATAATCAAAATCGTGTTTTTCTGTTATTTCATGTTTATGTAAGGCTGTTATTTGATTTTTTCGTATTTATGCGCTTTGATTCTTTCTTCGAGATTTTGTGATGTTTGTCATATATAGGCATATGACGCATTTACGTCAGTTATTACATGGTATATTATAAACAGTATAAGTTTTTTTTTGAGTTACTGTTTCACTCTTGAATTTTGTTTATTTTTCTTTGATTTGATTTTTGGCAGTATGTGCTACTATTAAATTATAAGGTGTCAATATTTAGCTTACCACGAGTTTTTTAGAGGTTTCCTTATGGTGAAGAAGACTAAAACTTCTGAAGCGAATGCTAAGCCAGAAATATGCCTCCGATACTAAAAATCAATATGTGAAAATACAAAAAAACTAATTTGATTTTTCTAAAAAATAAGTTTGAGATTTTGATGTCTATAGTAATTCATAAAATTCAGTTATTCATTACTTTTGACAAAGTTGCGATATACAACGAAACGTCAACGAAAATAAAGTTTTTCATATTAAAAGAAGCCTATTATTGCTAAAAACATTCAAAATAAACTATCTTAAACAGGCAATTAATCAATTAAATATATATATATATATATATATATATATATATATATATATATATATATATATATATAAGGTTGAGAATCATAATATGAATTTAAAGTTATGGAACAAATATAACCAAGAAACTTTCAGTCCATATGTACATTTTTGAGTATAATGGGACCTGAATAAACACAGACAGGGGTGGTTCATCTCTATATCTATGGGTTTTTAGTGCGTCGTTTATCAGTATAAGCAAATATATTGTGGCACTACGCAAATATACCTTTTTGAAGTCGACCGTGACATTGAAAATATCGGAGATACTGATTATCTCCATAAGTATCGAAGAATGTTACGTCTGTGTAAATATCTTCAGATATTTGCTTCGTGTCAACTGGTCGCATTTGATTGCTTCATTTTTATTTTTATCGAAAACGATTGTGAAGATCTAGCATAATGCATCGTCTGTAGGAAAGATATTATTTCAAGAAATAAACGTCATTTTATTGGATTTACAAATAGTCTTTCTGTGTAATTTATTTATTCAGGATTACAAATAGTTGGTTTTGATATATAAAAATAGTTTTATGGCTAGCAAATCTGATTTTAATTTGCTATGTCAATGATAAAAGAGAAAAATATTTGTACATGTCGAAATTTTCAATGGAAATAATCGACTTTCTATGTTCATTCTCATCTATTTTGATTTTACAGTATTTATCAAAATAACAGCAATTTCATAATTTAAATAAAACTAGGTAGTTTTTCGATTTTCACTATAATTACTTCAAAAGCATAACAATATCGTTTCGCCACTACAGTGGCTTCGTCAGATGTTGATGATAAACTGTTAATTAATAACAGAAATTTGACAAATTAACTGAAAATTAATGGAATAGCTGAAGGCATCCAATATATTTCCTACGATTTATTCAATTTCTCTTTAGCTATTTCTTCTTTATTCAGGATCATTAGTAATGAAATAATTATCATACCTAATTGAAACGAATTCTAACACTAACAGATCTGAAAGACAATTACTAAGTGTAAAAATATCACGCAATTTATATTCGTCCGTTTCTATGAAGTATTTTCAACCAAATAACCCTCCTCAAGCGATGTGGATAATTCGCGGAGTTTCCATCTGTCTGCTTCTTCGTATTATTCTTTTCAATAAACATTACCCGAAGTAGAACGAACATACACGGTAGATGGATGAGCGCAAAAACAAGCCATAAATTTCATTTGTGTCCACGTTACAATTTCTGAATTTATTTCTTGGTCCTTTTTGAGTCATCCACCACCCTTATCGACCTAGAATGTCGCTATCGACAAGGGAAGGAAGCGCTCTGAAATTTGATTAGATTTTAAGCATGGCAGTTTTATGACTACGCCTGTATAAAGCCAGCAGGAGGGATGAGTTATATGAAGATTAAGTTCGAGCGCGAAAATTAAATGAAATTTTCTATTAATCAAATTTCGTTTCTTTTCGCGAAAATATTATCGCCCGAGTTGAGTTGATCAATTTGTTTAACCTTACAAAATTTAATTCATCGAAAGCACTTACGACAATTGCTTTTTGGCGCTCACAAAATTGTGAACGGGCTGTAACAATACTTTTGGAATTGCAAGAATCTTATTATAAAATATCACACATCAGGTGTGGCATCGATTTCGATATTTATCTAACATTTATCCCTTGAAGAATAATGGAGACATCACATCGTACACGTTCACATATCTAGCTCTCCTATAACATTCTTTTGATTAATTTGAATTTTTCGAATGAATGTTCTTGTGTTCATTTTCTTAAATATTTCATTTAGTGCCATAAGCACAAAAAAATTAAAAATTATTTCCTATAGATATATATATATATATATATATATATATATATATATATATATATATATATATATATATATATATATGTATATATATACACATACATAGTTGAAAGCTTCAGGACTTTGGATATGTATTTCCAGTGTTCAACTGTGATTGCAGTCCAGGACAGAAAAATGAGTTACCTCTTTAGTACTTTCCAGGCTTTTGAAAATGTTCATTTTGTTCTTCAGGTCTAAAATTATGTAATGAGGCACTATTGCAAATTATCCTTACAATTACTGTGAGATTAGTCCAAAGGTACATATATTGTTTTAATTTCAAAACTAAGTATTCTCAAATGCATTGGATTTAAATGTTATTAATTTAGCGGTTTAAGGAACCGCTATACACATAAAATGCAATAATATATAAACCCAATGCATTTGAGAATACTCAGTTTTAAATTTCAAACAACAAATGTGCCTTCGAACTAACTTCGCACTAATTATAAGAATAATTTTCAATGATTATACTTCTTAACTAAATTGTCAATATTGTACAATTTTAGCCCTGAAGAAGGAAATCAACAATTTTGAAAGTACTAAAGAGGTAATTCATTTTCCTGTCCTGGACTGCAATCCCAGTTGAATTAACTGTTAATTATCTGTGAGATGTTTTCTACATGATTCACACAGATGATTCCTATAGATGGAATTGTGAAGTATTCATTACTTCATGATATTCCACTTGGAGTCATAAGAAGATGCTTAGGGATGAAATCGTTGCCTCACTTCAAGTGGTGCGACTGACGAGTTCTTTGCAGAACGAAACATATGTCTCGCACTTCCATCAGGCGTGGCATCGAGTTCAATATTTTTCTAACATTTATCCCTTGAAGGATAATGGAGACATCACATCGTACACGTTCACATATTTAGCTCTACTATAACATTCCTTTGGTTAATTTGAATTTTTCGAATGAATGTTCTAGTGTTCATTTTCTTAATAATACACGAAGTGTTTCTCTGCAAATAACAAAGATATTTTATTGATAATATAAAATAACACGTAATCTAAAAGTTTACTTTACCTGTAAATTACAAAGAAACAACATTCAAAGTTATTATTCACGAGGTTTGTTATATCTTTCAGAATGTCAGAATGATTCGCAAAGCATAAGCATAAATGAAATACAAGGTGATCATAGATATGGAGAAATGTAAGTTTATTGTTTCACGGTAGTCATATTATCTATGAATCCGTAGTATATAATGAAGTTTTTTTTTATAATTCATTGTGACCCTAATGGATATTTTGGCCTTAACAATAAGTCATCAGCCATCAACAGGTTGTTCTTTTTTTTTTCGCTGATAGTGATATATAATAAATAATAATACACTGAGAAATGCACTACACTACGTAATGGTCATTCTTATATATATATATATATATATATATATATATATATATATATATATATATATATATATATATATATATATATATATATATATAAATCGTTATGGAAATTATTTCATGGTAGTCTAATTATTGTTTTCTTTTTCAGGTATGTACAAAAACTTCTGAGAAAGTGTCAAGATTGTTGTGAGTATAAAGCTGGCATCATTTTTCGCATATTTTCGGGTTGAAATATCGTTGTGGAAGATAAGGAACCAACGGGGAACCGTGAAAATAACGAGTAGCGTCTCACGGTCCGAAATTGCTGATTTAAGATGTCGTTGGAGTTTTTCATTTCCGATTATTGTCGCAGATTCTCCCAGCGAAATCATAAACTAAATTCACAATTTTCTCGCGGCCCACCTCTCTCGCATTTCACAAAGAGCCAAGAAAACCGACTCTCGCGGGCGAAAATGTACTCATTCGGATTACTGGCACACGCTCGTTGTATATCTAGATTCTAGATGAACTCGAAAACGCTCCGTCTGAATATTTCACGATCTTGAATGTTTATACTTCAATGAATAATATAAGGCTTTGTTGTTCGAAACCGGCTATAATAAGATATTTTTGTTCTTTCTGAAAGGTCTGCGCGAATCGTGTATTGGAATTCGTATTTTCAGTAATGAAAATTCTTCTCCGTACCCAGTGATGTGCTTTATATTTGGCATTCTCCTATCTCATCGTTCTTGTGTTCCGCTCATTACTTAAGCGAAAGTTTTCACTACACCTTCAGTTGACTTCAGGCGTCTTCAGTATTAATCACTTTATGGGATTTCAAAGCGTTGTAGGCCTTTGATAATCCAGAACGCCTATAAGGGTTTCACCCATGGTTGCTTGGCACGAAAACGCTTTCTGATATGTGAAAATCACCGTTACATGGTAATATTTTGGAGCAGGTATAAGAATATGTTAAGAAATGACTGAATAACACCTGCCAAAACTCTCAAAGAACTTGCTTCAATGTCCAAGTGTATGGAGCCGAGAAATAAGTACTCTAACTCTAGGAGAATTGCGGGAGCATCAACAACCTTCTGGAGCAAGGCAGCTATTGAACAGTTTCAATGTAATGGTACTGCGATTCACATGACATGCAAGTGTTAACAATTATTTACTGCACTTATTCGAAACTCTCTATTTTTGAGGGGTTAAACATGTTCTGCAATCTGCAGTGATTAGAAAAACTATTAAAAACTATATTAGTAATTCTAAACTAATATCAACTGTCTTTCATTATAGAGAAAAAAGGTATCTCTAGAATTTCTGGTGATATGAGAGATGGCGAGCGTACTCATCATAAACCAACATCCATAGCTAACGCCTTTGCTTACTATTTCAATTCGGTATATGATACATCTTTGAACAACAATTCATGTAAGGTGGACTATTCAGATTGTAATGACGCGATATGTATCACTTCAATAACTCGGAATCAAATCATTATTGCCGCCAAGAAATTCTCTAATGAACTTACGTCTGGTCCTGAAAGATTATATTTATGCATTTTCGGAACCATTAACACATATATTTAATCTCATAATAAGCAAAGCCACTTTTCCTAAAATATGGAAATCGGCCAAGATAGTACCTGTCTTGAAAAGAACTGATCCTTCTGTTGTAAAGAACTACAGGCCAATATCCATTTTGTCAAACATTTCCAAACTTGTTGAAATTGTGGTCTATAATGTTGTATATCCAGCCGTCAGAAATAGCATCAAGATTGAGCAACATGGATTCATGTCAATGAGATCTTGTTCAAAAAATCTAATGTTGTTTTCACAGTACATTCCTGAAGTACTAGACTCTACCGGTCAAGTTGATGTGATTTACACAGAATTGCAGAAAGCGTTTGATAAAGTTGCTCATGCGCTCCTGGTACAGAAATAACGCAACATATTTGGATTCTCTGGTAGCCTCACCAACCTTTTTCATTCTTACCTGGTTGACCGACGTCAATTCGTACTGCTGGAGAGTATACAGTCGTCTGAGTTCGTACCTACCTCTGGAATACCTCAAGGGTCTAATCTTGTACCACTGTCATTTGTTGTTCGCAGACGTTTTGAGACAATATTATGAAGTCAGATCACAGGACAACTGTGTTCAACTTCAGCTCGCGCTGGACCATGTTGCTAATTGGTGTGAGGACAATTATTTGAGTTTGAATGTGTCAAAGTGTAATGTTGTTTCTTTCGCAAGGAAAAGAGACCGAATTGACTGTGATTACAACGTCGGTGGTCAGTTTCTTTTTCGTTGTGATAAGGTGAGAGATCTTGGTGTAGTCTTCGAACAGAAGCTTTCCTTTGTCCCACACATCACCCAATTCATTTCATTTGCCGCGAAAATATATGGATTCGTTATACGTAATGGCAAACATTTTAATAATTCCTCAACATTCATAGGACTATTTAATACCCTATCCGTAGCAAGTTGGAGTATGGCAGCATGATCTGGCATCCTATTTACACTTGCCATCAACGCCATCTTGAGGCTATTCGGAAAAGGTTCTTTGAATTCTTAATTTGGAGGGAGCATAAAGTTTATCCACAGAGAGGAGTCAATCATAACGATTTATTGAGTCGATTTAGTTTAATTTCATTGCAGACCAGGAGAGAAACTTTATCACTCGAATTTTTGTACAAATTACTGCACAATAGTATTGATTGTCCTCCTTTCTTGTCCGCTTTGAAATGTTGTGTTTCTAGGCAACATTCTCGTAATACAGAATTGTTCCACCTAGAGACTCCAAGGGCCAACAGGCTAATACAGTCCCCCATTTGGTTTATGGAGTCTACATTCAATAGAGTTGCCAATAATTGTGACATTCACTTTGACTCCATAGAATTTATTATCAGGAGTTATGTGAACCAATAAAATTGACTAAAATGAATTGATTTAGATTGAGTTCTTTGTAATATTTCATTGAATGCTATAATGTAGTTATAAGTTACTATTTTTTTAGATTAGATTGAGCTCTTTTTTATATCTTTTTCATTTTAATTATAATGTTAATCAGTTATGTATTCAATATTGTTATTATTTTCTGTAATTGGGTGTTATGCCTGTTGAGAATAAAGAACTTATTATTATTATAACTGTCCGCAGTTTTGACGGCTCCCAGTCAATGTTTCGCTCGTTTCCAACGTACAGATGATATAGGTTTCAGGTCCTCAACAGCTAGATTAAGTTCACCAGGTGGTCATAGCACGCCTACATTATCTTACTGTTGGTCCTCTTCAAATATTTAGTAATTTTTGTATCCCTTCTCTACTTACGATAACTCCAGCAACTGAAAATGAACTGTAACTATGTACCGACAACACCTCAGCCCATTGTTCGGAATATTATCACAATATAAAGTTTTATCGCAGTTGAGAATTTCCTAGTTTATTTGAGATAAATCTAACATAACACATTAACCTTTAGAAAGTGTATGCAATAGAGAAAGGCAGATGATAATGTCTTTAGATGGGAATTCTCCTACCTAATGAATTATATCTTCAGATTAGATGATGAAAAATCAGTCAATATGTACGGATATTGTTCAATTTTGTCCTCGTTATTACTGCGGGTATTGTGTGGAACTTCCTTCGTCCTGGAATTTTATTTCTTGATAGAAGCTGAAAATTTTAGAGATATCGTGACCAAACTATTACCTATATCTACTAGATTAATTATAATTAATCTAGTAGATATAGGTAATCGTTTGATATAAATAATAATAATTATTTATGTATATATGATATATATACAATTATTATATATTTATATTTATATATTTATTATATAATAAATAGGGTGTTTATTATACAGAAGCCAATACTTCGATTAATATTCAATATTCATCAACGAACATCTTGTAAACCTATCTTCATCAATAATTACATACTCACCTTACCGTGTTTATATATTTATAGATGATTGTTTTATGTTAAAGAAAATGAAGATAGGTTTATTAAATTGAATAGTAATCATGAGTATTCAACAAGGAACAGGGATGAACTACTTATTCCTATGCATAAAACAGCTAAATTTGAGCACTCTCTATTATCAGAGTATTAAAATTTTCAACCATTTACCATCGAATTTGAAAGTACTGAAAGCTCATTTGTTTAAGAGGAGAGTTAAATCTCTGCTCTTAACAAAGGCATACTAAAGTGTGGCAGAGTATTTCGATGATTTGAATGTAGGCAATAATGTATGAATCAATTTTTTGTATCATATGTTTTTATATTTTTTTTAACACAAATGTTCTTCACCATGTGAAATTGTCTCAAATGTTTAATATTTCTGAGGTAATTTTTTTCTTTTCTTTTCAAATAAAATTGTATATTATTGTAAATATAAATTTCGCCAATATTTTTGTTTGAACCAATATTTTTGCTCGAGGGCTGAATGGAAGATCAGACTCAAAACTGAATTCAGTCCTTTTGAGAGCATTCTTCCTCGTTGTAATTATTGTATCAATTGAAATGAATGTAATTGTACAATGTAAAGAATGTTTCTCAATAAATTTATTTTATTTATTTATTCTATTACCAATACTACTGGTCCGACCTTTTTTCATTACAAAAGGTTCTGGGTTCTGTTCCGACCAAAGTTTGATATGGTTTTGTTACTGTTCATCCGTTACTTTCTTGAAAAAATTTCGACATCATAAATTTAAACACCAGAAAATCATTTAACCAATTATTATTAAGAGCAATTAAAAACAAAATAATGTTGAATAATTTCAAAACATATTTCACACTTGGCCTTTGGAAGGTGTTTTTGTTGGAGAACTTATAATAGGTAAAACACCCTTGAGATGAACAGAGACATTTCTCTGAATTGAGTAAAATAGTTTTAGAAATCTTAAAGTGAAATCAGTTATTGGAAAGAAAACAATTACCAATAATAATTCATCGTAGTTAGGGTTTGTCGGTTTTTAAAAACCGGTTTTTTGGAGAAAATTATGAAATTCGAAAACCGTCTTTTAGTAGAAAATATCGGCTTTCAATGTATGAATAACACTTAAAAAAAATTTGAAATTGACAAATGTAGCCAAATGTACCAGATTGATGAAAACACACTTGCAAGCGATTGGGTTCTTGGAATCATATCGGTCCGATATGTTTCTGTGGCGGCTCGTTTTCGGTTCTCACTCCCGTTTCTGAATACATACGTACTATTGTAAAATATTGCATTTTATTTTCAATTGTCGCAATTCTCCGAATATCCCCGACCCGGACTGGGAATTCATGGTTCAGCTTCCACCTTCAGTCTTTTAACTAATACTGCTGACTCCCGGGGTACACTATCGAAGGAACGAGTAATTCAACTTATATTAACAAACTAGAACGTTAAAGAAAAAATTAATATGGTTATTATAAAAATATGAAAATATATTATTTTTATTTATTCGAGCCCTTTGCTGAATAACTCGTTACACTATTATAAAAATATTTACATCCTTATATGTGAAAATTATGCATGCACAACGAATAATTGTTTTTAAATTTATTCAATCCTGGTCAACTATTATTTCGTTTTTCTACTAAATTGCATAAAAAATTCACTATCAATAAAATTAAACAGTAAATAATTTCAGTCAAAAACAGCTTTTAATCACTCTAAATTTCCTGTCAAAATTTTTTGTTCGAATTACAGAATATTCCTGAAAAAAATTCACTTATAAAAATTCGAAACCGGTTAAAACCGGTTTTTAGGAAAAATTACTTTTCGAAAACCGGTTCTCTAAAGTGTCGGTTTTTGTATAAACCCTAATCTTAGTTGATGTGAAAAGATTTTCCATTTAAAGTTGACAAGAGTTTCCTGAAAATGATTTCAGATAATTTAATTTTATAATTTTTTATATGCAGCAGAGAAATTTTAATTTTCATTCTCTTAGTTGAACAAGTCTGCACAATATTATTTCACAACTGACAAAACTACATAGAATCAACAAACAAATTGATATGTCACTCAGAATGTTTAATTTTTGTCTGTGTATATATAATAATAATAATAAAAATATAATTTTATTGAGAAACATTCCTTACATAGTAAAATTACATTCATTTCAATTGATAAATAATTCCAACTAAGAGAAATGCTCTAAAAAGGACCGAATTCAGTTTGGAGTCTGATCTTCCATTCAGCCCTCGAGCATAAATATTGGTTCAAACAAAAATCTTGGTTAAATTCTTATTTACAATAATATACAATTTTGATTGAAAAGAAAAGAAAATAAAAATTTCCTCAGAGATATTAAACATTTGAGACAATTTCACATGGTGAAGAACATTAGTGTTAAAAAAATATACAAATATATGATACAAAAAATTGATTCAACCATTATTGCCTACATCCGAATCATCGAAGTACTCTGACACACTATAGTATGCCTTTGTTAAGAGCAGAGATTTAACTCTCCTCTTAAAACAAATGAGCTTTCAGTACTTTCAAATTCGATGGTAAATGGTTGAAAATTTTAATGCTCTGACAATAGAGAGAGTGCTCAAATTTAGCTGTTTTATGCATAGGAATAAGTAGCACATCCCTGTTTCTTGTTGAATACTCATGATTACTATTCAATTTAATAAACCTATCTCCATTTTCTTTAACATATAACAAACATCTATAAATATATAAACACGGTAAGGTGAGTATGTAATTATTAATGAAGATAGGTTTACAAAATGTTCGCTGATGAATATTGAATATTAATCGAAGTATTCGCTTCTGTGTAATAAACACCCTATTTATTTCTGTAGAGCAACCCCACAGCAGAATATTATAATTTAGATGACTATATACAAGACTGTAATACACATTCATAACACAGTTTCTAGGTACGATGTTCTTGATTCTAGAGATTGCAAAAAATGAGTTTTTAACTCATTTTTGTACATAAGACCTCAATGTGTGTTGTCCGTCTCAAATTTCTGTCTACATATATTCCAAGAAACTTCGTTGATTGGGATGATGATACAGTGTTGTCCCCATATTTAACATCAAAGGTACTAATTCCATTGCCCTTCAGACAAAACTGAACACATACAGTTTTGTCAACGTTCACCATCAGATTGTTCATTTGACACCAACAATATAATATAATGTTGCCTTTTTTATTCAAGACTATGTTCTGTGTTCCACTTAACTGTGATAAGAAAGATTTGGACTGTTATTTCCTCTTCTCCTCTAATATAATCATATATACATTTCAAATGTGAATGTCAAAATCCCTGGAAATTGCTTTCATGAAAACGCTGAAGCGGAGTTTTCTTCTCAAGCTACTTTATTATACTTTGTATCAGCGCAATTCCATTGTGTGTTGGTTGCTCTTTCGATAACTTTATTTATGATTCAGTAGTTTACCGTTGAGATACTGCAAAAAGCAATGTTCATTACGAGGATGTAGTTTTCTTAGAATTACTATTCATAATATGAGTGGGAACATTCAGAACTCTGCTGCAATTCATGCAATAATTTTCATTACCTAGCACTCCTTCAGTGATGACAATTTCTGCGACATGTCATTCATTACATTATATCAGTGGATTTGAAACTGAGTAGTTACCTTTTATACTGTACGTTGCAAATAGAACCACCAAAATCACCGAATCACAGTATCTAATCCAGGATCCGTACCCGGCAATTCTGTATCCCAAGAATTACCACAACCATTCGGGCAAATATTTATAACAAAACATTCTTTCAAATCAATGCTTATGGAGATTGTTTCAATGATGATTCATAGTGTGAACTCTTCACTGTTTCTGTGATCAGTGATTAGTCAATGCTACAGTAACCGCTGCCTGTCGAGTATATGGTTTAATTATTCGCATTGGTAAGAAATTTAGCAATATATCAACTCTGAAAACATTGTATTGTGCTTTCGTAAGATCTAAACTTAAATAAGGAATAACATTCTGGAATCCGGGTTATCAGTTACATATTGATCAACTGGAGTCTATTCAACGAAAGTTTTGAAACTTTTGAGCTTCAGAATTGATGGAATATATCCACCTTTAGGCATACAACTAGAAACACTTACAAGTCGACATAATGTGGACACACTCAGTGCGCGAAGGAAATGCCGTGCAATAATCTTCTTGCATAAAATGATTAACAATAAAGTGAAATGTCAGGAATTATTGCAAAAGTTCAACTTTATTGTTCCAAGACTTTCTTGTCTTGTCTTCACGTTTCACCTTCAAGCAGCTAGAACGAATGTTCTAAAATTTTCCCCATTGCACACGATGTGTGAACAATGTAATATTTTGGGAGCTAAGGTGGATATTTTCAACTGTTCTGTTACTGATATTAAGGCAAGTTTCCTTGAAATGCATAATCTCTGCTAGAACAATCATTTATGTGTATTCACGTACAGGATTCTTATTCACGCGAATATTTGTAAGTGTGTATATGTGTTAATATGTGAATGTATATGTATGTGTGTGTTTATCTTTATATGTATGTATAAGCTTGATGAGCATTTAAGTTTTTTTTTATTCCTATAATTGTATTTCATTTTATCAGTTGTGATTTCATATCACGAACTCTGTCTTTTCAAAATGAACTTTAAAGTTTGAAAGTAGAAAATTGGAACTTTTAAACTTTTGTGCTACCAATTTTGTTTTAAGCATCTGTTGTCTTTCCTATTTTGTAATTAGAACCTGTCCTGTAGTGTATGTTGAATAAATAAATAAATTAGTACTGTCATTTGATGAAAATTCATTTAAAATTTTTGTCAGAGCAACAATTTTTCCGTTTAAAGGTCTCTTATTTCCTAAATTATCGATTTTCCAAAATATAGTCAGATAAGAAAATAATGAAGACTTCGAAAAAGAATGATTTTTTCACAGATATCTTTGCACTGTGGTTGATATAGCGCCGAATCAAAGTACAGAGTACGTAAAAACTGAATGAGCATTAGAACATGCGTGTTAGATTCTAGTCGCTGTCCTTACAGTGTTCCGTATAATTTGATACAAGTAAGTTATCTGTTTTTTTGATCTAGCGTTTTCATATTTCTAAGGTGGTGTGCGTGCTCACATGCGTGTCATGGAATGATCAAGGGGTTCGAAAGGCATTTCAACCGAGCGTTTGTTAGCAAATTGCCTGGAACACTTTTCAAATATATCACGGAGATAGGCAGCTCATGCATATGGTCCTTGTCAATGACGAGAAAAAGCCAATAAACATATTATGTTTCTGATAATGTTCCAACTTGCGCGTGTAGATGACTAGCACCACATGATATGCAGTTATAATTCTAAAGATAAATAGGGGTTGATATCCATTCTCCCTGTAGTTTTTCCACAGAGTGAGGTCCTGTAAGGCGATGTGCCTAGGGAACTATTGTCGTATGAATAATAAGGGACCCCTTCGCAGCCACTGTTTCATATTGATAAGCTTCAGACGAGGATTGGGTGTGGATTATTACATTTTCCATTAATTTCTGAACGGAATTTTCGGAGGGCACTTGGTTTGGATTTATGACAACATTGTGGAAAATAGGATTCAGAATTCCAACAATCCATCCCTTAGGATTCGCTGCTTTCACTTCAACTTATCATATATTATCCGAGTTAATATTTTAATCAATCGTAGCAATTCAACATTCAAAAATTTGCCCGTTTATAAGAGATATTCTGTCTAAATCATGACAATTGCGAATTTTTTTTTAAATTGATTATGTCTTCCACTGGTTTTGAAGAAAGTTCTATAAATAATTCAAAAGTTTCACAATAGTGATTAGTTTTATTAGTAGTAGTTGCTTTAATTTTTCTGATATTCTACATCTACGACATTTTCGGAATATTTATTGCATAATGAGAAATTTATTGGACTTTAAATGGAACTTGAGAATTGAAAATGGTGAAATGTAGCATGCCTATACCACTATATTTAAGAGAGTTGAAATAAATATGCATAGGCACGGCCACCTATAATACAGGCCATGAAGAGCGTAGTCCCTCGGTGTTGCCAAATTGTGCACAGTGGTATAGTATCCTAGTCAGATGTTCCCAAGCTTTCAAGCATTATTCTAACTCTTTTTGTATATTGCTAACAAACAAGCAATATTTTTAGTATTTATAACATATAGAATATTATATTGGGTATTGTGAGCACATATTTCTGTAACAGAAAAATGTAAAACATTTATTATTGCAAGAAAACAACGATGTTTTCGATAAAGCCCCACGGCGTGAAAAATACTTAGTAAATACTTTTAAATATATACTAAATATATACTGATAGTATATACTGAATAAATACTATTAGTCAGTGGGATTTATTTACATGAAAAGTTGCCTAACCAAATTTATTGAATTATTTGAGAGAAAAGAAACCTTGAAAGAAACGCTGTAGGAATTACTCAAATTGAATTATTTACCTAAGTATAAATAAATATTATATTTCTGATTAGCGCAACCAACAAACTACTTTATGGAAGTATTGAGCTTTCTTCGTTTATTTTTTGATTCAGTTTTCTCGTGTCCGGCTTCATTTTTTTTGTGTAGTCATTCAATAAGATATTCGAAAGAATGGAACACAGCATGATCAGAATATTTTTATTGTCTTCACCACATAAACAGCAACAAGAAAAGTCTTTCAAGGTACACATGTGAAATAAGACATTTTTAATTAAATCTGTAGGTATATTCAGTCCTCCCTGTTGCAAATAATTAAAATATAAATAAAATTATAGCTTACAAATATTCTGTTTTGAGGAAAGTTTGGATTTTGAAAGAATGTGTTATTGTTAGTTAGATTTGTGAATAGCGATCTGTTTATTCGATGGTTATCGGTTATATATACTTATTAGAAACTTACCTATCCCAAGCTTGAAACTTACTGAATCATCTACGGAATACGTATCATCTACAATATATTTCACAAAAAAATTATTTGTAAGTCATCCGTACTCAAAACACAACACAAATTCGATTCGATTAAATCGGTACACACAAAACACTTCGTTTTTATAATTTGATGTTATGTTATCCACAAACTATCAACACTAGCACCTAAATAACACTATAAAAAATTGATGAATTTGAATGATTAGAACTGAAATCGTAAAATATTCAACTTCAAACTACGAAAGTCTCAAAGAACACAAAATTGATTTCGTTTCACTGAAATTTGTAAACAAACTAAACACTTTGTTTTTTATAGTTTGATGTTGAGATTTCAACAAATTATCAACATCAACACTTGTATTACACTGTACACAATTGAAAAATATAGAATTTATACCAAAAGCTCAAATTATTTAACTTCATACTGCGAAAGTTTTGGGAAGCGTCCTATTTGCATTAAAATACCAGCTCAACTAATGGCGGGATTGTTGGACCAGTGTCTACTTATCACAGATGTTCATAGGTTTTTTCCAATCAAAACGCCTTCAATCTGAATTTTGCAGTGAGGAATTCTATGGAACTTGGGGTAGGTTGTGTAACTCAACATTAAATATTTGCGTTGATTTCTGTATTTCGGAGAGGGCACTCGGACAAAAGAAGAGAAGATAATTGGTCAGTTATTCCTCGGCCGAAGCAGACTACTTTGTGGTAATGAATTGAGCGGTTGATTTTCACCTACGGCCTAAGTCGATTCCCTTAGTTCGAAATCTGCTTAACTGAATTGAACTGATGAAAGATCCTTATGAGATTAACTATCTTTTTGCGAGAAGGGGGAACAAGATCCTCTTATTCTCTAACGAAAAACTAAATAGAATTCGTTTCTACACGCGTCGTTTTGATTAAGTAACTCGTGAAACGACGATATATCGATCTTTTCAGTTCGTTGGCGTTCTTTTATTAAATTTTATAGCGATTAAATTCGACTGGTTTTTCCGTTGAAATGATCGGATGAAATATCCATTTGTTATTGATATAATCCCTAACAAAACATAGCCGAGATTTCAGCGAATATCAAATTTCAATAAATCCAAATTCCGATATTAATTTGTTCGTTGGAAATGAAAGAGATTTAATTGACGTATTGTTCGAATTTTCCTCGATTTATATATTCGAAATCGAAAAAGATAAGAGCATATCAAAGATCTATTCGCGGTGTTGTGAGAAAGGTGTTCGGCAAAAATGGTTCCCCAAACGGCACTTCTGCAAGTCCCAATTATTATACGTTTGGTTCGCTTTACTGAACTTTTACTTACTTCCAAGAGTTGCGTTTCAGGTGGCCTCTAGTGGCACGAATCCGATTTAAACCGTACATGTATAACTTCACAGTTAACTGAAATATGTTCATGTGAGGAAAGCAATATAATTGGGTTTGGAACTTTGTTTATCCTGCTGGGGAAAAGCCATAGATCTTCATTTTTCAGGTCAATTTCATTCCTTATTACAAAATATTCGAAATACATTTTTCATATATTTTTATATTTATATATTTATATATTTTTTTATATGATTTTTGAACTAATTATTCACAATATCGGATTCATTCAAACAAATAAATTGATCATTTTAATGAAATTAACTGCAGAGGTGTTGATTTTGTTCGTTCTGACATTGCCTGTCATTGATAATGTATAAATATGAACCTTTTCAATTAATATTTTCAACAGATGCATTTACGACCATTATGTGACAAAGCGTTCCATGTGTCATTGTTTTTCTGAAAATGCTTAAGCAGGCACTTAATTTTGGATATAAATTAATTAAGCTTGGATTCAAACAACCTCTTGGGTTTCTCTAAATATTCGTTTTTCTCATTTATAACGGGAACGTTTCACGAATATGAATTGCTATTCAAGAGTTTTCCTTACATCCAGAAAAACTGACTGTTTGGTGCGCTTTATGGGCTGGTGAAATAATTGGTCCGTACTTCTTCAAAAACGATGATGGCCAGAACGTTACAGTCACTGGTGATCGGTATAGAGCCATGATTACTAACTTTTTCATTCCTGAATTGAACAACCATGATGTCCAGGAGCTGTGGTTTCAACAAACGGCGCAACATGTCACACAGCTCGTGCCACAATCGATTTATTGAAAGACACGTTTGGTGACCGACTAATTTCACGTTTGGACCTGTGAATTGGCCTCCAAGATCTTGTGATTTAACACCGCTAAACTACTTTCTGTGGGGCTTTTTAAAGTAATTGGTCTATGCGGATAAGCCACAAACGCTTGACCATTTGGAAGACGATATTCGCCGTGTTATTGCTGATATACGGCCACAAATGTTGGAAAAAGTCATCGAAAATTGGACGTCCAGATTGGACTACATCCGAGCCAGCCGTGGCGGTCATATGCCAGAAATCATATTTAAAATGTAATGTCACAAGATTATCTTTCGAATAAAAAAAATTCTTGTCAATCGAATGATCCATCGTTGTTTTATTGCAGTTTAAAGTTCTATACGTCTAAAAAAAACACCCTTTATGAGCTTCATAAAGAGAAAATCTGCAAATGAAGCTAAAGGATGCATTTCAATACTATAATTCAGTGTTTTCAACAAAAATCAAGAAATTACAGCAAATCAAATGTGATTTCGACATCGTATCAACCAGACTGCAACGAAATCCTTTGTTGATTTATATTAAACATTGTTCATTTCGTTGTAAAAATTCGTACTACTTACCTACTTAGTTCAGATATTAATATATCTGTGAGTTAAAATTTGAATGTTTTTTTCGTTTAAAGGTTAATTCAATTACTATTTTTTTGATTGAACTATAAATCAATATTGAATTATTGGAAATTCAGGAACCAGTTATTTCATTTCTATTGTGGAATGTTGAGGTTATGTACATAAACGTATGAAATGTTGGGATTTTTGTGCTCTAGTTTTCGTTTGCAAATTGAACTGTACTGAACGTAACCCTGTAATTGGAATAACTTTCAGTCCATGCTCTGTGAAATCTACTCTCAGCGAGTTTGTCCATTTTTATCCCATCTAAATTACACTTGCGTAAAGCACAAAACAATGTTATTCTATTCGAAGTTTAGAAAACTAATTTCATAGCGAAGTTTGCATGTCCGCGTACGAACTACACCCGTATTTTTATTTCGTGTACATTAAACGACCACACTCGCCTCCTATCGAACCATATTTTACGGCGTATAATACGAAAAAGATAGAGAAAAAAGATCTGGTGTTATGTGGCCTCATCTCTCCAAATGTATATGTTTGATGTAAGCCTTAGAAAGCGAATAACTCATTGGAGTACATTCATAAATATTACACGTATATTAATTTAAATTGTTCTTGAAAGCTCGACAACGAAACATTCCTGTCCGAAATGTTTATATATTCAACAAATATTATTTATGGTTGATTTAAATGTCTAATGTACGTGTTTGTGTGTGAGTGTGTGTGTAAAAATATCATTTGGAATAAGTGATGAGACCAAATTGATACCCCAAGGAGAGGTACAAGTAATTGTTTTAGATATACCTATCATTAAAACACAACGGACGCCCACAGGTAGATTTGGGTTAAAGAAATTTAACATTTTCTCCGTCCGAGGTCGCTGTTGGTATCTTCGTGGTCTGCCGATAGTTGGGGCCTTCCTCGCTGCAGCCGAATACCAATGGTCGGTCGTCCTTCTAAGCCGGCACCATCGTCAATTCAGCGTAATACCGAGGTAGAATCGTCGACGGGCAAGCGTGTAGACGGGGAAGGCTGTTCTCGAGTTCTTGATTTCAGTTCTAGTGGGTGCGTGTTAGTGTTAGCTTGTGACGGAGCTTACAGCTTTATGATGTAATTATGTGATGTGCTCTTGGATTTAGTGATTCCAGCGCTGTTAATTCATTCGGAACCGTTTTCGGAATATGAAATTGCCAAGCCGTAAGTTGTTTTTGGTGATCAATAGTGTTCGGTTAAGATTAATCTACTTGAAAAGTATTAAAACTTCACCTGAGTATCGGACCTGGTGTTTACCGACGCGCTACTGCAACGGATCTCCAAGAATAAACGATGTTATTTTATACTAACACGAATTTCTGTAATTTCGAATAGAAAGCATATATTGAAAAATAACGGTCGCAAATTATATTGACAAAATTCAATTATATCAACAAAATTGAAATTAAAATCCCATATTTAATTGAAAAACTATTGCAAATCTGTTTTTCGATGAATATTTGCTTATTCTTTTTGTTGTATTTATCTTCACTTCCTACATACGAATGATAACCAAAATTTAAAGAAGCCATTGAGTTAATTCAGTAAAACCTTTGTGAAATTTTATTTTATTCCATGTAATCAATGAAAAACAATTGTATACGTTTTAAGCACATCAGTTTCTATGTAAAAGTGTCGGTAGTTAAACGAACTTTAGATAATAATTGAAAATAACAGTGTTCGATTCGAATTCCGGTATCAGAGCAGACATTCATGAAAATATAAATATTTATTCCCGTTCAGAATGTACCAAAAGCTAAACGACAAAAATATATTGCTTTTCTATAGGTACACATTTGTACTACTTCAATGTATAACAATCAGTATGTTGTATTTCGCTCCTTTCAAAAGCATTTTTATTTTCTCAAATTAGATAAGCGATATCCCGCATTTCTCTCAATTCAGATGTAAATGTAGATGCATTTATAATGTTGTAGACGGTGTTTTTTTTTCCTTTGTATCGCTCCAAACACTGATTCAAACAACGTTTGCCTTGAAATTATTATTATTTGCTAGAAAAACGATGTTTATCCTATTTAAATTTGTCAATTTTGTACATTAATAACTCTTAGATCAATATCTACTGAAAAACTATTAGGTTTTCAGTGCATTAAATGTATCAAATTATTGCCAGGGCTTTTTAAATCGTAATTTTTTCAATAGTTCAACCGCCAGAGAATGAAAGTATAAAACATGGTCACTCTCTGCGGGTTTTAAACATTTGTCCTTTTCTCTCAAATAAATTTATCGTTTGAAAAATATTATGAGTAAATCAATGAAATAATTCAGGAAGGAATAAATACGCATTTGTAGTCAAAGAGTTCATTATGCCTTGTGAGATGTATTGAACAAAACAAAGTATTTAATTTTCATATAGAAAATGATGTATCATCGAAATTGGACGTTCAATGTTTTATTCGAAGTATTCAATCATGATAATCAAACAAATGTAAATATTACTAGGCAAAAACTTGGCGTTTGATATTCCCAAAACCACAAATAGGATTTGTCGATGTTCAAAATAATTTAAGTGAACATTATTTGTGATACATGAATAATTGAAATCTGTTATATAAACCTTTCACAACGATCTAAAATAATTGTCGTGTCCATTTAGTTTTTTACACCAGATAAATTGTATTATATTTATATATTAAAACCCTTACTAGTTTATTTCGAAGCACTAAGCATGAAATTGCATCGAAACTTCATTACAAATGTATTAATATCATGGTAATTGTCGTCGCGGATGGCGCCCAAGCCCACAAGGCTGAATATTCAATCTTGGAATTTTAAGCGGCTTGTAAAGACAATGATTTTGGAACTGGGAAAAAAAGAAATGGATATTCACACGAGTGATCTGTAACCGACAGGGACGGTTCGTGAAATCGACGTCAACATGGAGTTTTTTCTTCCATTTCGACCAGCAAAACTAACAACATTCCGAACTAGATGGCTACGTGGTGTTCTGGTTCTATCAAAATATATGTATACCTACCGCGGGACCCGACTCCAATGTCACAACACGCCGGAATTTAGATTGTCCATTTGGGCTCTTCAGTATTTATCGAAATCTATTAAATTCGTCTCGGGATTGAATAAAAATTAAAGTTATTAACATTCTTCCGTTTGTTGCAGCTTTTGTGAATTCTGAACTGTATTTATTTATAAACTTAAATTCAAACACTTGAACTTATGATTTACACTTTATTGACTACATAGCATGACGCGTTTCGTCGTTACAAACGATTTCTTCAGATGCTTACAGAATAATTTATTATTTTTATTCTGTAAGCATCTGAAGAAGACGTTTGTAACGACGAAACGCGTCTTGCTATGTAGTCAATAAAGTGTAAATCATAAGCTCAAGTGTTTGAATTTAAGTTTATATTCAATTAAGTATATTATTGTTGATATCAACTATAGTTTTGGAATCTTATAGAGAAAGCAATTTTACATATATTTATTGAACTACAGGAACAAATAGATTGTTCTGAGAACTTTTTAAACAAGTATAATAGTAAATTGGATATAAACTTAAATTCAAATACTTGAAATTATGAAAGTCGTTTGTAACGACGAAACGCATCATGCTATGTAGTCAATAAAGTGTAAATCATAAGTTCAAGTGTTTGAACTTAAGTTTATATTCTATTTACTATTATACTTGTTAAAAAAGTTTTCAGAACTATCTATTTGTTCTTGTAGTTCAATAAATATGGATTTACATTAAGTAAACGCCAACACTATTAAATATAATAGTAAAGCTCGAAACACGTGGAAGAAATTCTTCAAAATTTCTTCAATTCTCTCCACAAATGTTTCAGGGCTATGCTAACCCATTGTCAAAGGTGGATGCAACCCAACTGTTCTGTTGAATCAACTCAATCAACTCAACAATAGATTAACAGTCCGAAACAAATTTGAAATGAACTAAACACGTTTTATGGAATTTTACGAATCGTTTTGAATTGTACCGTTAACAATATTGCTCTGAGTAACGTCCTAGAAGAAAATTTGTGTTATTTGCTTTTGTAGAAATGGCTTCAGTTCCATTTATTATTACCCTTAGCATACAATTATTTATTTAAAACTTTATCTTCATTTTAATGTATTTTTTCTTACAAAATATAAATCATTCAGTTCCATTCTTTTCTAAACAGGTTTTTTTGTTAGGGAATATATATTGGAATTGTTTTGTAATTGTATGTGGTCATTAAGGGTGAGTACTATGAGAAATTATTTTGCGTTTACCTAACTCGAAGTGGAACAATAAACAATTTAAATGCGACGTGAAAAATTAAACTATTTAATGAATGTGGTCGTTGTGGATGTTTTAGTTGATTCATCTCAAATAATAATGACGCAATTGCCTATTAATTATATACGCTTGAGAAAAATTTCTTGCTTGATTTATTCATTATTCCTCATTAGTTGAAGTGAGCCGAACGAGTACCATTTAAATGTCGATAAATCCAACCATATATTTGACCGGACTTCCGGCTATTTTCTTGAATTCCCATGGCATCCACCGAGGAGCATTTTACTGCTATTTGTATACAACATTATACGAGGGAGTTCTGAAAGTTTTTGATACTGTATTATCTTTTGCAAGTTTTAGTCCATAACTTGATGAAATAATAATCAAAATTTGCGGAGCATCCTTAACACGTGGGAAAATTTGAAACACATACATTTCTAGAGAGAATTCTTCAACGTGTTGTACATATGGTATTTCAAATGACACATTCTACTTATATTTCGTTAAATCTTAACATAAAAGAATAAGATCTACTATTCCAAAATAACGTTTTTATGCAAGTTTCTTCAATTTAATGTCATTAAAAATAACAAAGAAGATTTTTCTATGCAATCATTCTCTGAAAAATTTTCAGTATATATTTCCATTAAGTTTCATGAGGAACCGTTGAATCAAAAACTTACATGTGCCTAATTTGAATTGAAAGAGTTCAATTACAAAAACAAAACATACTTATTTATTAATTTTTTCAAATGAAATACTCTTTTTCTATTGGACTTGAAGTTGAGTAAAAATATAATAATGGATAATTAAATGTACTAATTATTGGTAATATTCCGAACCCGTAACCTCCTAAAGAAAATAATATACCAACATTGCTTATTACTTTTTGTTATATGACTAATTATTTTTGCGCGTTTTTGAAACAGCTCAATTATACTGGATGCATTATAATGTAATAACATATTATTATATACCTAATGTCTGGATGTCCACAATATGAAGACAATCATTCAGGATTTGAAGAAGATATTAAATATATCCTGAAATGGGACTTGCATTCCTGAAGGATTGTGAACTAATAAAACTGAAGTTAAAAATTCAATTACTTAAACTAATATAGTATAAATTATAGTTATTGGGTGAAAATAATTGTGTTTGTGAAACAATGAATAGATGTTGAGGAACGAATGATTCTATGTTCAATATCAAATCTATGTTCAAATACATAAGTATTCGAAGTATCAGAAGGTAGGCCTTCTCATTTGGATTTGTCATTGCCGAAATATTTCGGTGTACGTTGAAAGAAACTTGTGCACAATCTGTCAATTTGGATCTTTCGGTTTAGAATTCTATCGTAGAGATTTCCGAGAATCAGAATAGAACAGAAAAGTACGAAATGAATCCACCCTCCAAAGGGATTCAATTCGTAATGGTGTCGTCATTATAAAATATATCCATCTACGACGAAAATCGTAAACCTCAAAGGTGCTCGGAACTTTGCACAGTGTTGCCGGATGAATTCTAGTCAAGATCGTGAAATTCGTGAAAGGTGTGCATATTTCGTGGTGTGAGTGGAGTAACCACAACATAACCTAATATTTCTATGAAAAGAAACGGAATGATAATGTTGATTAAATTTATAATAATATGATTCATTTTTGATTGAAGTATTTATTGCATGAAAAAGAAACAAGTGAAAAAATTGATTCTGAGTATCTTAAATAAAAAAGGTAAAAACATAAAATTTAGGCGCCAGAATTATTGTTATCCCTGTTCAATGATAAATTACCCAACATTCGTATCTCTGTAGGGATGCTCGATGATTATCGATGTTCGATGATCATCGATGTTGAGAGCAAAAACATCGATGTTCGCTATTCGATAAATATTGAACATCGATGTTAACGGAATCGATATCGATGTTAACTCACGGCCTCACGCACGACCAATAGGGATGCTCGATGATCATCGAAAATTGATGATCATCGATGTTTTTATATCGATGTTCGGTATTCGATAAATATCGAACATGTTGGGCTTTCGATTATGACATCGATGTTTTCCTGACATCGATCATCCCTATATCTTTGCATTATCGACTGAGGAATCAGAACATCCAACTGAAACGGAGCAATTTGTTTCGTGGTAAATGCAGAGCGAACACTATTTTTTCGAAGAAATTCTGTTGAAAGATATAGGGAGGTCGTATATTTTTTGTAGACTTCGATCACACCATCTTATATCATACCAAGCCAAAAATATTCTACAAAGTCTGTTGACGAATTTTAAAATTGAAGTGTTCTGCGACGATTGGTGCTCCTTTTTAATAAAATAATGCTTCTCGAACTTCACCGCTACTTTTCGTCAGTGAGCTGAATGTATACATATTTTTTTTATCAAGTGTTTTTTCGTTATAGTGTCCTGTTACTTCATGGTTATTGATATGCGCTATTCTACTCCATAGTAATTCTTCGAAAATCGAAGATTTGCCTCCATATTCGGAGATCGTGAAATCGGAACCGATTCGTTTAATCTTATGAATAATCGTGAGATCTGGCAACTCTGAATTCACACCAAACTGATTTTATTTTACAGCGTCGCATATATTATACGCAGCCAGTCATAACGTGGCGTCCGCAATTTTCCACTCGAAGGTGCCTTTTTAGTGGCAGTTCAATTGAACGAATATAAAAAAAGTTCTGAAACAAGGAAAAACTCGAAGAACGTTTTCCATTTTTATCGGATGAATTACCGGAGACGTTTATATCGCGAATTTTTTCGAGCCAGGCCACTTGAAAATGAGGCGAATAGGGGCAAAAAGATATTTAGAACGGGCTGATTTAGACTTGGACTTTCTTTCTTCGTCTCGTCTAGATATCTGACTACAAATCTGGAAAAGACAAATGAATAATTTGTACGCAATTTATTGTCTATAAGCGTCTTCTTATCTATAAATCTTTGTACTCTTCACGGTATTATGATAGAATTACTCAAAGGAGCGTTTATTACTTGAAGAGGAAGTAACGCATGTAATGTTTCGACGTTCCATCATATCATCAGTTTTATAACCTATGTTGATATATATTTCAACTGCACAATGTACTTACAATGTAAAGTATTCTGAAATTTAGAGAATTAAAGCGCAATTTTGTCCATTTGAGGTTATTTTTACTATCTTGTATGCTTAAAATAAATTAAAATATAATTTGTTCAGCAGCTGCAGCAGCAGCTGAATTGAATTAAACTGCATGCCAGAAATTTACCTAATGAAGTGTTGTTGCATAAATAAGGTCGTATAATTATTTGGAATGATCTCAATTCCGCGATTATCTATTTCTCGAAGTTCTCCTGAATTTTCAAATCGAATTAATGAATCTACCGTGATTTTCGTCAATTTTTAAGCCAATTTCAACATTGAGGTATTGATTTCCATTGGAGTAATGAAAATTGGTCAAATATAATAAAAAAAATTTATTGAGAAACATTCTTTACATTGTAGAATTACATTCATTTCAATTGATACAATAATTACGACTAGGAAGAATGCTCTCAAAAGGACTGAATTCAGTTTTGAGTCCTCCATTCTTCCATCTTCCATTCATCTCTCGAGCAAAAATATTGGTTCAAACAAATGTATTCGTTAAATTTATATTTACAATAATGTACAACTTTATTTAAACAGAAAAGAAAAAAACTACCTCAGAAATATCAAACATTTGAGACAATTTCACATGGTGAAGAACATTTGTGTTAAAAAAAATATAAAAACATATGATACAAAAAATTGATTCATACATTATTGCCTACATTCGAATCATCGAAATACTCTGCCACAATATAATATGCCTTTGTTAAGAGCAGAGATTTAACTCTCCTCCCAAAACAAATGAGCTTTCAGTAGTTTCAAATTCGATGGTAAATGGTTGAAAATTTTAATACTCTGATAATAGAGAGAGTGCTCAAATTTAGCTGTTTTATGCAAAGGAATGAGTAGCACATCACTGTTCCTTGTTGAATACTCATGATTACTATTCAATTTAATATCGTACTCATTCATTCAATAACGAATTTACAATTTCGTATATTAAACAAGTATATTATGTACAACTATCTTCAAATACTTAATTTAAAATTCAATTTCTCAAAAAAAATACTTCAATGGCTGAGTCAGTTTATTCTCTCGATGATTCAGATTCAACAAATTTTAGTGATAAGACTATAATTTTCCACATAGCCTTCTTGTCCCAGTTAATTGTATGGGATAGTAGTATTATTGTTGTTATTTGGAGATTCCACGTCGTTATTTCTCTATAGTTTACTACACCAGAAGAAAAAATACGTCCGCTATTCTTAATTGATTATTTTTGTTTATTTATTTGCTATTTTGATTATAATTTGCTATTTATTTTTCTTGAGTATGCTACTAAAACAATTAGACCTACCTGCTAGTCTTCAGGAATGATTACTAATGAATGTATAATTACCATTTTATGGAGATTTTTTAACGATATAATTTTTTTCCCCGAAAAATTACGAAAAAGGCTTTGTCGATGTACACGTGTAGCTTCTATTAAGCTATCACCGGCCATATTGATGAAACATGTCGTCCTGGCCCTTCTCTATTGCTGCCGATTGTATTCTAGATTCCTTTAAGCTGCCGCCTCGTATATTTCAACGATGCAGTAAAAAGTGAAATGCCAATAAATTGTGCTGCAAAGTTGAGGGAAGTTGAAAGGCAGAAATAGGTAACTTTGTAATAGTACCTTAAATTGGTATTATCGGCTTGTACTCCTGACATCTGCCCGACTACCTGGCAGGAATTCTCAGAATTCTACCCTACTAATACCCGAACATTTGGTCTTATCTGCTCTGGCCCAAATTGAATGGAGTTTTATAGGATATTATTCCAGGGAGAGAGAGCGAGAGTACTTTGGTTTTATCACATCTTATTTATTGATCACGAAAAGTGAAATGTTACTTCTTACGTTTTTATGACATCAACATTTAATGCTGAAATTCGTTATTCATGCTTGAACTTTTCGATTTTCTTGGATTGCAAACATGATAAAAATATGTGAGTAATGTATAAATATTGTTTACCTTACCGGCTTGTGTATTTGCTCTGTAATTACATTGATTTTTTCTTCCAATGAAGGTTACGTCGATTAGGCAGCGTTGAGTTACTAAAAACCATACTTTCTGACACGGTGAAATTTGAATCTGGTCATATGTTATGTACTCAACGAACTAATTGTTATTTTATCATCATAAAATTATACTGACATTGAAGATATATTCTCTTTATTCTCGAAAACTATATCGCATTACTTGATCAATGTAAAATATAATCAAAAATCAGTTGGTGGTGATCAATGTGACAACGCTGGATATTTGATCTGCTCACAGTTTGACATCATCTATTCGTTTGAAAATCGAAATGTCACCAGTTCTTTCAAAACTACTCGTGACCCTTATAAATACAATATAAACGTCTTAAATTCATTTATTATCTTCCGCAGGGCATATAGTTTCTTTCAGTTTGTAATTAAGGAGGATTAAACAATGACAACCAACCTTGAAATTGTGGAATCATTAACGGGGGAATATTTTATTGGCAATCAATTGCGCATGCTCAATAGAACGTCGAATAAAGTAACTTAAATATTTTGAATGTTTTGGATGGGTGGAACACTTTTCAAGCACTTTCCTCTAGTCGCGAGTTACAGTAACGACATATATTCGAAGAATATTGATACAATGAATTAAGCAAAATGAAGAAAATAAAAAGTTTTTCATTGGAGAATTTTTATATCTCGAAATTCAATTATTACTGTCTTAATACATACTAAACATACTAAATGTCGCATACTAAACATACTTATGTTCTTAGGATATCAAGCCTCAATATAATCGGGAATTATGCCCGATTATTGGAAAAATTCAGTAACGTACATATTTCTGCTAATATTCGCGATAACTTACAGGATACTTAATCAGTATCATTTATGGCGCGAACCCACCGTAGAACACCCATTAAATTTCAATAAAATATGGTCCGCGTGTTCGATTTTCTCATTTTTTTCCTGGTGAATATCCACATTATGTTAAGTCCTAAAAACATGTACGCAAGAAAGTTTATACCCGAGTTTATGGACTAAATATGGTGCCCAGACGTTCACCTTGATCAGTACAGGGGATTAGCACCCATACATTTACATAAAATAATTAAAATTTATTGCCTTAATGCGAAGATTACGAAAAATGCGGGGAGGACTACGCACACAGAGCAGAAATTATTGGCGATATCCACTGAAATCGTCCGGCCCAAGATCCTTATGGTAATCGGCGAAGAACGGGATGTCACTGTGACACATGACTTCCTTCGTTTACCATTAATTTCAAGGAATAATGGTACATTTCATCACACGCTGGTTGCAACGACCTAATTTCACAAACTTTTTGCATAATCTATTTTCTCATTTTTGACGAAGAAATCATTTATTTATAATAATCGTTAATCAAAAATCGTTATTCTTAGTGATATTAATAGTGGAAAAACTCATTTCTTGATCGCGTTTCACTAAAAATTGTAATATTTTCAAAACTTTGAAATAAAAAAATTTCTAATCGATTCATTTGTTCCAAACTTTCGACAAAGCCACAAATTGTAGCTTCGTTAACATGGAATAAATTTATCAATAAATTGAACACGTTTTTAAGAATTTCAAAAATTATCTTATATATTGTCTAATGTAGGGAATATTTTTGAAATTCTTAGATTTCAAAAATTTATTAGAATGCGTTAATTGTTTAAAATGTTCTTTCCTGGAATCTGACACAGCTTGATAATAAAGGTTTTTTACGGAAGGATATATATATATATATATATATATATATATATATATATATATATATATATATATATATATATATATATATATAAATATATAACCAATATTGAATAAAATGAAAGAACTACTGTTTTTTGCAACTTGCTGTTGTAGGTTTTAGCACAAATTTCGTTGCCCTCAAATGTTGACGTGATTGCTTCGAAATTTTTGATTTTTATTTCATGGTTAAATTCGATTCCGCGGTTCATTTTAATCAACATTTAAATTCGTCTAGAATATGGAACATGCTTATATTACGTTTAATTATTATGTTAATTGACAATTATGATTCTCGATTAAATCGCATCCCAAGTTCATCACAGAGATTGAATTAGGATAACACGTAAATAGATGGGGCACCGCCTGCCACCACTTTAGATTGCAAAAAGCTCGAGCGACTTTTCAATATCACACCTAGGTATGACTTGAGGTTTTCAATTTCTGGTGAACACACGGATATCTCTAGTTAATCATATTTTTTATTGTACTCAGACTAGATACTATACCTAAAAAGACAGATATAATTATATAATCACTGATTGATTTAGGTTTGTTGATGGAAATTCAATACTCTTCCTAACAACTGAGCTGTATGATTCTTCTGTATGAGGTTAGTTGTGTTTTGCTTCAAATTTTGGGGAAAATTTCAACTTGATTGATGAAGTCTTGAAACCAATCGACATCAAATTAATTATTCTTGTCAAAAATGAGAGTGGTGGAGACAGGCTACATTATTACAGATGCTTGACAGAAGTCACTTTGTTTTATATGTTATTTACTGATATGTGTGTAGAATGATGAAGTTCCTTTCGTTTAACATTTATTTTAATTGTATACCTACCTACTATTATTTTAGCACTCACGTCATGTCGAATATATGAATAATAATAACGAAAGTTGTAGACGAGTCATAGGTAATAAAGAATTGCAATATAATCATCGATAGCTGTCAGAGAGGCTCTCAATGCATATCCAATATTGAAACACAAAACTTTTGTTATGGGATTTTATGAATCTGCACATTAAAATCTGATTCCGTTGAAATCGTGTTCAGGTTCGAATATATCAAAATTAATAATCACATTATAAATCAAGATAATATGAATTTTTAATACCTTGGAATCCGTGTTATGAATGTAATAATTATGGTAGAACCTCGGGATAATACGTGGTAATTTGAAAGTATTATTGTTATTTATTAGCGCCTTTGAAGGACATTTCTGGCCATACCTGCAAAATACCTATTCATCTGTGAAATAATGCTTTATTTCAATAAAATTACTCTTCCAATAATTTCGCAACATAATATACGTGATTGCATTGCTTTTATGGATACATGTATACGATTCCATATTCCAGCGGTTCTGAAACTTTTTCTAGTTGTCCTACTCAAATAGTAAAAGCAGCCTCATATTAGGTATAAAAACAATCACAATACAAAATACAAATTTCAATATGTGCTTCCTAGCTTGTTTTTTAACAGATTTCTACATGCAACTTTGAGATTGGCTGTTTAACTTGATTCACTGGTTCGTTTTGAACGAATATCATCACGAGAGCTGCTTTTAAGCCATCGGTTGAATGCATTATTCGACCATTAATCAAATTCAGTAGAGAAAGATGTTGCAATACATTTGATATGCACTTAGATATGATTTGAAAAGCGTTTTGATATTGCTAGAGACACTGTTCTGTACGAAGAGATTTACGAAAGTTGCGAGTCGCAAAAACGAAAAGCCTTCAACTTCTCAGTGATTTCGATTGACCAGCAGGTTAGGCTTGATGCTCACTATTAAAAGACGTTTGGACTGAGCATAATCTGGGCTTTCTTTTGGAGCTCATTTCAGGAAAGCCTTTCTTCCTGACTGAAGATTGAAAGCTTACAATTTCAGAACAGTTTTTCTGTTGAAAAATTCGTTACGTTCTGACACATTTGGACTGTTGTATGGGGGTGAATATAATGATGCAAAGTTTATGTCAATATTTCACTGGAACTAAAAGTACACAGTTCTACTACTTGAACTCGCGTCGACGCCATTTGTTCTTTATAGGCTCTCTCTGAATGTATACTATTATTCTTGTGTCTGGCTGCGACATGTTACTCGTAGGTGCGTTTCGGATGTAAATATTTACACGTAGCGAGACGTTTATTTTCGCAGAAATGTGAAATGTACCACATTATTCAGTGGAGAAAATCCAGGTGCAAACAATCCGATTAGTTGAATACCCTAAAACCCCGTTGTCACAATATCAACAATGGTTTAGGGGATTCGTTTCTCCATACCAATTAGCCTCGCAAAAACAGAACCAAGGATATTCGAATAATCGCCGTGGCTTTATTGACGCTATCTAACAAATAGAGATACAATTCGCTCACCACGTTGATCAATATAGACGCCAGAATATCGCTTATTAAAGGTTGTAACACCAGAATATACTATTTCACTATCTTTTTTCATGAAATTTCGCTATTAAATGCCATACCATCATGTTCAGAGAATTGGAACAAGGTGTCGTATAAATATTGTTAAGATCGTCATCTTTATCAGTAACTATAGCTGCATATACTCGCAATACCTGCTATCTTGTGAAACGTATTTTTCAACAGGCTATGAAAGCATGCTGCTTAATTGGAATAAATTCTGTAGTCTTAGTCACCTGGTGTCGCTCAAATGCTTGTCAGCGTAGGTGACGTCAACAAGTTTGACAGTCAACAGATGACAATTTATTGATTCGCGCTGCTCATATCCATTTACTTGCTCACTACCGCATAAACATGAACAACACGTTTCCGTAAAGTAATATTGTAGGTTATCAGCTATGGGTTTGTAGTTATTTTTGAGTTATTATTATCAAATAAAATCTTTATACTTATTGCTTTAATTGGTTACACGTTTTGAAGTATATTACGCATGAGAAACGTAGAAATAAGCACAAAGCTGCCCGTATATCGGTTAATCTCCCTGTTCGGATATAAACGATTTCTTCATATCCAAAAAATGTTTGTACGACAAAACACGTCTTCTTCTTCATACCAGCCGAGTCAGAACTTACCTGTTCTTGTATCACATAAACACGTATATATTGTTTAGATTTTTAGGGGTACCTACGTCATCTTCAGTTATCTATTAATGTGCTTTTTTAATATCCGGACTAAAACTATTGAATGAATCGAATATTCGAAATGATCTTTTTTGAATTTTACATTATATCGTATAAAAACTGCATTAAACTGGTTTCCTCCGTCATTATTTCACTAAGGAAATATCACTTATGTTAATGATATAGTGAAAAAATCTATTCGTCTTGTTTTTATTCTCGTATATTAGTTAAAAGCCAATTTAATGATTCCCGTTAAATAAAGTTGGTACGAAGAAATCTTCGTTTTTCATTCTCAAAACTGCATATCTCGGATTGAGATGCCGCGGGACAAACGGTAATGGATTACTTAAAATCGAAGGAGCTCGTGTGTAATTTTTTTTTCTCAACGGTGCCTATTTTACGTGCCCTTTCTAGATTCCTGACCGGAAACAACCAGCTGAAGTGCACCTGATGAAGCTTTGCAACGAACTTCTCTCCAGAATAAATGATATACCCTCGTCTTTTTCAGTCCCGATTTCCGCCATTAATATTCACGATAACAAAATGGACCGGGTAGCTTGTACTAAGTGTGTCTACATTTCAGTATGATACTGGAAGCACTTTGGCGGTATACCGAATATTGAATTAAATTTTGACCGCTAATGGCGTTCTCGCAGTGACAGTGCATTTTACAACTAGATGTACATTTATTCATTTGCTGAGTCAGGGAAAGACTTGGTTGAGTAGTATTCTTAATTCTCGAAGTAACTGGGAACATTCGTCATCTGTTCCACGATTGAAATCAATTTTATGGCACATCTGCCTAAGACGCATATCTGAATATGTGTCTGTCAAACGGAGTATGTTTCGATCTTACTAAGCCTCATGAGCAATGCGCATTCAATTTCGGTGAATATGTAAATATTTATGTTGTACCTGATACAAATATAGTCCTTATAGAGATTCAATATAGGTGTATTAGTAACAATGATAAAAGGAAGTCTTGTAATTAAATAGAAAATTTTATGGGTTATACGCAAATTTTATATATATATATATATATATATATATATATATATATATATATATATATATATATATATATATATATATATATATATAAGAAAATGAACACTAGAACATTCATTCGAAAAATTCAAATCAACCAAAAGAATGTTACAGTAGAGCTAGATATGTGTACGATGTGATGTCTCCTTTATCTTTCAAGGGATAAATGTTAGAGAAATATTGAAATCGATGCCACACCTAATAGAAGTGTGTAGGTATCATCTATACCCGTAGATACCTACGGGTATAGATGATGACAGTTCGATGCTTGGTGTGTCTATAATTTGAGAGATGTTTTTTACTGATTCCTATAACTAGTGGGAATTGTGGAGTATTCATTACTCTAGGATAGTTCACTTGGAGTCACAAGAAGATGCTTGGAGATTGAAGTCGTTGCCTCACTTCGATGGACTTGGTGCGACTGACGAGTTCCTTGCAGAACGAAACATATATCTCGCACTTCCATCAGGTGTGGCATCGATTTCAATATTTCTCTAATATTTATCCCTTGAAGGATAATGGAGACATCACATCGTACACGTTCACATATCTAGCTCTACTATAACACTCTTTTGGATAATTTGAATTTTTCGAATGAATGTTGTAGTGTTCATTTTCTCAAATATTTCATTCAGTGCCATAAGCACAAAAAAACTCCATTTCCTTATATATATATATATATATATATTAATAATTCAGTGACTTATACAATAAGGCAGGGAAGTCGAAGTGTTAGATTTAATTATTTCCGGTCTTTTAAAGTGATATTTCATGTTTACTGTTAGCTTATACTTCAGTAGTGTAAATACATTCCATATTGAGTTAAGTGGGATTTGAAGGAAACGTAGCCATTACTGTCGTCAAAAACACATTTCATTTTTCCCAACTTTCAACTTACATCTTTCATCATGGCTGTTAATTGATTTTGTTGGTGTTTCAATTATAATTTTCTCAATTTCATCCCCCAGCCTATGCCTTTTCATAACTCTTACCTAAATAATTCCAAAGAAGTTTATTTAGGGCTGTGATTTGTGATTCTTCTTCGCAAAATTTTCATTTTGCAACGTGGAAACTACATTCAAACCCTTCGAAATCATGGTTATAGAACGTAAGTTTTTTAACGTTTGGTAAATCACCTTAAATATATGTGTTGCTTGAAATTCGAATGTTATATTCATCGAAAGAGAACTGAAACAACTTTCAAATACCCTAAGGCCCCATTTGAAATATGTGAGTTTTAACAGTATCTCGAAGCGATTTGAACTTAGTGGTGATATTTGATCGTTACGCGTTGTCATTTTTCAATCTGAAATTTGTATTTCGTTATGTTTTACAAAATTGTACAGTAATTGTAATATAATTCATATTATTTAGCTGTTTCATCGCTCCGCCGTATAGTACGTTTCTAGAATAGTTCTTATGATATATTTTCAATAATCAGTAATCAAATGGTTGAATGTTCTTGTAAGAAAATTGCACCAAATGTTTTGTTCGTGTTTCAATATGTCTACTTAGTTAATTGTTATTGAATACCACCACTGGTAGGTCGGTTAGGGAGGCAGGGGAAGAAATTTCAGAGTTGTAACGTGAGAGCTTGTTTAGCAAGACCGTAAGAATGCCTTTTTGCCCCAATATGTAATTATATTCTAAAACGAGTTCTTGCCGATGTGGCTAATAGGTGAGTCAAAAGTCATGCCGTGTATAGCAATGAGTTCTGACGTTGTGTCTCGGATCAAAATGAAATTTGCTACTTTGTAAAACAAAGAACGGAGTCGATTATACAAATTTACCACTAAAAAATCTGTTGGCCGTCAATCATTAGCTCCAAATTGTGGAACGAAAAAGGAGCTCTCGTGTGATGAATACTTAATGAAATATATCAACATATTCACTTTATTTTTTCTCGTCTGATTTATCCTTGAAGTTCAAAAGTCTCTCTCATTATGTGGACGATAAACTAATGAGAATTTTCAACTTGAAATTCACATATGTTCCAATTGTTATCGCATTGCGTTGCTCAGAATTACGTTTGACACTTGAACTCAACTATTATATTATTATATATATTTTTTTTATTCGCAAATTACCCTCATCAACCACTTAGAGTTATTAACGGAAATAAATTCGATTTAGTACATGGTTCATAGTTAATGATAATTACAAATATAGATTATAACGGAATGTCAAATTTGATTATAAAGATTAACATTTCTCATAAAAATTAATAGTATTGTTCCACTTTACGGACAGAGAAGTCTTCAAATCATTGTTCAGATTTTGCAATATATTATATATTGTTCGCACAGAAGATTATAGTGCTTTCTTCTTCAAGAGAAATGACAATATATTGCGCACATACGCTTTATATATATATATATATATATATATATATATATATATATATATATATATATATATATATATATATATATATATTAATAATAAAAATTCGTGCTCTGTGAAAAATGTTTTTTAACAAATTTTTTGTATCGTTTGGCGGTTCATCATGGAAAGACTTACGAACAAGCAACGATTGCAAATTGTTGAAATGTATTATATACGATATATATATTATATATATATATATATATACCTATATATGAATCAAAATTCTGTGAAAAATGTGTATCTGTTATCATGGTCGTCATAAACCTGGTGAATCAACAATTCGTGCTGTTATCACCAAATTTCGCACCAGGTTTTCTTTGTTGGGCATTAAACAAACCATTGTCTCGCATGCGTACAGTGCGTACTAAAGAGTATATTGCAGCCGTAGCGTACAGTGTGAATGAAGATCGTAAAATGTGGATTCGTCGCCGTTCTCAGCAATTGGGCATGTGTTACTCAACCACATGGAAAATTTTACGTGTTGATTTGGGTTTGAAAGCCTATAAAATTCAAATTCTGCAAGAGCTGAAGCCGAAAGACCTACCACAACGTCTAATTTTTGGTGAATGGGCCTTAGAACAGCTTAATGAAAATCCGCTGTTTTATCGAAAAATTGTGATCAGCGATGAGCTCTCATTTCTGACTTAACGGATATAAATAAACAAAACTGTCGCATCTGGAGTGATGAAGAGCCACATGCCATACAAGAATTACCGATGCATCTCGAAAAAACGACAGTTTGGTGTAGTTTATGGACTGGTGGCATCATCGTTCCATTTTTCTTCAAAGACGACTGTGGAAGAAACGTTACCGTCAACGGCGAACGATATCGAGCCATGATACTCAACTTTTTTTGCCCCAGTTGGCCGAGTTGAACTTGGTTGACATGTGGTTTCATCAAGACGGTGCCACATGCCACACAGCTCGTGAAACAATGGACATGTTGAAGGATGAATTTGGTGAGCAGCTTATCTCTCGAAATGGCCCTGTGAATTGGCCGCCAAGATCATGTGATTTGACGCCTCTGGATTAGTTATTGTGGAGTTACGTAAAGTCGTTACTGTATGTGGACAAGCCTAACACGATTGAAGCCTCACAGGATAACATAACACGCATAATTCGTGGTATACAGGCCGAAATGCTCGAAAAAAGACGCACAATTGGACCTTCCGAATGGACCATTTGATACGGAGCCGCGGACAACATTCATATGAAGTTATCTTTAAAATGTAAATGGCAAAGGCCAAGTTATCAATTTCAATAAAAATTTTGAATATATGATGCAAATTGAGTGTTTTATTCGATCAAAAAAAACTACGCTTAAAAAATCACCCATTAGTTGTGCTATTCGACAGAAAAACTTATTTTTGCAAGAATATTTATCCAAGCCTATTCTAAAGCTAGTTTACCTGATCTGTTTGATCTGTTATTTTCCATCCAAAATAACTCAACGCGCATAGTTCTGAAGGAAATTGAATTTAAAAGCAGATATTAGTTACTCCGTTTTATAGCGCTATAAAAATGTAGTTTTAATGTTGATTAGGCGAACTAGCACGCCCTTTTTATGTTCCCCGACAAATTGGGTGCTTCCGAAAAAATAAAACCGTAAATTCTATAAATAAAGGTTAAAAGGTTCTGTTTATTAATTTGACCTTCTAGTACTTATTTCTGAAGTTTCGTTTTTATGTCAGCTAGAGTATTCTTTTTTGTAACAAGTAATTTTGTAAAGTTCTGACTTCATTCAGCTTGGTGTGTGTGTGTATATAAAGAAGTAGTTATGAAATTCAATTGTCGGCTTGTTATTCGTGTGTGAGCAAAATTTCAAGATTCTTATGGATCGCAAGTGGGTGAAAATTGTAAGCCAAGATTCCTGGGCATTTGTTTGTTTCATGCATACGAATGAAATGATATTTAAATCGTGTAAGAAGGTTTCATACCCGTATTTGTCCTAAATGGTGTAGGCCTAACTCCAGACGTGGAAACACTTAATGAGTGTAGGGAAGAACGTAAGAAATTAGTTAGCAGATACAATCGCCTGAAAGCAACTTCCACATTTTAAAAAGGGGCCCTCTCGAATTGAATTCCCGTCCGACACATTAAGTGTCACTTTGGAGAATGAGTGCCTTAGAAAAACGACGAACATAGTTGGGTTTCCTGCCTGATTTTAAACAACCGTGATGGTTATTTGGATATAATGTTTTGATGCCTGAGGCTCACCACTGTTACCCATTCTAAATATACTCAAATAAATAAATTCACCGCTCTGCCTCACTCGTCGTGACATGCCGCACAAGTAGATGGAAACAAGTTCATTTCCGTATGTCGCGTTTGTCTTATTAATGGCATCAGTTTAATTTTGAAACGCGACCAAAGTTTCAGATTCTTGTCATCTTATTTCTAAAGTTTATTTATTTCTTGCTGCTTGAAAACGCTTCATCGGCATTTTTTTCCGTGTTTGATATATACAGTTCTTTGCTTGTCAGACAGTTATCTTCGTTTTTGAGCGAAAGACAAGAATTTATAGCGGTTGTGCTATATTATTCTATGAGTGGAAATACTAAACAACACTTCTATTGAGAATGTATATATTTATGATTATTTACAAGGAACGAATTGAACACGTGATTGTTGTTGTTGTTACTCGGTGGAAGCGAGAGTGACAGACTTTTCAACATAGAAGTAACAGTCAGAGAAGAGCTCTGAGGGAGGAGAGAAATTGTATGTTGGTAGCCCTTTTATTGTTGACAGTTGCTGGTGAGGCGTGCTAATGTAAGCACAGAATAGTGATACTACTCTATGATATCTCTTCTTCCTGGAATGATATCTGGAATGACAATGAAAATTCCCGACAAATTTAGTTGCGATAACCACAGAAAGTATAAAATAAGGAAATGAAGAGAAATATTAAATACTGCATTCTTGACTTTAGTCTTAAATTAATCAACTGTACTTCAATGTACAGTTGTTTAACATTGTAATGTATAAAATAGATAGCATTGTCACTTCTTCATTAATTTTCGTAGTATTTATTAACAGGGAGCAATAATATTCTTCTGTTATTTATTCAATCAGAAAATAAGCCAAAATCGAAGGTCGCATGAGAGAAAAAAGTTGCGTCGAAAATAAGGGCAGGCTGAAATATCCCCCAAACTACAGAAAATGAATGACCGTTTTTATCTTCAACAGCAGTCAACGACTACGCATAATTTGAATCATATGTTGAAGTTATTTCCAGTCGGTTTTATTTCACCCTTTTCTCATGAGAAATTCTGTGTAGTATGTACATTTTATCGAAAGCTCCTCTATCTACACAGTTCATTTTACATTCGTTAATTAAATATATTTAAGTACTGTTTACTGCAAGTAGCTAATCGAAATAAAAAATTGATCAGAAAGATTATTTTTAACATTTGAAGTCTCTGTTATTCATAATTAATATGAAAGAACATCAACATAAGATTCTGGTATATCAAAAAAGATCCTTAACGACGGCGTCTGCAATCAGCAACTGACTTTTATAAATCCCTAGTTATGTACTAATAAAATACGAGAAACTGAATCCAGTGCTTGACTTTTATTAGCCTCTGATACATCTGCCGTATATAGCAGATGTTTTGCGTTATTCGTACAGTTTCCATATACTTTATCCAAACTATGGGTAATATTATCAAAATTCGAGTATAACTACTCGATATTATTATAACCTCGATTTCTCTTGGAAAATTTACTATGTCAATAACCACCTGTTCGCAAAAAATAAAAGGAGATAATACACTTATATGTGATATAAACACTGACACGCAGTTATTTTCAAGAGGACAATGGTGAATAAATTTTGCACCATGCGCAATAGAATCAAAGGCCGAAAAAACAGCTTCGCGTGCCAAATGGACGCGTTAAACGAAAATGTTCGTCTTTATGGCGTGCCTCTTCGACTTTTGATGTGAACGTATCAGCCGCGCTTGTGGAGATTTTAATTAGGCATGTAATTGGTAATTTTCACAGATGCGTGATAGTTGAAACCACAGAAAGTATCGCATTACCGGGTTAATAGAAAACAGATGACAATCCAAACTTATTTCACAGTTGCGATGTTACTGTCAAATGACCTTTCAAATCTGGTTGAAAATTAAATTAAAAATAGCAAACAGAAGCTTCAATCATTAAACAGATTGGCTAAGGGGGATCACATTTTAGCTTACAAACAGATTTGCTGAATGTGTTTACACAGCAGATAATTCAATTCACGCTCTTGATTTTACCTCGCTAACAAATGAGTTTTATTTGTCAACAGGATTTCTCCACTTCAGGATCTTGTTATTACAGTTTCATTTCTGAACGAAAAATAGAGGAATAAATTTTGTTTTAGAAAACAAAATAATATGATAAAATGGATGATATGAATTTCAAAGACTAAACCTGTATACAAAGGTGTTTTATCGTATGTATCTAAGATTTTTAACATTTGATTTAGCATGATTTTCATTTTTTTTATTAATGAATTTTTGTCCTCGATATGTTCAATAATGTTGATATATTCCTTGCACACCAAGAGTTTAGTGTATTGAATTCTTGTTAATGTGATCAGTAGCCCGAAACAAATTTCGAGTATTCTGAATTTTGTGGAATTCAGCAACTATTTCAATTATTACATTACATTTAATCTGTTAACCTGTGGTTGCTGCACAAATTCATAATGTTTGAATTCGTTCCACGGTTTCGGCATTGAGATTTGCTATGACAGTTCTCTGTTGTGTGAACTTATGCACCTGATCTATTAATGGAATATTTCGGGGTGCGAAGTTGAATTATTATATTTCGTGACGCTAAAATAAAATAAAATGTCGAATCATCGTAGGGGAGTGTCATTTACGACAGGGATAGGTTAAATTTTTGTTTTTTATTTGAATAGAGTATCTCTCTAGAACAGGGATTCCCAAAGTGGGTGGCGCGCCCCCCCTTATGGGGCGTGAAGATATGTCAGGGGGGCCGTGAGCACAAGACCAGTTAAAAATAAAAATTTCTAAATAAATAAAATCAGAAGTGACTGGAATTCATTGTTTTATACATCGTCAAGCTTTGGCAGCCAAAACGCTTTCAAACGAACTCAGTGATGTCCTAAAACAGTGTATTAAAGTTGTAAATTACATAAAAAACAGTACATTAAATACTCGACTGAAACGCTTTTTGAGGAATTAGGAAGTGACCACAAAACTGCTATTTCATACAGAAGTACGTTGGCTATCCAAAGGTGGTAACATGTTAGCTAGATTATTTGAGCTCCGAGATGAAGTAATCACTTTCTTAGAAAATCTGAAACAAAATGAGCTAAGCATAGAATTCAAGATACCAAGTACACAGGTGTCATTGGCTTAATAATTGATAAGGCCGATACTTGATGTAAATCGATAAACATAATAAAACAATTGTTAAACTGATTTACACATATATTATGTGTAAATATGTATTATGTGATTTACACTTATATGTGTAAATCAGTTTAACAATTGTTTTATTATGTCATTGGCTTACTTGTCAGACTTCTTTGACTCATTGAACAACCTTAACTAGAAACTGCAGGTGAAGAATCAAATATAGTGGTTCATTGTGATGCCATCAAGATATACATTGATAAATTGCAGCTTTGGAGACGAAAAATAGCAGCAAACCCCTGCAATTATTCAAAATTTTCCAAAATAATGTCAATCTCAGATGAGCCACAGTTCAAGGAGGTTTTTGAACGATCCCAAATGAAAAGCCTAATATTAAACCATTTGGAGAACCTCACTGAAACGTTCAGGAAATATTTCCCAGACACTTGTGACGAGTGTATTTACAGACTGTCAACAGACTCACTCAATATCAATATCAACTCTCTGCCAGAAGCACTGCAAGAAGGTTTGGAGATAAAACATGATTCCTCTGCCAAGTACGACTTTGACAAAATGGACAAGTCATCATTTTGGATCAAATATTTCAAAGTGTACCCTCGTGTATCACAGGCAGCTATTCGATTATATCTGCCTTTTTTCGAGTACCTACTTGTGTGAAAAGGCATTTTCAACCCTCGTTGCAATTAAAACTAAGTTCAGAAACAAACTTGATGTTACCAGTGACTTACGTTGTGCCCTTACTAAAACACAACCAAGAACAGGTTTACTAGTGAAGAAAATGCAAGCCCACTCATCTCACTAGTTTAGTAGTTTATTATGTCCTTTTTGTCTATGTTTTTCTCTAACAGTATGTCTTTAAATTGACTCTTCAAATGTTGTTCTTTGAGTTATTAAAAATACATGTTTGTTTTCAATGTAATTCATGGTTTTTTTCACATGCCCTTAAAATTTACTGTGAAGGGGGGCGTGGATGGTTTCCATTTTAACAGGAGGGGGCGTAGTAAAAAAAGTTTGGGAACCCCTGGTCTAGAACATTTATGAGTTGACTCAGCATTTATGTGACGTGCAGCACAACTAGCAATTATTTGAATCAGTATATTCAGAAGACCTAAAATAACTACTCATCTGGTAGTAATTTTGAATGCTAGTTGTAGATTATATTAATAATATTTATTAAGCTATAGATATTACAAAATTCATATATACATTTATGTTCGAAATTTATTATTAACAATTATTTATTTGAAACGAACTCATCTAATTTACGCTCAAATATCTTAAGGTCATTAATTGTTTTGGAGTTAGGCCATTCATTAAATGCATTGAATCCTTCATAAAATATTCTAGAAACTGTGTATTTCTTGTATTAAAGCGTGCACATCACTGACAGATATTACATTTTCCATTGCTCTATATGGGAGCTATTCATTTCAATTTTAAATATATATATATAGCATAAAGTATTCTCCGTTTAACTTACATTAGTTCTAAGCAGCTTAATATGCTTTTGATTGAAGTATATCTGTTACATTTCAAAATTGTTGGCATAGCTCTATTCTGCAATAATTGTAGCTGCTGAGTTTTTTCTTTGCTCAATCCGAATAACAGTAGAACAATAATAAAAGTGTGGCATTATTATTGACTTAAAGAGCAATAACTTATGTCATCAGATTTTTTCCAATTCTCTTCAGAAAGTTGATTTTCTTGGAAAGTTGATCTTCATTGAAACTCAATTTCTCACTAACATAATGCCTGAATATTTAACAACTTTTGCTGTCTCAATGTTCTGGTTTTCAATTCTAGTAATTATATTTTCGTCACTATTTACCTTCACAATTTTACTTGTGCCGAAAACTAAGAATTCAGACTTTTTTACATTCAACGATAAACTGTTATCGCTTAGCCATTTATTTATTGCTGCTAAGTCTTTTTATCCATTCTGTCATTGTTTGGACTGGCCATTTTGACCACCAACATAAATCGTTGTATTATCTGCGAATAATCGTATAGAGCATTCTTCCACATGAAAAAGAATATCATTAATGTATAAGGAGAATAGCCGTGAACCTAAGACCGTACTTTGAGGTATGCCAAAATCAACTACAATTATATTGCTATAGCACACTGGTAACAGATACGTGGCAAAATAAAGCAAAATTACAAATTTCATAGACATAACAATACTATAGAATAATATTTCCAAACATACACTGAAAAAATATCTAAAAATAAAAGGCTAAAAATAAATATAACATTAGAATCAGAAGTATTTTCATAAACTCATGTGAAAATTGATCTCGTTATTATGTCAAAACCATATTCGACCTCATGGTTTCGAGAGAAATTGTTTCGCGTTTTTCAAACAAGAATGTGAAGAATCTACGACCTTAACTTTGGAGCTTCGCTCCATACGCGTTATTTCATTTTCGCCTACGTACTAAAAATGTCAACCTATTCAATAATGCGAATACCTTTAAATCAATAACATCAAATCACGGGAGGTCGTTTCACGTTGAAGGTGTGAAGTAAAAGAACAAACTAGAATCTTTTATGCTAAATGTGATCTCATTTTTATTCCACTCCACGATCTTGCAATATCTAATGTCTTTTGTTTTGTTCCAGGTAAGTGATATCGAAACAGAAGAAGCAGTAATTGCATCATTGGAGGTGCATCACTTCAAATGGAATCTCCAAAATGACAAAATTACATTCGAAGTTGAAATGAATAATTGGACTGGTAAACAGATCGTTTATTCTTATTGACGACTAAGTTGTCGATAAATTGATGCGGACGTCGAAAGGTTTTCGCCATTCACAAAAATGAAAAATGCAATATTCTCAAAAATAATTGAAAACGCAACATCTCACCTATGGCTCTAGATAAAACTGAAATGTGTATTGATATTCAAATATTTTAGTCCAAGTGATTCAACTCGGTTATAAAAATAATTTTGAACTCATTTTTAAGCTTGAGTGTTGACCAAGACATATAATTGAATAATAAAACTCGTTATTTAGACTTTTGGATAATCTTAAGTTTTTGTCTTTGGCAACAATTCCGACGTTTCGAAATGGGTTTGTTTGTTACTTTTTCAAGGCTAGTTGTGGCAGAGCTTATTATAGATCAATGAAATTTAAAAGAACAAAATCAAAATCAATCAGCTCATTTCATCATAATTTATTGTCATATTCAATATTCATGAATTTTATTGATGCATCTTGTTGCTTACCATAAAAAGTCTAGATGAAGAAACAAACATGATAATTGTTACTTGAATAATTATCGAAAATAGAACAAGTATATATATATATATATATATATATATATATATATATATATATATATATATATATATATTGTATGTTTGATTGTACGTCGTAGTTGAATAATTCAACATCAACTTTCATTTGAATCATAGTCTCACCTAATTGAGGAACATACAATCAATTTGTATTACAAATATAAAAAGTTGATGAAATCAATAGTTAAATTAAATGTTGAGAACTTATTATGTTAGTAATAGATACAAAGAGATTATAATCTCAAACTCTGCTAAACTACCAGTTAGAAATCAACCACTGATTACTCACTTTCACTTAATATAATAAGCAAGTTTTCAACATACATTTTTCGTTGTTCAAATAAAAAGTTCACACAAAAAAAAAAGTTCAAAATCCTTTTGTATGGCCATCTTTTTCTTCCTTTTCCTCCGTCATATCTATAAAAAAATTCTTTGTTTCGATTGTACATACTTAACAATACCGTAATAGGCAAAACTAGGTGTATTTACAATAAATGCAATGGTTTCAAGACTTGTAACTCAATGATGATTCATTTTTATATAAAAAGTTTATAAAAAGTATCTGTGAACTACTCGCAACGTTTAAATATTTAGCATCGTTATTTATTCAGAACTAAACGGAGTAATAACGCGAAGCACAATATCAAAGTCACTCACTGGAATAAATTAGGGCCATTATGTTAAAGAGGAGTGATATTAAATCTCTATTATCATGTTGTCGATTATCAATTTAACCCAGTGGGCTCTTATCAAAGCGATCTACGCTGAAAATTTAATATCTGCCCGAATGAACTTTCGAAAAGCAAAATTGTGGTCAATCAAGGAACGTTTGGTATTGCTTCAAACATAATTAAAATGGGACTACTATTTAATTCAGAAAATCCGGGAAACATACGCGGCTGCTCGATCTGTGTGTGTGTGTTTGTGTGTATGTCATGGATAAGAAACATTTGCCAAATCTTGTATAAAGTTATATTAGTTTTTATAACCATAACAGCTTTATTTGATCAATTTATACAACTGATATGGGATACGGCACGCATATCACGATATTTTAATTCCGTTTGTTTCGCTTCCCAACTTTGTTCGAATGTGAAAACAAACTTGTGTGTGACCTGGCTGGCATTCGTCACGTGTATCATTCTATGAGAAAATTGCTCATCTGACTCAAAATGTTATCTGACTGTTTAGCTCCACAATAATTGGTTTTTCACTGCCATAAATAATGTGGAAGGAATTACAAGGTGGGTTATAGTGTTTTTCAAATTTCATTTTAGGTGATTTTACAACTGAGCCAACATAAATGGAAATATAATAATAATGATTTGCCTTTACTAAATACTATACTATTACAACATTAGAAGAAACAAAGTTTAGCATAAGCTACTGAACATAACCCCTATAATATGTAAAGAGCAATGAAAGATAATATAAACAATAATTCGTTCCTAACTTAATAAAATTAAATAATGTCAAAACTGTAGCATCCACTATGAGCCACCAGCAAAGAACCATGGTAAAAACGCTGAAAAAAAACAAGATACCAAATGTAATAACTGGAATGCTATCAAAAAATGGAATATGCATTATTAGTGAAACATCTTCTAAAGACACCAAATGATATCTATGAACTTTCAGCATGCTTTCAAACCTCAAAAGAGGTCCTCGAACAGTACCACAGGTTACAGCTCGTTAATTCTTGTAGATGTTCTCTTATACTTGCACAAGCCGAAAACAAAACGACAAAAACCACTCTGTCATCTGCATTCTACCACTTGTAACAGGACACAAACAAGTAAAGTGAGTCCATAACCAAGGAACCAATATTTCACACAGCATGTTCCTCAACCTAAGCAAATGCCAATTTCTATTGAGACGTATCATAACTAAATAGAATTTTTTACTAGCAGATATAAATGCTGCTCAAACCGAAGCCTGCAATAAAAAACAATTCCCAGGTTTTTGGCTTTTTTAATAGTTTCAACGGCCTGCTGTCAACTAACGCCTCGAACTAAGGATAAGGAATTTCATTTGAGACTATAATGTTGAATAATAACGGCAACATTTATCCAGGTTTGAGGTAATTGTGAAGCTTCGAAAAAGTCTCATCCCAAAATCTTAAGTCCAAACGCTAGAGGTTATTTACAGCTTGAATAAGAGTCTCCCTGCATCCTCTGCTAAAAATTACTCCTTATTTAGAACCTTGTTAGTTTTGAAGTTATTTTTTAACCTTGAATTTTTCTCATCACTTTGTCTGTTTTCGAAAAGTTTTTTATATAATGTTTGCATGAAGTGCTATTTGCTGAAGTGGAAGTTCTGAAGAAGAATTTAAATAATTCGAAAACTAGGCACAGAAAAATCGAGTTCTTGGAGTTCTCTCTCTCCACTCCAGTTCTTCCAAAAGAGAGTCATCAGTATTCTTGGTGATAATTCGTAATATTTTCATTTAAAGAGTCTTAAATAGAGAGTTTTGAATACAGTAAGAAAAAACAATGTAACAGATTGATTACAGTGGTAGATCATACAAAATGCCTCTGTCGATGGTATTCCCGATAAACAGGTCAAAGAGAAATTTCGTGAGAATTCTAGGAACCGACTGACATTTTGTTCTCCTTGCTAGACAAACTCAATATAATATACGATACTGTATCAGTTACACGCTGATATCATTCGAATCAACAGTTGGAAATTTGATAGGACACGTTTTCAATTAGTTTTTATATAATGAATTCCATTTCTCGTTCGTATGTGATACAGCTTACGCTTCACCGGCAAAACAGTTTCGTCTATTAATTTTTAATTTATTCACGTGATCTGATCCTGTCAATTCGGATGGTGCGTGCGTGAAAGAAACATGCGCCAACTTAACTCAATAACCAGTTAACTAGGTACATCTAGCAGGAGTTTTTACATCGAAAATACAACCGTCACTGACATAATTTGCGGACTTTTTAGAAAGGAAGATACATAAGTAGCTATAGGATGAATTCTTCACTGCGCGAATATATTTGTATTATCAACTTTTCTTCTTCTTTCGCAATTTTATTACCTCAGTCAGAGTAGAATTATATTTCTTGATTCACAATAAATGTTCAAAATGATTTCCTTCTGCATTCAATCTTCCTTCATTGAGTGTCATACAAATGTCAAAGTGACAAATGTTGGTAGAGTGTCAAAATACACCAAGACTGTCTCTTATCGAATTATTTCGTACCTCGCAATTTATCTTTATTGTTCACTGGAATAGGTGCTGAAAACGATTGTATTCAACTGTCCCAAGTAGTTTGATGCATGTGGATTGATTAATAAGGAGTAAAATCATCAGATGATATTCATTAAATATCATCCGATAGTAACCGATAGTTTAGTAGTAACTAGTACTAATAAGTAGATAATAAGGAGAATAAAACACAAAGATAACGGAAGCAAAAGCTTTGTTGTTCCTTTTTGTGCAAGCAATTATTGGTGACGTGTAGGGAGTAATTTTTCATGAAAAGCTTGATTAAGATGTGAGAATGATGAACCTCTAAGTCTATCTGGTCATTGAAGATCATGAAAGTTAGATTGATCATGTTCGTTTATTTTCATTACTCAAAAAAACTTAAGTTTTCTACCTCAAACATATATGTCTAAGGAAGAACGAATATGATGTCAGCATGCCTCAAGCTCATGTCAGAACCAAGAGAATCTTTCAATTTTTCAAAAAACAAGATATAAAAATAGCTGTTATATCTTTATAGATATTTGTGTGTGTGTGTTTAATATAGCCATAGAAAATGAAGTCGGAATTGCCATGAATCAGCAATTGAGACATTTGGTTCATAATATATTTAAGTGAGATGGAATACCGTTGTTAAGCATTTATTTAGCCTCAATAGTCAGTAGCCTGCTAGTAGATACTTCTTGACTAATGCAAAACGCACGTCATCATCTCGTTGCTATCCTCCTAATTAACAATTTCAACATAATGGAACATCCCAAGAGATCTACCCTATATATTACAGTCGTCAGAATAGTTGACAGTATGACATACAGTCGGAGACGTAAGACATATTTTCAGTTTGACTGTTCACAATCTCAAGACGGTCCATTCAGTCTTGGTTCATTAGGTAAGAATGGAGACCCAACTAGGAGAAACTTGGCAAGCTTCCCTCGGAAGCGACGCAAAAAAATTGAATTTAATTGTCCATTAGAGGTTCCGAAATAGACGTCTGAATATTTGAATGGAGGTTAATGAGCATTGATCTTTTGGACAAAATTCGTTGTAACGACGACAAATCGAATAACGAGTTGATATTATGCTTTTATTCGGGAATTTTTCAATTACGTTCCATTATATTCAGTTGAAATTATAACTCGAAATTTATGCGGTAATAGAAATATTCCACGAGTTCCTTTCGATACAAATTACGTACATTTTGAATGTGATGTTATTTCGGAATTGAAATAACACCTACAAGGTTTCAGTCAATGCAGTAAAAATTTTAATCCAGGTCAAAATTTAGATTACAAATGAAAAGAGATTATAAACTCAGCTTCTTCTGAATTTGGGAAAGAATATGCACATCGTAAATGAGTTTAGTATCAATATGAGAAAACTTGGTTTTTTTCACGATCTGTGTGGTTTTTTCTTTAAATAATGCTCAGATCTATATAAATAATACATTTCGACTTCCCTAAGTAAACATTAAGGAAATACCTTAAGTCAATCGTTATCCTTTTACATATGAAAGAAGAAATCTTTGGGTGATTTAATTCTTCCTTCTCGCATTTTTGGTTTAACTCACCTAGGTATTGAACATTTTATATAACACTCCTAATTAACGTAAAATTTCATTCTTCATGTTTGGCATAGATATATGTTTCAGGAATGAGCGTAGGCCATTTTGTAAACGTCACTAACTAAAATTTGATTTTCAAGTTATTCGGTGTTTGTGTTCTGATAATCACATTTTTAAACGAACAAATAATATTAAATTCACTTCTCTTCTGATTTTGATTGACACAAAATGTTATTCGTCAATCAAATACAATCGTACCAAATTGTTGACTTTGGCTCTATTGACCCCGTTATCTTTTACTTATTCAAATATTTGGCAGTCTTATCAGGTAAAAACATCTTTTTTCTTATTATCGCTTCAGTGTATGTTATTTAATTTTGCCAGTGCATAATACGAGTGAATGCAACGTTTTCGCGATTTCATTTTGAATGTTATCAGTGTTTGCCAGCGGTCGTGCCTCTGAAGCTGCACAAAAATCAGTTATCAGTTAGAGTAAGTGCATATTTATATACAAACAAATTTCTTGTATTCACTCATATATTAACTTCATAAAAATGTGCCAGATATGAGCACTTGACCGCCATATTTTTGAGAGCACGTGACATTCATTGAAGTTCAGATGATTCAAGGGAAATTGATCAATTTTGACCTATATTTGAATTATTTTCTCCTTAAAATTTTCGAAGTTATCACAAATTTTCAGTTGTTTATGTTTTTGTCGGTGTTGGAAATGCGATTTGCGAATCATTTTTACTTAATTGGCTATTGAATGTGTTCATTATCTGTTCATAATGTGTAATCTATTGACTATGTTGTTAAAATTAAGAATTCATTCGTTTCTCAGCAAAATAGTTGGAAAATTAAGAAAAGTTAGAAAGTCGTCCTAAAATGTGTTTATGTTTGTGTAATTGATATTAAATTTATCTTGGAATGAGGAATAAGTATTTTCATTTGGTGAAAAAGACTGGAAAACGTTTTAATCATCTCGAATTCAAAACGTTGGCACATTAAACAAGAGTTTTGATACGCTGCTTCATTTTGCCAAGTCGATTCTCACTTGATATGCTAAAAAATATGTTCATCATTTTTTCATCATCAAGTTCATTATCTTTCAACTAGTTAGGTTGTTAACATTAAGAATTCATTCGTCTCTCGAAGAATAGTTGAGAAAAGTTGAAAAGTCTTCCTACAATGTACTTCAGTTTGTGTAATTGATATTAAATTTATGTTGGAATGAGTTTCCATTTGGTGAAAAAGTTTGGGGTAAACGTTTTAATCATCTCCAATTCAAAACCATGGCACATTAAACAAGAGTTTTGGTTCACTGCTTCATTTATTTGCCAAGTCGATTCTCTCTTGATATGCTATTGAATATGTTAGTCATCTTTTCATCATCTGGCTCATTATCTGTGAACTATGTAGTTAAAATTAAGAATTCATCCGTCTCTCAAAAAAATAATTGAGAAAATTAAGAAAAGTTGAAAAGTCGTCCTACAATGTACTTATGTTTGTGTTATTGATATTAAATTCATCTTGGAATGAGGCATAACTATTTCCATTTGGTGAAAAAGATTGTAAAACGTTTTAATCATCTCGAATTCAAAACCTTGCCACATTAAACAAGAATTTTGATACGCTGCTTCATTTTTACCAAGTCGATTCTCACTTGATAGGCTAAAAAATATGTTCATTATCTTTTCATCATCTAGCTCATTATCTGTTAACTATGTAGTTAAAATTAAGAATTCATCCGTCTCTCGAAAAAATAATTGAGAAAATTAAAAAAAGTTGAAGAGTCTTCCTACAATGTTCTTATGTTTGTGTAATTGATATTAAATGTTGGAATGAGGATTAAGTATTCCCATTTGGTGAGAAAATTTGAAAACTTATTAATCTTCTCGAATTCAAAACCATGGCGCATTAAACATGAGTTTTGGTGCACTGCTTCAATTGTTCCAAGTCGGAGCTGCATACTTCAGTTTCTCGAATCGGTAATGGTCCCGCGTCTTTAATAAATCATCGTCTCGCCGTCATGTCTCGATCTCTCCTCTAATGAGTAGGTAACGCACGCGTAACTACCAGGAAGAAGAGAAACATTTCTAACTCGAAAAACGGAGAACTGGTGAGAATCTCCAAGGTATGGTACATATCCCCGATTGCTATACATCAACTCTGTCGAACTGTAAATTTTGAACATGATCGTAAATAAAGTATGTAATATCAGTTAGTGCGCCTTAAATATCTCCCGGCTAACGGAGATGTTCAATAAAGGAGACCATCGGAATGTTGAATATTACCTGGCAAAATACTCCACGCGATGTTTCGCTCAGATTCCGAAATCGCTCTCCAGCTTCGGCACAATGAAGAAAAATGTCCGGAACCATCGCACACTGTTCTGCGTTTGAATAACCGAGCTTGCCGTGGACATTCTGGGTAAATTCTTCGATTTCGTGTGCGATGATGTGTGCGTATCCTACCGTCGCAGATATTCTGGGTTACCCGAGATGCATTCGGATTTTAGGGCAACGAAGAGATACATAAAGGAAAATATTTTATCCTAGTAATGTAACTGCATCGTCCTTCGGAAATTTTCTTCATACGAAAATTCGCAACAATATTTCAATAAATTACGAGAATGCTACAAATATTTCAAAATGAACTCGTTATATTTCAGTTTGAACGGATTTTTTCAATATACAATACATGGAATATATTTTCGTATGTGCTGGAATAATTTATTCGTCAGAAAACACAATGTTTCAGCTGTCACATTACGTATTCCTCAAGCGTTAACAACACTGCAGAAATACCTCTATTTCTTCTTTTGGAGAGTAAACGTATTGTATTATATTTATCCGTTAATTTCACTGATATATTAAATTTTGATTGGTTTTATTGCCGAGCGGAACAGGATGGTTATGCCGTTTTTTGAGTCCGGAGTTCAAGCGTTCGATTCCTATCGTAGCCTTGCTTATTTTGTAGTACTGAGCTCAACAATTCAATATTGACAACTGTTTGATATAATAATAGTATTCATTTATCAATAGCTACTATTACAAAATACATATCTACATTCATGTTGAAAATTTATTATTAACAATTATTTGTTTGAAATGAGGTTATGGACGCTCCAAGACCTTAAGGTCACTAATTGTTTTATGAGCTAGACAATTCATTGAATGCATCGAATCCTTCATAAAATTTGCTATTCTAGATTCAGAAAGCTTACAAACTTGAATGTGGAAATTGTCGGCATTTCTTGTATCATAAGCGTGCACATCACTGACAGTGACACATGTTAAATTTTTGATTACTCTATATGGGAACAATTTGTTTTCAATTTTAAATATATATGTAACATAAATTATTCTCCGTTTAACTTTCATTAGTTCTAAGTAATTTAACGTGCTTTCGATTGGAGTATATCTATTACATTTTACAATTTTTCGCATAACTCTATTTTGCAATTTTTGTAGCTGCTAAATCTTTTCTTTACTCAATTCGAATAACAGGGTGGAACAATATTCAAAGTGTGGCATTATTATTGACTTGAAGAGCAAAAACTTCACATATCTCGTCAGTTTGTTTACAATTCTCTTCAGAAAGTTGATTTTCTTGGAGATTTTAGACGATATGAAGTCGACATTCATTGAAACTCAATTTCTAATCTAACATTATGCCTAAATATTAAACAATTTTTGCCTTTTCAATGTTCTGGTTTTCAATTTCAATAATTATATTTTCATTATTATTTGCGTTCAGAATTTTACTTGTACCCAAAACTATTTCAGACTTTTTTACATTCGACGTGAAACTGTTATCGCTTAGAAATTAATTAATTGCTGCCACTTTAGGTAAATAAAACTCACGTTTTTTTTTTTATTTTATTTATTTTTTTTATTTTCAAATGTAATGGAATGTTTTAATTCATTTTTGTGCCATTTTTATGTTCTCACAAAAATTTTCGTATTATATATCATAAAGATTGTTGATAATTTTTTTTTATTGAAGTGATACTATTAATTTTCAATTTATCGTTGAGTGTACGTTAGACTTTAGGTAAATAAAACTCACGTTACAACTCAGCTGTTAATGATCGTGCTGATTTTTAATAGTTTCTTACTCAGGTATAATTTCCTACCTTTACACATTAATACAGGTAGAAATTCACACCTTTACTCGAAAATTATATCGTGGATTAATTTATGTTTTAACCTGAAGGGTAATGATTTCGAACTTTGTTTAATAATATTTTTAGTGTATACTGAATGTGGAGCTTGTTTGTCAAAGAAATTTTTAGTTTGTTTTTTGATTTCCTGTCGTATTGTATTAATTTTAGCCTTTCTATGGATGACATGGATCGGTGTGAAAATATAGGAATTTGTGATTGTTCTAAGCATTTTATTTTGAAATTTTTGAAGTGAATTGTAATTATATTTGAATGTTCGGTTCCAAATGGGACAAGCATATAATATAATTGGTCTTATGGCTGCTTTATAACTAAAAGTTTGTGTTTTAATGAAAGTTTACTATTTCTAGCTATGAGTGGATAGTATTTTTTAGCAATTCCCGTAGCTTTGTTCATTTGTGATTTTATATGCTCACTGCAGGTTAATTTTTTATCAAGTAAGACTCCTAGATATTTTGTCTTATTTGTGTTATCAATTTCTGTGTTAAAAAAGGATAGATTGATGTTAGGTTTATCTTTAATTTTGGTGGAGAAGTAAGTGATATTAGTTTTTTCAGCATTTATTTCAATTTTCCACTTATCGTAGAATTTCTCTAAGATATGGATATGTTTTTGAATTAATTGCTGCCAAGTCTCTATTGATCTATTCTGTCATAATCTGGATATTTTACCACTAACATAAATCATTGTATCATTTGCGAATAATCGTACAGAGCATTTTTTCACATGGAAAACAATATCATTAATGATATCAATAACAATAATCTGCTCTGTTTGGTTCGGTGATTTTAAACTGTACAGACACCAATATAAACAGTTCTTCATCAGGTATATTTTATATTGCTCATATGTAATTTATACAAATATTGAACAATTTGCTCATTCGCCAATTTCTGCGAAATAAGGTAGTACCTATATAAATATTGAATTACCGTGTCCTAGTTATTGAGAATCTTCAATCAGATTTCAAGCTATTTAGTTCGCAATATTAGTAGTTGAAATATTATTCCGAATTATGCGACTCGAGATAATTGCAGATGGAGCACAGTGTTGTCGCTGTGTATATAAATTCCTTCTAATTCAGTAATATTCTTGCCCAAATTATTATACCAGTTTGTACCTAGTTTCAACCTAGTATAACTAGCGAACAGAACTATTTGTAAATAATGATCGCAACAACTGAATAACTTCGACCGATTGCCTGTAGTACCATAAATGTATATGATAATTCAATTGTATGAATTTTGCTATCGACCAACCTTGGAGATATCTATAGGCGAGCATTCAATTTCAGATATGCAATGGAGGTTATACTGATACATTCGTAAGTCGACTTGTCGTTGAGAGAATTGCAGGATTTTCTGAGAAATATCCAGCCTTTTTATGAAGATGTAACAAATTAGGAACAATGGAGGCAAATAGAACGAACTGTATATTTTACGGCTTTGTGCTCGGATAAGGGACAAATAAATCTAGTATAGAGCCACACTGACAGCTATAGGCGAGAATGCCTATGCTAATTCGAGCCAATGTGTCTCAATTACCTGAAAAGAACGTTTTGTTAAATATACAGAGAGGGAGTGCTCGGGCTCAAGCAGAAAGACTGAAATCCCGCGATTTGTTTTTTAAAGAGATATTAACGTGTGGCGTTCGAAAACGTTTTAAGTCCATAGAATTTTCATTCAATGCAAGTTTAGTTAGTTAACATTTCACCTGGATAAAGCTGCGTGCACGGAGTTTTGATTAGGGATGCCACAGCTAGTGGGGAATATAGAAATATTACATTGAATACCGGTTCTAGTACATAACATTTTGCGTTACTATATTTTCTCCGATTTTCCTTCGGATACAATATTTTCAGAAAATCGGAAGTTATTTTATTCCTTCAATATCACATTTTTCCTCGATCTATAAGGATTTGTAACAATTATAATCGATAAATTCATTTCGTATTAGATCATAACTTTATTTCACAGGGCTCGTTATGAGATGAGAACTTTCATCAGTAATTAACATAAGGCAAATTTCTTCTGACCATTCATTTTGCAGTTACCAGTCATAATTTTTATTTACTAAGTATACATATATGTTTAACCTACTAGCGTTAGTTATCAGTAAAGTTTATTGTCGATACTAAAATTCAATTTTTTTAATCTACTATATATAAGTTTATACATTTATATATTTAGGAATTTGAAAACATCTGTGACAAGCTGTGGCCTTCCAGTGAAACAAAATTTCCCCTGTTCACCTTTTCGAATAAGTCTCATGTAATAAGGGAATAGTTATTATATCTTGCGCAACACAAATTGATGTTAGGACCTTCACGTTTACAAGATCTATTAGGAAATTACCTTTTTCACTCAATATAAATTGATGCCTCGCCTTCAGATTGGATATGCTGTACAGTTACATGTTATAATAAAATAAATTTAGGGCGTAGATATAGTTGTAAGTTCTGAACGGTTCAAATCAGATTATCACCATGATTGGAAAACTTAATCATGACAAAAGTTGCAGATTCTCGAAGTCCCGCCATAAAAGTTAGAGATATATATTATATATATATATATATATATATATATATATATATATATATATATATATATATATATAAATATTCTATTCTCTTATTATTCTTCACTTTGAATGATGTAAAGCTCGTAGATCTTTACGGATCGTTTCGGAACTGACAACTACATTCTCCAATCACCGAGAATAATTTAACGATTTTGTTCTGTAAATTAAAGAATTTTTCAGTAATAAATTTACTCCATCTTTTGACGCGATACTTAGTCATTGAATTATTTAAAATCTGTCATTTATTAAGAAGGTTCATCTTTGACAATTTATTTCGAACAATTAAGGAAAGGCATCAAAATTCCAAATTCCAGAGCACTTCGCCAAATTCTTGAGAAATACGAGAAATTATATATATATATATATATATATATATATATATATATATATATATATATATATATATATATATATATATATATATATATTATTCCGATTGTTCCCCATGAGGAGAGCGACTGAACTTGAATTCCCAATTATTAGGACTTTTGCTTCATCTTGTTTGTCTCCGAAAAACGCTTCATCCTCTGTGAATGCTCTTTCTTCCATTCATCTGTCCATTTTACTCCAGGTTGATGATTTAACTTTTGCTCAAACTCCATTTCATTCAGTGCGATCTTCGAGATTTTTTATATTGATCTGTTGTAGTTCCTTTTGGACCTCTTTTAGCCACTTGTTCCGCATTTACTATTCATAATTGTATCGAGTAGTTTCTGCGGTATTCTGGACTGTTTCATTCTGTAGACATGTGCATAGAACTTTGCTCGTCGTATTCTGATTTCTTCCGTTATCGTATTTGTCTTTTGATACAGTTCATTAGGAGGTCTTTTCATCCAAATGCCGTTTCTATTGATTGTCCGTAAATTTTTCTGGGAATTTTTCGCTCTTGTTTTTCTATTTCTCTAATTCTTGAATGACCGTCATATATATATACAGGGTGAGTCAAGGTAGACGCGATGGTCTGTTATTACGAAACGGTTAATTTTTGAAATAATATGACCACGCAGTCATGTGGGGATTTATAAACGGTACATTCTAAAAATAATTTGATACATACAGGGTGTTCCAAAAATGTGTGACATACCAAAGTTATATTTTTTCTTATGGAACGGCCTGTATTTGACTACGTTTTTGTGTTTTACGTAAAAAATAAGATATACTTTCTCCAATATGTCATATACCTAACAATTATAGTTTTTGAGATATTTCGATTTTTTGGAAATTAGAGAGTCCACAAAAATAGATAACATCTCCGAAACAATTGACTTTAGCGAAGTGAAATTTTTTGTGTGAATAAAAGGGCGATTACGGAAAGTTTTAATGAATTCACATTCATTCAAAGTTCTACAGGGTGTCAAAAATTCGATGTTCCTCTGTTAACATATTCAAACTACAATATCATGCCTATTTTAAATGGCACACACTGTATTTTTCAATCCTATCATGTACCAAATTTTATAATCTTTGAAAAGTTATAGAGTCATTATATGTCTATTTCTATTAGTTTTAGAATTATTTTCAATTATGTGAAATTATCATTTGTTCTCATCTATTTTGTCACGTCAGTATGCAAAACTGAGAATTTTTCTGTTACTATTATCGAAAACTTATCACCTTGAAACTTGTAAATTGAATAATATGTAAAATCAACAATCAATTACTTCAATTTTAAAAGTATAAAAATATTCAAGTTTCAAGTATTGAAACTTATCATATCGAAACTTGAAACTTGTTAATTTAATAATATGTAAAATCAACACTCAATTACTTAACTTCAATTATAAAAGAATATAAATATTCAAATATAAAATGATATTCCAACAATCACAATTACAACAAATGTTCAAAATGGCGACCATCCTGTTAAATGCACAGTGCCACTCGGTTTTCAAAGGAATTTCTCACATTTCGTAACATATTTGGGGTTATTGTTTCGAAATCTTTTCTAATTCTTTGCTTCATATTTTCTTCTGTTTTCGGGGGAGTGCTGTAAACTCTGTTTTCAATATAACCCCACAAAAAAAGTCCATTGGAGTCAGTCCAGGGGACCTAGGTGGCCAAGCATGTGGGCTTCCGCGCCCTACGAAATAAATTTGTTACGAAAGTTTCTGTTCAAATAGTTTCGCACATTAACTGAAAAATGTGCGGGAGCCCCATCTAATTGCAACATCATTTGTATTCTAATATTGATTGGAACATCTTCCAAAAGTTCCCAGAAATCTTTTTTCAAAAATCTCGAGAATTTACAAACATTCACCGAGTACTAAATTCATGTTAATTTTTTCTTGTATTGAATAATACATTTTTACATCTTTTGTGGATATTGTTTTAGACAAAACGAGTAAACGGTTAGAATAAATTTAAAAACTGATTCACTTCAATTGACAGCAGCCTACTGCAGAAAAAAAAGGAATAACTGACAGCCTACTTCGAATTTTCGAAAATGACACGCTCAGAAAAAAAAATACTCAAAAACTCAATAGTGATCCAGAGCTCTTCAAGAAATTGATGAAATATTAAGAGGTGAAGACGGTATGAAAAGTATGAAACATTCATCGATTTTTGAGAAGAAACACTTATCCCTTCGGATATTGAAATGACAAAATAGATGAAAATAAATGATAATTTCACATAATTGAAAATAATTCTAAAACTAATAAAAATAGACATATGATACCTCTATAAGTTTTCAAAGATAATGTAATTTGGTACATGATAGGATTGAAAAATACAGTGTGTGCCATTTAAAATAAGCATGATATTGTAGTTTGAATATGTTAGCGGAGGAACATCAAATTTTTTACACCCTGTAGAATTTTAAATGAATGTGAATTCGTTAACACTTTTCGTAATCGCTCTTTTATTCACACAAAAAATTTCACTTCGCTAAAGTCAATTGTTTCGAAGATGTAATCTATTTTTGTGGAGTCTCTAATTTCCGAAAAATCGAAATATCTCAAAAACTATAATTTTTAGGTATATGACATATTGAAGAAAGTATATCTTATTTTTTACGTAAAACCTAAAAACGTAGTCAAATACAGGCCGTTCCATAAGAAAAAACATAACTTTGGTATGTCACACATTTTTGGAACACCCTGTATGTATCAAATTATTTTTAGAATGTACCCTTGATGAATCCCCACATGACTGCGTGGTCGCATTATTCAAAAAATTAACTGTTTCGTAATAAGAGACCATCGCGTCCACCTTGACTCACCCTGTATATATATATATATATAAATTAATTCATTCCCTGTTTAAGATAGTCGATTTTTATTGTTTTTAGCAATAACAGGCTATTTTCAATGTTGAAAACTTTATTTTCGTTGACGTTTTGTTGTATATCACAAAGTTTCGACAAAGTTGGGATATACCACGAAACGTCAACGAAAATAAAGTTTTGAACATTGCAAATAGCCTTTTATTGCTAAAAACATTAAATATATATATATATATATATATATATATATATATATATATATATATATATATATATATATATATATATATATATATATATAAAGAAGTCAGCAATATAAAAATAATGTCAATTCTTAAAGTTAAACAAAAGCATATGTCAAAGATAAGAATGATAATCCTATGTCCTATTGCACACGTTATCTTCGTGTCATTGTTCTAATTATCTATGCACAAACAGAAGTGCATTGATAATTACTGTCAAAACATTGGTATCTGTTAGTGCTGAATTTTTAACGCATCTTTTGTACTCTTGTCCAGTACCAACTGGCCGAATCCAAACCATCGTTGTTAAGTCACCTGGTTAGACATTTCTTCTGATGTCAGTTTCGTAAATAGACCGTCATTCAACTTAAAAACTCTTTTAAATCCACGAGAAGTTTGTAGTAAAGCTGGTTGCCGACTATTGATCGAATGAAATTTCTAGTGGTACTTCAGAAGACATAAACACTACAAATATGACCTCAAGATATTGTGTGCTGCCTATTTATTTCATGAATTTTCAGGTTTCAAAAATGTTTCCATTGCCTGTTTGATATCGTGTTTTCTATAATATAATATTTTCAGGAATAATAGGCTGTTTGCAATTTAAAAATCTTTATGTTTGTTGACGTTTCGTTGTTGATTACAACTTTGTCAAAACTGAAGAATAATTGAGTTTCATAAATTACTAAGGATAACAAAACGTCAATCGTAATTTGTCAAGAGATTGAAGATGGCTTTTTGCTTCTTCGGTTCAGAGCAATATTTCTGGCTCAGCATTCGCTTCGGAAGTTTATTAGTCTTCTTCATCATGAGGAAGCCATTGAAAAACTGATGGGTAATTCAAATGAGTGTGATACGTTTTGTATATTATTTGTTTTTTAATATGAGTTCTTCGTTTCTTCGGAATGAACCACGTTCAGTGGTTCACTGAAACCCAGAAGGTCAAAAAGACAGAAGATTTTTCTGTATTGAAGCCATTCCTGCATGATGCGCAAATGAGTGTGATACGTTTTGTACATGATTTTATCGTTTCTTCGGAATGAATCATATTCAATGGTTCACTTCCTAAAGCCAGACATATTCCTCTATATACTGAAGAGGCGCAAAAGTCAATTTGATTTACTTTGATTTGAAAAATTAATATTGATGTGTTGATATTCATAGTTATTCGTGAAATTTAATTATTCATTAGTTTTGACAAAGTTTTAATCAACAACGAAACGTGAACAAAAATGAAGATTTTTTTACATTACAAACAGCCTCTTATTGCTAAAACTATTATAAAATATAGTTTATTACACTGTTTATTATCTCTTTCTTGAATAACGCCTTGAGAAAGTATAATTTTTGTTAACGTTGCATGAATAAGAGGGGGCTTGTGGAATAGCACCCCGTAAAGGAAAATCCATTTGCGCTGTGTATGTCTTGGATGGACCATATATCTTGGGGAACAAAATTAATTGGCCTGAAATGTGCACTGCTACAATGTTTATAATCTGCAACATTTCTTCCAGAACGGGAGAGAAAGTTAATGTGCTCCCCGAATTTCTTACATTTTGAGACTATCGGTGGAGGAACAATCTGCGAGAACAAAAAGCTTGTTTACAGGAAAAATAAAGGATTGCGCTTGTTTTCGTCTACATAACACATCGCTTAACGCCAGGGCTCTCGTTTGCCGAGAAAATAGATTTAAACTACAAGATTTATGTGTATTGTCTTACTTCTGCATTCGTCTTAAACTCTTCGTTCACTATCTATACTTTTTGCACTCCTAGATCACTTAATCTTTCGGGAATAAATAGAATCGCATGGAACTGTTCCCTGGCTATTTTGTATGTAACGAATTCTATTCGAGATGTATATACATGTCTCGTTCGAACAGAACGTTCGAGGATAGACCAGATATACGTCTTGTTGGAACAGAGTATACGGGGGTAGACCTAGAATACTTTGATCCGATTTATAAATGACTAGTTGACTTTTGATTTGAAAGTTTCTTGTGGCACAAAATCTTCACTTTATGAAAATGAATTTTAAAATTTGAAGAAAATAGTTTGTTGAATATATAAGTGTCGCCCTGTCAAGGAATGTGTGATCCTTGTTATCTTATAAATACCTGTATTTGAAAGGTCTAATACCAATTCAAGATGTGTATCAAAACAATAAATTTAAATTAGCACACTTGTCTTAAGTTTCACTAAATATATTAAAAACTCTACATATGTTTCGCGTGATTCACGCATTGTCAAGGGTATACAATGTCACTCCATTCTATTTTATAGAGTGTTAACCTCTTTATTTAAATCCATAAAATATTAGACCCCAATCTCTATAATAATGAACATTTTGAATGAAACATTTCCAAAGACTCATGGGGTCTCTTTTATTTCTCTAGTATTTGTATTTCATTCTATTTCTGATAATCGTTTCGATTATATTATGTTGGAGACATCGAATCAATCAATAATTGGAACACTATTCATTCATCATACGTAGGAATGAAAATATGATAAATGTTTTAATAACTCACCATGCAACTAAAATTTTTCTACTCTAACTGTCCGTATTTAACGACCGAATACATTTTTTCGTTGACTCGTACTGTTCAAACTGAAACAAAACTAAAATCAACAATATATTCAGCCTAGTTCTCAGTTTATTTAATCGATAACGACCTATAGTTTCAGTTAGTGAATAACTTGACTGAATCTTGATGAAAAACATTATGAGCGGATATCAACTATGAATCGGTTCTGTTGATGTAGATACGATGAATTACTTGGTCATTATTCCACAATTCGAAGCTGCATTATGTCGGTTATACGAAAATTTGTTTCGACCGCAGAATAATCATTGGCTTTATTTTCGTTCTCGGCGAGCAGTAATATTTTTCAATCAAAACACGTCGTTTGTTGAATTCCGTAAAATTTATCGCAACAATACTGTTTACGTTGAAAATCTTTACGCTTTCTGGTAAACCACGTTTCAATTTGCTACGTCGAACAAGTATATCAAGATTTGTGGTGAGATGAAAATGTTGCTAAAATCATACATTGCAGAATGCAATATATGTGGCAGACAAACAGGAACGCCACGTCATTCCAACAAAAGGACACACTCGGTGAACCGACAAACCTAAATATTATTGGCATTCTAGGATTATTACCGCGGATGTCAATAGTGGAACTTGCTTCTCGCTTGTCGTGTTGGGAGTTTAGGGTGCAATATCGGTTTATTCGAACGGACTGATTTGTATCTTGACGCAGCCATGCGGTGTTTGGAAAGATTTAATGACGCTTCGATTCAGCTTTTATTGAGGTGAACCATTTCGAAATGAAGGTGGATAGACAGAAAGTTTTTCTGTATTAAAGCTATTCCTACACCATGCGTTGGACGCAGTTTCCGGTGACGAATTTCCTGCCATCTCCAGTGATAGAATTATAGACAAAATGACTGATATCTTCAAGTGAGACTACGTCGGAAACCTACCACGCTCTCGGAATGAAGGTGGAATAGACAGAAAATTTTTCTGTATTACAGCCATTCCTAGACGATGCGTTGGACGCAGTTTCCGGGGACGAATTTCCGACTATTTCCAGTCATAGAAAGACGTAATGACTGATATTATCTTCAAGAGAGACAACGTCGGAAACTTTCCAGAATCTTGGAATGAAGTTCAAAAGGACAGAAGATTTTTCTGTATTGAAGGCATTCCTGCACGATGCGTTGGACCCAGTTTCTGGTGGCGAATTTCTAATTACATCAAGTCACAGAATTTTAAACGAAATGACTGATGTTATGTTCAAGTGAGACTACATTGGAAACTTTCCAGACTCTTGGAATGAAGGTCAAAAAGACAGAAGATTTTTCTGTATTGAAGGCATTCCTGCACGATGCGTTGGACCCAGTTTCTGGTGGCGAATTTCTGATTGTCTCCAGTCATTGAGTCTTAAACGAAATGACTGATGTTATCTTCAAGTGAGACTACATCGGAAACCTTCCACCCATGTTCGAGTGTATGAAAATCAACAGCAGGGGTCAACTGGAGATAATTTCCAACACTAATCGAAAGCGTCCAAATCAGTCAATCGAACTCAAACGTCGAATCGTACTGAAGTGTCCTAATATAATTCCGTAGTTGTAATGAAGTAGAACGGAAATAATTATCGATGATTAAATTTTCAGTATCCGCGGTATTCAACGTTATCTAGTTGAGTATCATTGCGTCGATGCAGGGCTCTTAGCTTGAAGATAACAGGTATCTCTCTGGTCAGAGCGAATTATGCGGGTGCTGATTGAGTTCAGTTGATTGGATAATAATTTCCCGACCAGCCAATCGATTGATCAACTATGCCTCTTCCACTGTGTACTACACAGCATTTGATACAAAGTGATAATCAAACTCCTAGGGGGATTTCCGTTATGGCACCTTGAGAGATTCTTATTGTCTGTCTCTTCACTATTTCTATTTGCTAAAACTTGTACGGAAGATATCATCGTTCGTAGGTTTCCTTTTTATGTATATATATATATATATATATATATATATATATATATATATATATATATATATATATATATATATATATATATAGTAGTAAATACTGAGACTCGAAATATTTCAAATAAAACTCTCAGGGAGCTGTCTACACAAATGTCAACGAGAACGAACCCATCACCTATTTCAGTCGCGCTAATGTTGTCATGAGTAGAAATCTTGAACGCTAGGGAGAGTTTATACGTCTTTTCTCCGATAGAGGGAGCCTACGTGAAAATTTCACTAGGAAACATTCCCCTCAATTTGGTATAGGACCTATGTTCGTTTTGAAAGTCATTCATTCTTGATTGATAAATTAAATATGGACTGATGATTCATAATTATGATGAAACAATTGTATCCATTACCATTCAAAAAGATCGATGAATTTTTCGAAACGCTCTTAATATTCACTCTCGAAAGTGATGGGTTCGTTCTCGTTGGCAACATTTGTGTAGACAGCTCCCTGAGATTTTTATTCGAATTATTTCGATATTTCGATTGAGAGTCTCAGTATTTACTAGTATCGAATGACCTGTGAATCTTGAAACTATATATATATATATATATATATATATATATATATATATATATATATATATATATATATATATATATATATATATATATATATATATATATATATATATATATATATATATAGTTTCAAGATTCACAGGTCATTCGATACTAGTAAATACTGAGACTGTCTACATTTGTGTAGACAGCTCCCTGAGATTTTTATTCGAATTATTTCGATATTTCGATTAAGAGTCTCAGTATTTACTAGTATCGAATGACCTGTGAATCTTGAAACTATATATAAATATATATATATATATATATATATATATATATATATATATATATATATATATATAATCGTATATATGTGTGTGTATAACGAAATCCACGAATATGGACGTGTGAACATTCGGTGCTTGTTGTGCCTGATGTCAAAAATGAGATGTTTTCTATTGATTCCTGTAGATGAACTTGCAATCTTCAAATTCATAAAGAGGTGTTTGAAGTCGTTGCCTCAACTTGTTTCACATTCCCTTGTCGAATCTAAATTTCATTAATTGGAATTGTCAGAACTATTCATGGTCTTTCAATTTGATATTTTGGTAATTTAGTTTGATATAGTGCGCAAATAAAGTTCAAAATATTTTTCTTCGAATACTACTGTCCATTTTTTCACAGTCCTGCAAAGGAGAGATGAAGTTAATATGTGGATTTTAAGTAGAATAACGCCGAGTTTTCCGTTGAAGAAAGCCGTTATAAACGCCCATACTCGTATAATAATAGAAGTACTTTTCTGCAGATAATGCCTCTTCTAAGAATTTGCTTTTTTCGCAGTTCCTAATAATTTATTACTGATAAAAAAATAATCAATCAAGGCGTCGGATCATCAAATGTGATACACACTCAGTCTTCATTCTTCACCTCGTTGTTCTCGATCTTCGTTCGCTTTCTCATCGATTGTAATTTAGAGTTTATTAGCCCGATTTTTTTCCGATTTCTCGATGATTAGCGGTTCTCTGTAACGATGCACGCAGTACGGTCAGCATTATTGACCCCAATCTTGTAAATAATCAATTCATCAAAATTCGCCCTGGTCCGTTCAGCATAGATAACTAATTGATTTTTTTCAAATTCGCTTTAGATATTTGCAATTGTCAGACCTTCGTATTTTCAGTAGGGTGACCACCCAGTATATTGTCGAAATGTGCCATATTTCTCAGCATGCATCATATTGATTGTTTTACAACTATGCAAATTTGGAGGTGAATCCAACTTGGGTCTTTTATATGGAGGCTAATAAAATTCAGATGGTACCAATAAACAAGATTCGTCCTCATCGTTGATCTCCCTCTCGCCCTCTCTCTCACCATTTCTGTCTCCGTCTTACCCTATTTTAAAAGCACAACAGCAACATTCGGGGGAATATCGCATCGATAAATATAAAAGGTGAATAGGTTGTTCTTTTTCTTTCTTTCTCGCCGGGAATATTGCCGAATGCAATAAATTTTCCATGCTTATGATTTGAATGAAGGCTTACCCTCTGGTTCATCTCTTTAGAGGGAATGCGTCAAGCTGAAATTTATACGCTTCCGATATACTACACCTTTCGGCAAGCTGTAGAGATATTAAAGAAATCTCCGGCGACGCTTTCCATCCAGGCATTTGGAAATCGAATCCTACAAGAAATTCAAAGATAATCAAGTCGGCGTTCTTTCGAATGGGCTTTCCCGAAACAAATCTAGAAATATTTTCACTTTTCGAGATTTATCTAGGCAACTTTGCTTGTTTTTCTGTAATAGTAAAAGTTATTTCGGATCGATTTCTTCTGGAGTAATGTTTAATACTAATGAAATATGTTTAATAATAATAAATGAAAAATAATTTCTCATTGAAAGTTGAAATGATTGAACTATATTTACTTATGATTCTTATTAATAATTTTTGAATACCTGTTTTGAAATTTCATCCTTTTTTTCAAACTGTGCAAGAGAAAACTGTGCATTTAGAAAATTACAATTATAGTGAATTGATTTCTTTTTCCGATTGTTATTTTTATACTATTTCATGTTATTATCCATATGCTGTTATTATGTCACAATTTCCCCAGGTTACGAGAAGTGTTCAACTCTCTAAAATCTGTTTATTTAAGTCCTTCTTCATCTCCATGAAAGTAGTTTTGGACAAATGCGTTTATCGTAATTGAAGGTAATTCATCTTGGATTAACGAACGAAATTGTTTGACTTATTCACTTATGATTCTTATAAATAATTTTTGAATACCTGTTTTGAAATTTCATCCTTTTTTTCAAACTGTGCAAGAGAAAACTGTGCAATTAGAAAATTACAATTATAGTGAATTGATTTCTTTTTCTGATTGTTATTTTTATACTATTTTATATTATTATCCATATGCTATTATTTTGTCACAATTTACCCAGATTACGATAAGTGTTCAACTCACTAAAATCTGTTTATTTAAGTCCTTCTTCATGTCCATGAAAGTAGTTTTGGACAAATGCGTTTATCGTAATTAAGGGTAATTCATCTCGGATTAACGAACGAATTTGTTTGACACACTTTCAAGTTTAAAATATATGTGTGTGTAGATGTGGCATTGATTAACATTTCTATATTGTCCGAATTTTTGCCTTATTTCCTGACGATATGTTTTCAAGCCCGGATTCACTAGAATTCGCTATTCGCATTGTCAGGTTTTGACCACAAATTCAAGATTGCGAGTACCAACCGATGTAACAATAACCTAGTAATACGCCAAAAGCAAATTAACAAACGCACCATTAGATTTACAGCACATCACATGTTAAGTAGTTATATGCATGTAGTGTTCTGTACACGATAAGAGTGTCACGCAATTTTATTTAACTACAACTTCATATATTTGTGGGATATTTCCACCCCGTTCTACAATTATTACTACTAGTTGGTCTGTTTTTCTAATTTATAGGACTTGTTTTTACACGTACTACGGAATATGAAGGTCTGATTAAAATTCTCATGCAGAATAATTTAATTTTTTCTCCAAACTTCAACAAAACCAATTCTCAATTTGTCTTATTATTCAACGCGTATAATAATGCATAATTATCCCGTTAACATTCATAGTTCAACGCCGAAATACCCATTTTATCATCGGGTCGATTGTATTGAATTATAAAATATTCAGAAATTATTGAATTATGAGCCAAGCAGTGACGAAGAAAAACGTGGCATAATTTTTGGCGTAATATTGCTCCTGACTTCGTTCTAAATTAAAAGCCCAGTCCGTAATAACAGTTTAGAAGTCGACTCGACTTGAAACCTACTTATTTAATTATCTAATTCCCCTAAAGTTAATTGATTCGATCACCATTGGCCGTAAGGGAGCAAATTTCGACACCTATTGGTTGCCGTGAAGTTTCTCGGAAAGTTCAGCAAAGTTGGCTCTCAGATAGACATCAAAGACTAAGAAGCGCGATAATATTTATATAAAAATAACTCAGTTAATTCCCTACGAATACTCCAGAATATTGCGTGAAGTTTGGTTAGATTCGAGAAATTGTCAACAGTATTATTGTCTCAAGTTCAGTCGAGTTGGTGAAGACCAATACAAATCTACAGACTGGCCCAACTTAACCTATATAATCATGAAGTTGAATAAAAATTGTTCATACATAATTCCATCAAAATAATCCTGATTTAAAATTGAAAAATTTTTTGTTACAATCAGTCAAAAACAACTTTGAAAATCGCATTACGGTGACAGATTGGGGTTGTTACATTAGCAAAACCCCACCAACAGTAAATTTCAATGTTATTCATTTCAAAATTAAATTAATTTCTTTTTATAGCCCTTGTTTCGTTGCTACATTCTCCGTTCCTGTTTTCCACTTCAATCTAAAAGGAAAGACGAACGAATTGTGCTTCAATCAATCAAAATCAGAAAATCGCACCACTATAATTGGCTGGGAGTTAAGTGAAAGTACACAATGCATTTTCAAGGATTCCTCCCCCAGTCGACGTTACTTGCAAATTCGGGTGCATCAATAATGCCCAACATTATTTTCATAGCATAAAGGAAGGGATATTTTCTTTGAACCTCCTCAAAACTGCTGAGCGTATTTCCATCAAGTGGGGTGGTGCTGCAACCTCACCCGCATACGGTTACTACTTTTGCCTACTTCAAATTTCCAATTTGATCAATGAATCTAAAAGCGTTCAGCTATTCCTCTTCCCCGAACAGGTTGGTGAGGCTGAAATTCTTCGACGCCGCTGAAAACGTAGGGACGTATTAGGGAGTAAAACAGGCACGTCAAGGTGGCGTGATTAATATTTTCAGAGCATGCGATCTGATTTGTGTAAATTGGCAACAGTGTGTGGCTCCGTAGTCGCGATTTTTACAATCGATAATCCAGTAGAATGAAACTCATTCGTTTTTATGTTAACCTATATAAGCCAATTTTTCAATTCTCGTATTCCCATGTCGGAAATGGGAGGCCACCCCAATCCGCCCAGAATGTTGTTTAGTCAAGAATATTATAGTAAAAAAGTGGAAAAAATTGAGAATTCTCACCTAGAATTCAGGATCAATACCTATTTATTACCGCCAGCTAATTATTAAGTTTATTCCACACTCCCTTAATTTTGTGTATTGAATAAATATAAGTAATTTTGATTGTTTGTCTCTAAGAATACTTTGATTACATGTAAAGTTATTTCTGTCACGATTTTTCACCCATACATTTTCATTTTTTCACCCATACATTAACCATACACTCTCTTTTTCTTTAATTAATTAAATAATTAAGTTTCATTTTTGAAGTATTTACAATAATATTTATCTCTTAAACGGTGCTATTTGGAAAAGTGACATTTCAATGGAATGATTTGAACTACCTGCTCAATTTTTTTTAATCACTTGGTACCAAAGTGGAGGCTTGTCCGTATACATATAATAAACACAAATTCGAAATTTTGATTGCTCCTGTTTTTCATGCAAACGCTATCAACTTCGTCGTCAAAATTTCATATACTGATATTTATTTTGGACATAAGAGGATGGAATTCTATTCTATCCCACAACTTAAAATCGAAATTTGAATGTTGAAATATACTAAATTGTCTATATATACTAAATTTTGAATGATTCTGCTGTATTATATGCTTAAATACGTATGATAATAAAAATACAGACTTCATTTACTTATACGTGTTCTAATTATAAATGAAATAATAATACGAAATAATAAATGAATAATGATAATAATATTGAGACATAATAATATAGTACCTAATGATAATAGTTTAATGATAATAATATAGTACCTAGTGGTAATATATTGATAAAAATTGATAATTTATGTTTAAATAAAATGGAAATTGGTAAAGTGGGAAATTTATTACATAATCACACGTTTGTATTCATCGTGTCAGTTAATGAAATAAGAATTGAAGGGACGGATTTTCACAAACAATAAATTTGAATGTGTTTTTAGGCTCTAACGCCAACATCGTGGAATAGCCGAAATTCTAAGAAGTCTTCCTGAATGGGATCATCAAACACCCAACTTGTTCTGAGAATTGCTCGGGTTACCATTAAGTCTGAAAGCATCTGTTTAGACGAGATTATTTTCGGAAGTTAAGCTCGAGCAATTTTGTTTTATTTGAGTTTTCTGCTTTTCTGTGATGAAAAATAACGTTATTCAACAATAAAAACACGCATTTAGTGTGTATACCTATAATCAAAATTAAGGTTTTTGATTTGATATCAAAAAATTCCAAAAATGAAGATGAATTTGTTTATTTTCGTATATTTATCGATATTCTTCGGGTATTGTTGTTGGGCCATTCAATCAAGTTTTACGTGAGCAGATTCATTATAAACATTTTGAACATTTAACCCCTCCTGCATTCTCTTATCAACAAAAGTGAGAAAATCCTTTCCTCCCATGCTTACTTAAACATTGGTAAATGTGGTTTTCTTCGAAAACCAGCAAAATAAAACTATATGTCTCCTTCTAAATTGTTTTCATTTGTTCTAAACAAATTCTTAAAACTTCTAAATTGTTCTTACATTATGGTATTGAAGGAGTATGAATATTCTTCATACAACTACCGCATTAAATGTACAGCCTACTGGTTGTCCTGATTTTATTGTGGTAATCTTTTTATCCAGTCAATTAAATAAGCTGAAAGTTCAACTGAAGTTCTTCGATTTACATCACATTCTGTTTGGAAGTACTTACCCAATGTCAAGTCATTCTGAAGAAGCAATAAATTGAATATTTCTTCTTGGAAGATCCAGCCTTCGAAAGTCTCGAATATACTTCAATAATTCAAACCATGCTGTTGTGTAGTAGTATCGTAGAGCTTGATAATCGTATAATATAAAAGGAAGTCGGCTAATTTCCACTTATATTTACATTGTAAAGCGTTTGGCTAATACTGTTGCTTCATCAAAGAACATTTACAAACTGGTCAGTTTGTTTACATCCTTTGACAAAGCTACAGTATAAGTTAAATGCGTTGCGAATGAAAAATGTAAATAGAAGTGGGTATGAGACGATTGTCTTTTAATAATTAACTGCAATTTACAACTTCTGCCGAGCTCACAGAGCTCAAATTTTTCTGTTTTTCATTATACGATTATCGTGAATTTCCATCAATTAGAAGCCATAAAAAATTTCAAGTCGACAAAGTATTTAAAATATTTGATTCAATGTTCCCACTTTACTCTAGGAGAAATAATACTACTAACGCAACCTATTGACATTTGAAAACATCGTATGATGATATTTGTCAAATAGACATTGCAATTTAGTAGATACCTACGGGTGAAGATATGTGAAATTTCGATGCTTGGTGTGTCTGTAATCTGAGAGGTTTTCTCTACTGATTCCTATAGATGGAATTGTGTAGTATTCATTATTCTACGGTCTTCCACTTGGAGTAACAAGAAGATGCTTGGAGGTTGAAATCGTTGCCTCACTTCGATGGACGTGGTGCGACTGACGAGTTCCTTGCAGAACGAAACATATATGTCTCGCACTTCCATCAGGTGTGGCATCGATTTCAATATTTCTCTAACATTTATCCCTTGATATGATGGGGGCATCACATCGTACACGTTCACATATCTAGCTCTACTATAACATTCTCTTGATTAATTTGAATTTCTTAAATATTTCATTCAGTGCCATAAGCACAAAAAAATTTCATTTCCTTTTATATATATATGCAACAGTACTTTTTCTATGAGGTATTCTATGGCATATTTTTGAAATGCGACGAAACCCTCTTCGAATGGAAAGAAAGCCGTAAGAAACGATGGCGAAACAGATTCTTTCATGCATAATTCAGTCCCTAACGACTTATTTGAACGGTGACTTATATTGACCTCGGTAACAAGTCATCTCTTCCAAATTTCAAATTTATGCATATTTTATAATACCCCATGAAGTCAAATCCAATTCTCATAACAGTATTCAAATTTCAGGCCACGCTTTACATATTTCTCCTTTCGTCTAGCGGCGAGCAATCTACCCCTTAACCGTTCTTTCCCCTTGGAAAAATACCATCCCATTCTCGCATCATCTTACTGTAGTTTCGTTGGCGGAAGTAAATTCAGGCATTTACACTTTGAGCGAGCAATATTATTTCACCAGTCCCTTCGAGAGTAGTACGGCCCTAATTTTGGGCAACAGCACTCGAAATTTTCAGGAGATGTATATAACAAGTAATTTAATTAATTGAGTTCATCTTACTTCGGTATTAGGCGCGAGTGAAAATTAATCTTCTCTTAAGAAGCAGCAGATAGGTTCTTGAGTGAAATATTTTTGATGGAAGTCTAATAATAGGGGGTGAGATTTTAATGTATTGTCATATGTCAAATTCTGGTGATTAGCGTGAAACAGTCATAATATTTTTGGGTACTTATTTCAACAATATCAGTTGTTATTAATCGATTGGGCCGATACTTGATGAAAATCTAAATACATAATTTAAATGAAACTAAATAGTTTTTCGATTTTCATAATTAATTCAAAACATGACAATATCATTTCGCCAACACAGTGGCTTCATCAGATGTTGTTGATAAACTGAGCTATCACATTGTGGACTGCGTATATTTATCCTGAAGTGCGTGGGGTGGTAATGACCATAGAACACTATTCTTCTTTTACAGGGCGATGACTATAGAACATATTTCTTCTGAATTGTGGGGGATGACCATAGAATACTTTTCTTCGATTGCATTTTTACTGGAATAAATTTAATAAAGGAGAATTATTGATTAAAACTTGATCATTTAATAAACTGTTCGATTTCTTCCTCTTATTGATTTCCATGTATTCTAACAAGGTTAGATCATAACCTTTTCGCTCCGTATGCAATATTTTAAAGTTGTTGTCGAAGACATGGTTCTCTTCTAAAAGATGTGTTGCATACGTAGAATCGGTTTTATTTTTTGCAAAGCATCTTTGGTGTTCAGATATTCTAAGCTTGAAATTCCAAACTGCCAGGTTGAAACATGCTAAACTGGCAGGAATTTCAACCTTAGAATATCTGAACACCAAAGATGCTTTGCAAAAAATAAAACCGATTCTACGTATGCAACACATCTTTTAGAAGAGAACCATGTCTTCGACAACAACTTTGAAATATTGCATACTAAAGGTTATTAACTAACGCCGTTAGAAGCCATGGAAATCAATAAGAGGAAGAAATCGATCAGTTTCTTAAATGATCAAGTTTTAATCATTAATTCTCCTTTAATAAATGTATTCCAGCAAAAATGCAATCGAAGAAAAGTATTCTATGGTCATTCCCCACAACTCAGAAGAAATATGTTCTATGAGGTCATTCCCACCCCACGCACTTCAGGATAAATATACGCAGTCCACAATGTAAAATAGCTCATTTTATCATCAACATCTGATGAAGCCACTGTGTTGGCGAAACGATATTGTCATGTTTTGAATTAATTATAGTGAAAATCGAAAAACTACTTAGTTTTATTTAAATTAAATATCAGTTGTCGAAGATATAATGTCTATGTGCTATTGATTCAAATTAATTTGAATGATTTCTAAACATTAACTAAAGCCAATCTGTATTTCGTTGAATATGCCTTGTATCAGAAATACGAGCATGTTGAAGAAATATTGAGTTGTAATTAGCCGGTGCTAGTATGAAGAATTTCTCAAAACGAATTCCATGATTAATAACTAATAACTGCCAGTGGGGGATCAAATCAGTACGGCAAAAAAGACCAAGAAGGGCTGCCGAACGCATCATCGAAATGAGAATGAAACTCAATTATCTGCGAGGAAAAGTTCGCCTATATGTGGAATAACGGAAGGGAAAATTTAAATTAGGGGACCAGGACAGAGGAAGCCAACAGCGCTCCACTGCCCCTGGGGCACTATGCAATAAGAAGTGATAGATCTCGGGCAAAGAGCGGCGATACTTTTTCGCCATTGCAACGATGAATCAAACCATTTTCGATGAAATTTCTTTTGGGGATACAAGTTGTTGTCCGCCTTCGAGAGGGGCCGCCCCCTGTGATCTGTAATTAGAAAATTAAATGTTTATCTACCCTCAGGTTCAGGGGAAAATGTTGTCACATACTTGAGAGCGCCCCCAAGTACTATTCTATCCAGTGAACTGGTCATGAATTTCGATTACTGGGCCATCATTGCGATATCCTTCCAGATGGAAGGAGATTTATTAGCTCGGTCAATCCTGGAGAGATATAAATTGTCTTGATTATGGACCAGGCACTCTGATTGCGCTGCGGTAATCCATTCAGATAAGATTTCAAAATGGAGATCTTGACGAGGGTAATCCATTTTGCTGGCTGTTTATCAAGAACTACCGCTGAGGCTTTAAGTGAAACAGAACGAGGATTTCCGACATAATTGCCAAATTCTTTCGGTTGTCCTTCAAAAAATTTGATGTCGAGAATGAAATTACACGGGACTTGTTGGATGAATCATTTTGAATTAACTTACATCTAGTATGTGATAACACTCGATAAAAATCATCGAATTATTGAAGTGCTTCCCAGTATATGGACTCATTATGTATATATTTCAATGTTCTGTCACGGCCACCTTTAATACAGGCCATGAAGAGCGTAGTCCCTAGGTGTTGCCAAATTGTGTTTAGAGGTATACTATCCTAGACGGATGTTCCCAAGATTTCAAACATTATTTCAACTCTTTTTGCATATTGCGAACAAACAAGAAATATTAATAGTATTTATAACATATAGAATTATTTTGGTATTGTCAGCACATATTTATGTAACAGAAAAATGTGAAACATTTATTATTGCTAGAAAACAACGATGTTTTCGATAAAGCCCCACGGCTTAAAAAATACTTCTATTAGTCAGTGGGATTTATTTACATGAAAAGTTGCCTAACCAAATTTATTGAATTATTTGAGAGAATATGAACCTTTAAAGCTGAACGCTGTAAGAATTACTCAAATTGAATTATTTACCTAAGTCTAAATAAATATTATATTTCTGAATAGCGCAACCAACAAACTACTTTATGAAATTATTGAGCTTTCTTCGTTTATTTTTTGATTCAGTTTTCTCGTGTCCAGCTTGATTTTTTTTTGTGTAGTCATTCAATAAGATATTGGAAAAAATGGAACACAGCATGTTCAGAATATTTTTATTGTCTTCACTACATAAACAGCAACAATAAAAATATTCCAATGACACGCTTAAAATAGCGAAATTACACAAAATTGCTTTCTGGTGTATATTATTCAAAAAGGCCCGTTCGAGAGAAATGTCATTAATAATTTTTTCAAATATGGCACACATGTGAAATAAGACATTTTTAACTAAATCTGTAGGTATATTCAGTCCTCCTCGTTGCAAATAATTAAAATATTCATTATCAGTCGAATTTCCTATACTTTCAGTAACAAGCGAGATGCAGATGTTACATTGTACTTTTTTGGATATTTTGTGTGAGGCATAACCGGGTATATATATTTGAGCTGATTGATCTATTTCACATTCTCTCAAATAATTCGTAGTTAAAATAATAGTAAACTCGCGTTTGATTTACAAACAGGAATGCAACAAGTTTTCGTCGTTTTAAGAAAATATACTTATTAGAAATTCACCTATTCCAAGCTTGAAACTTACTGAATCATCTACGGAATACCTATCCTCTACACTATATTCCACAAAAAAATTATTTGTAGGTAATCCGTACTCAAAACACATCTCAAATTCGATTCGACTAAATCGGTACACACAAAACACCTCGTTTTTATAATTTGATGTTATGTTATCCACAAACTATCAACACTAGCACTTAAATAACACTATAGCAAAATGATTAATAGAGGGCCAGAATTGAAATCGTAAAATATTCAACTTCAAACTACGAAAGTCTCAAAGAACACAAAATTGATTTCGTTTCACTGAAATTTGTAAACAAACTAAACACTTTGTTTTTTAGTGTTTGATGTTGAGATTTCAACAAATTATCAACATCAACACTTGTATTACTACACCGTACACAATTAAAAAATATAGAATCTATATCAAAAGCTCAAATTATTTAACTTCAAACTGCGAAAGTTTTGGCAAGCTTCCTATTTGCATTAGTATACCAGCTCAACTAATGGCGGGTTTGTTAGCCCACCCTATGACATATGACAGATATTCATTTCATGGCCTGTATTAAAGGTGGCCGTGGTTCTGCCTTTAATTCAAAAGCTCCAAGTTCACTTTTCAGTTGAGAAAAATTCCTCACCTGATTGCGTCAACCTGACTACCTCTATAAATTTTCATTATAAACCACATAATTCGAGGACCATGAGAATCAGCTAGATTTCAAAATATACTTTTTTCAGTGAAACAAAAATAAAAATATTTGACAGTTACTTTTTACACCTTTCATTAAAATATGTCATGTAAATGCCGCTAACAAATTTATTCCCACCAGCTTCGGTTCGTCAAGTTCGAACGTGAGCAAAAACGGCACATAAAAACTCGAAAGGTATAAACTAATTAAACCTATGTCTTTGAATAGGCGAGAAAGATTTATGGCGATATTATTCTGTAGCCCAAATGGGTAACAATGTTCATCTGAACCGAAAACAATGAAATTATAAATCTGATAGAGATCAAAATATGTAAGTTAATTCCAATTCGCCGGAACGGCCTACTGTATTCAAAAATTTTAATTTATAGTTTTTGTACCACAATTTTAATTGGCGAATACAAATGCCAAGAATACTTACGAGCATCTTGCTCTCGACCAGCCGGCGGGCTTATGTTTATAGAATTATGATTTCTTGTCCGAATGAAATTTGCTGACTTGATAAGGCCAGTTAATTATGTATTGATAATTTCATGTAGTGAACTTTGGTAAAATAGGTTTGATTGATAAGAGTCTGAATGTTTTTGCTTCGGTTTCTAAATTAATTAATTTTCGATCATGTAGAAATTATACAAAAGTATATGGAGAATAGCAACGATAAAATGTGTGTGGACTGATCCCCACAACAAAAATCAGCTCATGAAACTCATCGCTAGAAGAGGAATTCTAAGATAACTGTTCTCCTAGAAATATGGAAGCTCCATGAACATTTACCAAAATACCTAGATGGGAAGCCATCTAGGTATTTTGGTAAATGTTCATGGAGCTTCATGGAGTAAATGTGGAAGTGGATGGACAACTTCAGATTACACATTCGATTTGATCTTAATGAAATTGATGAAATTGAAACATATCGCATAGGTGTACTCATGTAGACTTACTTGTGAGTTTATAATAATAATAATAACAATATTTATTAATCTTAACAATTATTCACATTACAAAAAAATATTGCACTGAATAAAATAGAGATAAGTCAAAAGGAAAAAAACTATTTTTCACAAAAGACAATAAATTCATGTGATGAATAGGGTTCGCAGATCAAGGTGAAACTATAAATGCGCTTTCTAAATAACAAAATATATTCAATAATTTTTGAATGCTTTGGAAGCAAATTGAATAAACGCATGGCCATATAGAGTGGTCCCCTTTCAAATCTACTGTAACCATGAATAGGAAAGAGGAAAGGATGTACTTGCCGAGTTTTATTTTTATTGACATATGGCAGAAAATAACCTCTTTGCAACTTGAGGAAGACGATAAATATATAGACCAAACACTGTTTGTATTCTGATGGATCTGAAAAGTCCGCGGCAAGATTCTCGATAGCCCAATCTGAACATTATTCTCAAGACCCTTTTTTGAATGAGAAAAATTTCATCGGCATTGGACGATCTGCCCCAAAAGATAATTCCATACGTTAGTACAGATTGCATACTGTCAAAGTAGAGAGTTCTCATAACTTCAGCCTCCACCCTAGTTCTGATCATGATAAACATGTAAGCAGCAGAGTTCAGAGTCTTCTTCAACTTAGCAACATGATGATGCCAGCGTAGGTGTTTGCCCAAAGTAACACCCAAGAAATTAACAGAGTTCTCAAAGACAGTTGAACTTCTACCAAGGCAGAAAAAAGTAGGATAGTCTTCCACTGACTAGCTGCCTCAGAAGAAGATACCCTGAGTCTTGCTATGATTTAAAATGAGACCATTGTCGTTGAAAATGACACCACTTATCTACAGCCGAAACCGTGTCTCTACCTTCATGGATACAGGACGAGATATTCTTTGACATAACCAAGAAATGGCTGTTATCAGCATAAATAATTGACTTAAAGTTATGTAGTATTTGACCCATAATATTTTCTGTTTAATAGAAAATCAAACCTTTATAGAGAGATATTCAAAGACATGTGCTTCTAAAACTGGCGGTAAATTAGGAGGTGAAAATAAGGCGTGCGCCCCAAATAAGAGAACTGAAATGGAACTTGTTCTTCTGTAACCTACATACAAGCAACATCCCCTTGTCCAACAAATATGACGAGAAATCATTTTGGCGTAGAACAGGAAACACGACAAATCGTTATTTTAGTCACATAATTGAACCTGTAATATTGATAATAGATGTCAGCACAAAAAGAGCGTTATTTGTAGAGCGTTGACTCGGCGTATTTCAAGTGTTAACTAAGCTTAATCACAGCGTTTCGGCGAACGTGGTTACCACAGACGGGGCCGAGGGGGACATAATACCTACACAGAGACAGGCGAAGATTCTCATCTCGCAACAACTTGCGTTCGTGACAAAATGCCTCTATTTCGAACGCTATTAAAAATGCAAAACACTTTCGCGCCGATACGGACTCAATACGAACTGAAAATTGAATAGACCGCAAAATATTAATTTGAGAGCCCGTCTTCCCGCTTTGGTGTTATTGCGAAGTTACAAAAATAATTACGTATCTAGCTTGAAATATTGTATTTGCGCATTTCTTTAGACGTACGCGGTCGGCCGTCTATGACGTTAATGGTTATTACCTTTATTTACAGAGTGTTTCCGAAAGATGGAAACAGCCCGATTTCGCTGGAAGTCGTTAATGAGATCCTGCGGTGCACTTTTATTGCATTTCTGTGGTCGCTCTATGTATGAAAAACAGAACGCCATCCCGCGGTTTTTGCCCTATCAGCGCCGGTTTCTTATGCGAATCTGAAGGAATCCTGATTAATATCGCGATATTTTTCGAATTCCGCACTGAAAAATTACCGAAGGTTGGGCGGTTTTGCGCCGTGAACAAGTTCTCTGACGAAACGTAAAATGGAATTAACTCGCTCCTGTGTGTCGTCGAAATATTGAATTCAATCAGAAAGTTTACCCCTTCGCAACAAAATAATAATAAAAACATTTTTTCATTTGATCAAGTGTTGGCAATATACTGAAAAAAGAATAGTATGAATTCGAGAATATCTTCTGAAAATAAAGTAAAACTGATATAACGAACTTAATCTAGATCTACGTTCTTTCCATGATGATTTCCGTGAGGGTCGTGAATTGGTGGTTGTGCCAGAAATACTGTGCGTGAACTAATGAAGCGAGACCATTATGTGATACACCATGAAGTTGAGGCATCTTGCAAACTAGTATGAAAGCATCCATCTATTGATGATCTTGATGATGGCCGTAAAATAATTGATAAGGAACAAACGTAAATCTACAGTTGTACATTCGCTTCTTCGGTAATGAGGCAACGCCTTCAATTTCAAATAATTCAAGGACCAAAGGACATAAAGGGTGTTTTTTTAGAGATATAGAACTTTAAGTTGACATTACTGTTGAAGAGGGCGACCGATTTAACAGCTGAGAAGTGATTTATTTCCAGTTTGGTTTGGCAATTCATCATGAATAGACTCACGCTGTTTGGTGCGCTTTATGGGCTGGAGGAATCATTGGTCCGTACTTCTTCAAGAACGATGATGGCCGGAACGTTACAGTCAATGGTGATAGGTATAGAGCCATGAATACTAACTTTTTCATTCTTGAATTGAACAACCATGATGTCCAAGAGCTGTGGTTTCAACAAGACGGTGCAACATGTCACACAGCTCGTGTCACAATCGATTTATTGAAAAACACGTTTGGTGACCGCCTAATTTCACGTTTTGGACCTGTGAATTGGCCTCCAAGATCTTGTGATTTAACGCCGCTAGACTACTTTCTGTGGGGCTATGTAAAGTCATTGGTCTATGCGGATAAGCCACAAACGCTTGACCATTTGGAAGACAATATTCGCCGTGTTATTGCCGATATACAGCCACAAATGTTGGAAAAAGTCATCGAAAATTGGACGTCGAGATTGGACTACATCCCAGCCAGCCGTGGCGGACATATGCCAGAAATCATATTTAAAATGTAATGCCACAAAATTATCTTCCGAATAAAAAAAAATTCTTGTCAATCGAATGATCCATCGTTGTTTTATTGCAATTTAAAGTTCTATACCTCTAAAAAAAACAACCTTTACTTATAGTGTTGAGCTATTTAAGTTCTAACACTTATCGTGTTAGAGCTTGTTTATATGTAGATGGTGAAATCGGTGAATATGACGAAATAACAGCTACTGGTTAATGGGCGTAACTGACTTCTCAGGTAACTTTTCATCAGTTAATCACGTATTTGGAAACTGTTCTCAATTATCAGATCGACTGACCAAGTTGAAAAGGGTGTTCTTTCAATATAATCTCCAAAAATGTGAAAATAATTCGATGATAAAACGAATGCAATAATTTCTATAATTAACCCTAACTGGGGTAAATTTTTATGGTATTCAATCGACTGCGTGTAGAATGTGGAGATATATAAAAATTAAGTATTGAAGTGATATCTTTCTGACATTAATCGACAATCGATATTTAACTTTCCTGCTCAATTGGCGTTTCTACTAGTTTAATGTCCGTTTACAATTTCCTCGCGGCTTCTTTGTTTATTAATTGTTTGTAGCATAATATAAAACATTAGATATAGTTGAACCTTTCTTTATTCTAGAACAAAATTGTATTTCTCTGATTAGTCCTTGATGATCAATGAGGTGAATTTCTAACAAATATATTTTTGACTCTTCTGAACAGAATACTCCCTTCTGGAATGTTAGATAATACAGAGTCCAGAAGGAACTAATTTTTCTAGTGCTAATTTCATTGCACTTTACGAATGATCAAATATTTAAATGACTGAATAACATGAGGAGACATGTAAAACCAGAAACTGAACGAAATTTATTTCGGATATTCATCAATTTGTTTTGAGTAGATGTTTGGTGTTGCCATATTGTGGAGTCTGGAGTGGAAACCTTCCAGATCTGGGCTCGAATCTCTTCAGTGAGATAAAAGTCAAATAGCAATTTACAAAATGTTTAGTTTAGATTGTGTAGATTCTCCCTTTTTGTCGTTTGTAGCTAGTTTTCCACCAAGGCAGAATGATTTCAAAAATTCAATATCGCAGGTAAATTCTATTAGCCGGTTTCTCTATGGCCGGAATGAAAATTAATGAAAATTCCAAAGGAGCAAGCAGTATTAATTTCGCTCAATATCCTGAAAGAATGCAGTCGTTACGGAGGCAAATTTTTCGAATTAGACGCATCCCATAAATGAATGAAGGGAGTACTTATCTGTAAAATTTCCAACAATGTCGAACAAGTTGTCTTTTCCTGTCGTATATGATTTAAGATTCTCTCTTTCTGTATTATTTTTATTCGAAGAAAATTGGAAGGTGCTTGTCATTTTCAATACGCTCGAACTTCTAAAACTTATGGTGTCAAGTTGGGAACAACTTTTTAATTAACTCATTATCAATTACAATAGTTGTGTAATCTGCTATTCATTTAATTGATTGATATGCTAAATTGCTAAGTGTTATTTTCGTAGACGATCTTAATGTGCAACACACTGTAAGATTTCAGTGGTAGTTATTATTTTGAAAGTAACAGTTGAAGAAGTTTTTACCTGTGATCGGAAACAAGATGAATTTGGTCTTTACATGAAAACATTCGGGGAAGTCGGGGTTCGGGAAACGTTAAAAGGGCCCATCTCTTGTTGCCGTTGCCAAGTGATATGAATGAAGGCTTGTTGTCAGGGACAACTTTTGGTTGAAAATATTGCCCTCTCTCCTATAAGCTTACAATATGTTTTACATTGTGAGCTACGAACTCTAATTATATCCGAAGTCCCCACAGTTTTTCGAGATGATTCTGATTTAGATGTATTTGATATATACCCCGTAACAATAGAATATTCTCAATTTTAACCACTTGTATACATATCAAAGTAAATTTATATTTACCAGCTTCAATTATATTTTATAACCAATTAATATTTTCGGGAATATGTCAAATATTCTGTACTAACAGTACCCAGTGACCCAGCCAGTATCGTGTAACTGTTTTGGTAGTTTTGTTATTGCTGAAAGAAATTATTAATCTATGTGAAGAACCATATTGATTCATATAATCTTCGTACTTATCAAAGGCTCTACATTCATTAAAATTACGAGAACGCTTGAACTATACACAGAAGTTTTACATGCTTACTTTTAAGGAGTTACAATTACTAATAGGTACTTTCAAAAAATATATTAGATATTTCATAATGAAACAGTCTGTGTTGCATTCTATACTGAGTTTATTCAAAATATACCGTTTTCGCTTTCAATTGTTTTGCTTTTACCCCCGTATTAAGTGAAGAAAAACAGTATCAGTGTTCAAAATATAGCCTTAGAGCGTTTATGACTTGAATCAAACAAGTTGCATCAAACAAAACAAAACTTTCCCCGTAGTTTATTTTCTCAATGTCGATGTCGCATCGCATCCCCGTTGATATTTTCCGCTTCCGAGATAAACTGAACTTGGTAAACAAATATCTGACTTCATAATACATATACATCGATGACTTGTTATTAGACAACGAAATATCTTTTCCATCTTCCTATATATTTGTTATATTTTTAATATAACATATATAATATATAATATATTTTTTAATATAACAATATATATATATATATATATATATATATATATATATATATATATATATATATATATATATATATATGCCATAATTCATGAACATATTTTCTATTTCTCAAATTATAATTGCTACTCATGTTTCTATAAACAGTAGAAAAATGTTGATATACGTATAAACACGTTGAAAAATGCATTTACCATTTGACATTGACGTAGGATGGGGGGAAATAGCTCTGCTCGCTTTTTCTGACAAGGGGACAAGGTAAATAATTAAATTAAATCTGCTAACGTGATATTTGAACGGCCCTTAAGTTGTGCCTAATATTTTTATCGCCTATTTGATAAAATGTAAAATATTTGTATTGCAAAAAATTGGGTAACTCATTTTTTGCAATCTCTAGAATCAAGGACATCGTACCTGTAACTGTGTTATGAATGTGCATCACAGTCTTGTATATAGTCATGGAAATTATAATATTCTGCTGTGGTGCTGCTCTACAGAAATAAATAGGGTGTTTATTACATAGAAGCGAATACTTCGATTAATATTGAATATTCATCAACGAAAATCTTGTAAACCTATCTTCATCAATAATTACATACTCACCTTACCGTGTTTATATATTTGTAGATGTTTGTTTATGTTAAAGAAAATGAAGATAGGTTTATTAAATTAAATAGTAATCATGAGTATTCAACAAGGAACAGTGATTTACTACTTATTCCTATGCATAATACAGCTAAATTTGAGCACTCTTTCTATTATCAGAGTATTTAAATCTTCAACCATTTACCATCGAATTCGCAAGTACTGAAAGATGAAATTTTTTTAAGAGGAGAGTTAAACTTTGCTCTCAACAAAGGCATACTATAGTGTGACAGAGTACTTCGATGATTCGAATGTAGGCAATAATGTATGAATTAACTTTTTTGTATCATATGGTTGTATATTTTTGATCACAAATGTCCTTCACCATGTGAAGTTGTCCCAAATGTTTAACATTTCTGAGGTAATTTTTTTCTTTTCTTTTCAAATAAAGTTGTATATTATTGTCAATATAAATTCAACGAATATTTTTGTTTGAACCAATATTTTTGTTCGAGGGCTGAATGGAAGATCAGACTCAAAACTGAATTCAGTCCTATTAAGAGTATTCTTTTTAGTTGTAATTATTGTTTCAATTGAATGAATGTAATTTTACAATATAAGGAATGTTTCTCAATAAATTTTATTTTATTAATATTGTTTCAGAAGTATGCTAATTATTTTTTCCTTTTACAGGGTGAAGTGCCATGGCCTGGCATGGGAAGGTCAGGCCCGGCCTGCTACTTCTCCTATTTTCCTTTGTAGTCATATCGGAGGCTATGACAAAAGGTGAGTCGAGTTATTGATTAAAACAACCGTTTAAATTCCGAGTTATCGTCAATTTCGTTCTACATTATTTTCTTCGCCGCATAATGAACAAGAAATGTGATGTCGAAGCGATTTTCCGTCGTCTATATTTCTCGCTCATACCAAAACTCCTAGTCCTGAAGATTGGATATTGAAAATGTGGCCCAATGAATAAGGATAGGCATATAGCGGTAAACTTCTGCTATCGGCAAATATAATTTTATTCATGGAGATTTCGATCATCACATAATCGCGTAGATAGCCGAAAGTCGAGAGAATATTGGCGATACGGAAATACCGATACCTAATCAATGGAGAACAATGAAATTTACATACGAATATGGAGCAGCGAAGAAATAGATTGTCACTAATCGATGTGGTTAATGGAATATTGTCGCCGTCAATAATTCAAACCTTCCTTCCTAGCAATTATATTTCGAATCATTCGCGCCTAACTGAAATAGCCCGTGTTGAGATCGATATTGAAGATATGAATTTGTTATATGCTGCAATTTCCAAGTTTTACTTAATCAGCACATTTAGATGATGAATAAACCTACTGCAGGGATGTCCAAACTAAATAATATTCCGGGCCAATAAATAGTACTAATTATATAACATAACAGAAAATCCATAGTTTTAATCTTTGAAAGAAAATAAAAATTACGGTAAAATCCTTGTTGTATTCAATTTTATTACAAGCTTATTCATCACTCTCCTACAATGCCATCAATAGCTAACCTACTGCAGGGATGTCCAAATTAGATAATATTCCGGGCCAATAAATAGTACTAATTATATAACATAACACAAAATCCATAGTTTTAATCTTTGAGAGAAAATAAAAATACGGTAAAATCCTTGTTATATTCAATTTTATTACATGCTTATTCATCAATCTCCTATAATTCCATCAATAGCCAACCTACTGCAGGGATGTCCAAACTAGATAATATTCTGGGCCAATAAATAGTACTAATTATATAACATAACACAAAATCCATAGTTTTAATCTTTGAGAGAAAATAAAAATACGGTACAATCCTTGTTATATTCAATTTTATTACATGCTTATTCATCAATAGCCAACCTACTGCAGGGATGTCCAAACTAGATAATATTCCGGGCCAATAAATAGTACTAATTATATAACATAACACAAAATCCATAGTTTTAATCTTTGAAAGAAAATAAAAATACGGTGAAATCCTTGTTATATTCAATTTTATTACATGCTTATTCATCACTCTCCTATAATTCCATCAGTAGCCAACCTACTGCAGGGATGTCCAAACTAGATAATATTCCGGGCCAATAAATAGTACTAATTATATAACATAACACAAAATCCATAGTTTTAATCTTTGAAAGAAAATAAAAATACGGTGAAATCCTTGTTATATTCAATTTTATTACATGCTTATTCATCACTCTCCTATAATTCCATCAGTAGCCAACCTACTGCAGGGATGTCCAAACTACATAATATTCCGTGCCAATAAATAGTACTAATTACATAACACAAAATCCATAGTTTTAATCTTTGAGAGAAAATAAAAATACGGTAAAATCCTTGCTATATTCAATTTTATTACATGCTTATTCATCACTCTCCTATAATTCCATCAGTAGCCATTAGTTTTGACAAAGGGGGTATAACAGTGAGGCCCTATATTTCAATCAATTTGAGTAATGAAGGCTGAATAATTTAGTTTGAGGTTGAATATTTACATTCACAAAATTACGTAGTGCCTTGAACGAAACTCAAAGGATTAATCAATCAATTCTACCAATTATTGATAATATCTCACACTTGTACTATGTATAATACAGTGCTCGATTTTGAGTTAGTTCTAAATGTAATTAGAATTTATTTTCACGGTCGATTGCAAACAATCTAGTTTTAAATCATATCTATTTCTGTATATACCAATAAGTTTGTATTTGTTTACTGACACATTTTTATCAACACATAATGAATCATTCATATAAAGTTATGTTGTACAATCATGGATCAATTTTCATCATAAATTTCCAACTTAATACTCAAAAATGGTTAGGATTGGCAATCGGAAACGTTTAAACCTTTTGAAAAGTCTTTCTAATCGTTCAATATTTGAGCTGAGGACTGAATAATTCAAATTTAACTTTTCTTTTCCAACAAATTTGCTCTCAAACCCTTTTCTATTACTATTCGACGTAGATTTCGAATTTTTACCTCAGATTGAGATGAAATTAAGTTTTCAGGTGCAATATAATATTGAACTTGTTCCAATAAATAATCAGAAAATGTTTCGAAGGTTGTCCTTACTATCTTTGCAGTATTTTTGAATTGCCGGTTTTTTATGTCGTTGATAAATCTAACGCATTGAAATTGAATTTTTCTCAAAGTTCCTTCAAATTCCTTGGATTTCCCAATGTGAGGATATTTTTTCAGATTATTTGATGACATAATTGTATAAGAAAATTTTCAACGCGTGATAATCCAAATTTTTATTCGATGTAGGAATAATTTGTTATGCGGGAGAACTCTCACAATGAATGTTATAGAAAAACGAAAAATGTGTAGAGCACACCACATCTGAGTCATAGTGTCTTCATCGGCAACATCGCTTTGAATTTCTGATATGAAATTAAACCTCAGTTGTCTGTATCGAATGGAAACCATGTTAACATAAGTGGACATGTTTTCGTAAGGATTCACAAATTAAGTTGGTCCCTGAAGCCAGAAAAATTATATTATGGGGTCCTTCATTTCAGTTGAGCATTGAATTTATCCCCTTTTCATACGCTCCATTGCGAATGATTTTGTTTCTTCATGCGTCCCTTTAAAAACACAAATTTACTGTACTTATCCTGTCTGTGAGTTTTACGACATTTTGGTGAAAGTTTCTCCAGAATTGAAAAGATTCAGTATCGATGTAAAACTATGAACTCCCTTGTGCTTTTGTCGAACGAGTTGGGCTTCACAATTTTTTTCGTTCAAATCGAATTAGTAGAAATGGGTTCAACTAGGATTATTTAAATCAGCTTAGTATGAGTATTTATTTGATTTGAAATCAAATTTGAAGTAGGTATGGCTTCTATAATCAATTAATGGAGGTTTATGACATTTTATTACATGTATATAATACAATTACGAGACTACTTTTCCTTGATAGAAATAAATTCAATATTCAGCTCTGCTATTACGTTTTTCCAGGTAATCTCAAATCTTAGTGTTTTTCTTCTTTATATATTTTTCTGAGTTTTTCCTGTCTTAATTAGGGATTTGTCAATTTTCATTTGGTTTCTTACGACAAATCATGAATGTATGCATTTTTATTGAATCGCATAATGGAAATGTCATTTTTCTCCTAATATCAAATTATTCAGAAACTAAATACTTTCGACAAGTTTTTGTTAGAATAATGTCACATAGTAATTCATATACAGTAAAAACTCGATTAACCGGACTAATTGTTGTCGTTAGGCATCCGGATAATCGAATGTATGAAGAAAAGCGGTTTTTTTGCATATATAGTATGTACATACATATGTAATGTTATGTGTTTATTAAAAAAAAACAAATACATATCAACGAAAATTGATTGATGAGGACGTGTGAAACTTACAATGGTAGATACATTCATGTTTTTTCTATTGATTTCATAGATTTGAGATGTATAGTGATCTATACATTATATATGCAGACGATTCTACAATATATTTCTGTCTTCTGATTCATAAGAAGATTTTTGAGAATTGAAGTGAATGCTTTTCGTTTGTTGGACGTGACGCCACTGAAGAGTGCCTTGTAGCACGAAACAGTGACTTGTAGTGACTGAAACATTTATCCCTTGAAGGATAATAGAAACATAGCATTGTTCATGTTTCACATAGTCAGAGCTCTACAGAGCTCTTCTTTTAAATAATTTATGAGAAAGTTATAGTATACTTTCAGTATTTTATATATATATTTATATAAAATTCAGTATATATATATATATATATATATATATATATATATATATATATATATATATATATGAAGATGAACATTAGAACATTCATTTGAAAACTTCAAATTAACCAAGAGAATATTACAGTAGAGCTAGATATGTGAACGTGTACGATGTCTCCATTATCCTTCAAGGGATAAATGTTAGAGAAATATTGAAAACGATGCCACACCTGATGGAAGTGCGAGACATGTGTTTCGTTCTGCAAGGAACTCGTCAGTCGCAACATGCCCATCGAAGTGAGGCAACGATTTCAACCCCCAAGCATCTTCTTGTGACTCCAAGTGGAAGACCGTAGAGTAATGAATACTCCACAATTCCTTCTACGGGAATCAGTAGAAAACACCTTTCAGATTACAGACCACCAAGCATCGAAATTTAACATATCTTCTATACCCGTAGTTATCTACTAAACTGCAATGTCTATTTGACAAATATCATCATACGATGTTTTCAAATGTCAATAGGTTGCGTTAGTAGTACGCTCGCATTTATTTCCTTATTTCAGGGGCCTATTCGGTGATATTTTTAAGGAAATGAAATATTTGTGCTTATGGCACTGAATGAAATATTTAAGAAAATGAACACTAGAACATTCATTTGAAAAATTCAAATTAACCAAGAGAATGTTATAGTAGTAACATAATAGAATGTTATATTATATTATATCGCCTCACTTCGATGGACGTGGTGCGACGGACGAGTTCCTTGCAGAACGAAACATGTATGTCTCGCTCTTCATTCAGGTGTGGCATCGATTTCAATATTTCTCTAACATTTATCCCTTGAGGGATAATGAAGACATCACATCGTACACGTTCACATATCTAGCTCTACTATAACATTCTCTTGGTTAATTTGAATTTTTCAACTGAATGTTCTAGTGTTCATTTTCTTAAATATTTTATTCAGTGCCATAACTTGATGTTTTTTTACATAATGAAAAATAATTTGATGCCCCAGTTTATGTTGGGTTTTTTGATAAGAAGGTCGGATATGTTAAATTATAATTTAAGAACGGGTGAAGATTATTTTATAGATTTATAGTTTTAAAACAAAAGCGCTACAGAAATCATTGTTTGTTGAAGGTTTGAGGTTATATAATTCTCTTCCACCAGTTGTTAAATCCTCACAAAACATAAGGGTTGTTTAAAAGTAGGTTACGAAAAATATATTTTCAGATATAATTTCAATTTTGTACACATTTTATTTTATGTTGAATTTTTCATTTGTTTTAAGATTGTAGCTGCAAGGCTAAAATAAAACATTATTATTATAAGCACAAAAATTTCATTTCCTTATATATATATATATATATATATATATATATATATATATATATATATATATATATATAAATGTAAAATTGTTGGGTTATCGGCAATTTGGGCTATTAATTTAATCCAAGACTAATCGTCAGTAATTCTATATTTCGAACTAAGGTTCAGTTCTTCATCAGGAATGATCTGACATAAGTGGTTAAACTGACAAAAAACAATACAGAAGTCATTCAATAATCGATTACAAATGCAGGAAAATTATTTTAAGAACAAGCATGTAGATAACAAGCATGTTTCGATTATTGAATGACTTCTGTATTGTTTTTTGTCAGTTTAACCACTTATGTCAGATCATTCCTGATGAAGAACTGAACCTTAGTTCGAAATATAGAATTACTGACGATTAGTCTTGGATTAATTTAATAGCCCAAATTGCCGATAACCCAACAATTTTACATTTATATTCGTTACCACGGCAACACTCCTCAGTTGATATATATATATATATATATATATATATATATATATATATATATATATATATATATATATATATATATATATATATATATATATATATATATATATATATATATATATATTATAGTGGATCTAGTTTTATTTTTTATTTTATGTGGATATAGTTTTAGTTCAAGAGTCTGATGAGTCGTGGCGCCGGCGCCGTCTGAGTGGGTAAACGGCTGATGCAATTTTCACATATCGCGGAAGAGTATTTCCATTATCTGAATATTTGATAATGATGCAAAGTTCTTGTCTGGCCACGACGCGTCGTTCGCAACGAATGGTGGCGGTACTAACAAACTTTGCGAACTCGAAATTGAACAAGTAACGGTCCCCTCCCAAATGGAAATGTTCCATGTTCATTTTGTAATATTTTAATAAACAAGTCATCTCCATACCTTCACTTCGTAACACCGTTTCGAACAGATGTACACAACATGAAATACACTTTAGCGGCCCTCCTTCCGTAATCCTTTATTGCAACCTCCTTCTGCTGTAGAGCGCCTAATTAGTCGGAATTGTTGGCGGGCGGTTGTATCATAGAAAAATGGTAGGATGTTGCCATCGAGTGTTCGTCGAAACAATAACAGATTAGATTCATCGATGCGAACTGCATTAAATTTCAAAACACCTAGGGAAAGTAACTGTTGTAATCCAGGAATTAGGTTATATCATTGGGAATAATATCGCATTTCGCGATGTTAATTAGCAATCCGAGCCCCCTTGTTTGTTACGGGCAAATAGTCGAAATAGAGACATCCGAAGCCGAATCGAATATGCGCTCTGTGGGTTCTAATTTTCTCTTTGGATTTTTTTCCGTTAGCTATGAGCATTTCAAAGTGAAACTGATTTCGCTTTTGATACTTTATAAAATGAACTTGAAGATCTTAGCGTATTCGCACATATTCCGTACGCAAATATTGAACATCTAGTTACATAATCTGTATATAAATAACATTCTGACACTCCAATGTTGCTGTGTCACGGATATTGAAAAAAAAAGCTATAGAAAACTTGATAATTACAGTAATTTGTCGAAATTTTCGATTCGTTTTAACCTTAACCCATTTTTCAAAATATTTCCATTCGAACTAGTATTTTTAATATTGGGAGATTAAGTAATAGAAATGTTTGAAATCTTTAGTGTGAATTAATTACGTGCGCCCAAATAATAAATTAGATTCTATTTAGTCAATGTTCAGTGAAAATGGCACGAGTAGAAAAATTTAATTTATATTACGGGCAAAACAAGATTCAACGTCTGTAATCGGCTTAGCTCCAAAGTTACTGTTATTTTCACCATTGAAGTTTGTATGGAACTCACCGTTAGTCATCTGTGTTCAACAAAACCTTCCTTCCTTTAACACGTTCACAGAAGACTTATTTTCTGCTCCTGACAGGCAGTAAATCATATTCATTCAATTCTTCATAAACATGTTGTCTTTTTGTATCGTAAAAGGTATATTCAAGGCGTTAGGCCGAAGTGTTATCTTCACTTTCAGTCAGAATTTTGATAAATTACTCGATAAGCATTTCTTGCCCAACACAAGCTGAATCATTTTCGGAAAATCCAGAAAAAATATTAATATTCCGGATATATTCCGTGCGCCAGACGATGTATATTTTCTTGCGGTATTTTGAGAATAACTTCTCAACATGAAATACATTTAAATACTTTATGAAACTCCAGCACTGAATTGATTACTCTGACTCATTAATACATTAAAATGCTATTTTTTGGGACAGTCGACTTGATTTTTCAACAAAGCGATATCGTTTGATTCATTGGTGAACCGTTTTCCAATTGTTGATGATGTGGTAATTAGCCCTTTCTGAATATTTTTATTCATATCCTTATGTCGTAATAAATTGATATATAACGTTTTCGAACAAATTTCAAAATTTTTGAAAATAAAAAGTATTGAACTTTTGCAATTATTGAAAACCCTTGCTGTTGAACAGATTCCTTGAAAATTGTTAGTTATTCGAGTAAAATTTTCGCTTCGTAATGCATCAAGTTCCCATTACTTTTGAATAATCCATAATAACATAAAATGTAAATTTTCAGAATAGTTTTTCAGTTCAGTTCAACAAGCTGAGAACATGTTTTCGCTATTTTCAACTTAAATCCAAGAAAAATTGGTCTCAAGAATTTGTTCAAGTCATGCTGTTATTGTTTCTCTATAAAACGATTGGAGAAAAACACTCATGTTTATCTGTTTACATCTTCAAAAAATTTTTTTTCGAGATTGTTGTAATATTTTGCAAAGCCTCGATGAAGTATGGATTGAATAAGATTAAACTTGTCCTTTTTGAAAGATGTCCTTTTTTTCTGAAATTTTCGTTCAACTTCACTTTTCACTTCATCACTATCAATCTCCATATGGTCTAATTTCCTCTACCTTGAAATGCTGCTCTCGTAATTCAAGTTTGGCACTCCTGTTTTTGTGGTCCTTGTCTGAAATGAAAAATTATGCTTTTAAATGGTTACTCATCTATGCAAACTCTAGCATAGGAGAAATGTTGATATTTATTTATCTTAGAGATACCACCGTGTCAGATTTTCCTCAATAACTTCGAATGAAGTTTTGTCGAGAACTCACTTCAATTGTCATGATCGACATGTAACACGAAAAAAAATTGCGTTTTCCCTTTTTCTTCAAGCTTGAACTTACCTTGTTCATATATTCTCGAAACCATAATTTAACACATACAAATTTGGAACACAATATGTTAACTATTCAAAAACTCCGAAACAATTGGGCTTAGATATAGGTGTTCTGAGGGTTAACATCTTTACGCAAATGACACTCGCCCTTGTCTGCAGTCAGATTTATATATTCATAGTTTCAAAATTGTTTGATACAAGCAACGATTAAATGACAGTTGTGAAAGTTACATATTGATGTTTGCTCATAAATAAGAAGTTATTATTCAGTGTCACGTTCTTTCCATGCAATGCTTAAAATTTGATGTTTTACTTCCAATAACGTTGAGCCGCGAAACACAAACATTTTCAGCAGCGGCACAAATAACATGATCCTTGTCGATACTCCGAAGCTTAGGATGTAATTAAGTACGTTTTCATAGCAACGAATCAGGGCTTTTCTCGTCCGAATTTTTGGTGAAAGTGAACCAGTATTTTCCTTGATAGAACGCTATCAAAATCAAGTGATTTATTTCAGTCTTTTATATTATCGTTTAACGAGCGACCCGAAACAGTCGCTTCGAAAAGCAACAGCATCCGAATTGGACCTGTGAAATGTCCAATTTCACAAGTCACCAAGTTTTATCACTTCGCATTCAAATTGTGATTCTTTTCATATTAGTTTGTTCAATTCTTAATTCTTGGAAAGGTAGAAGTCACTAAGTAATCAAATGTGGAAATCCTCGAGAATATCGTGATAAGTAGCCACATATACTCTGACAGACTACTCCATAGCATTTTTCAGAAAACTGATTTTCTTCTAATTGGAAAACTACATCTTCTAGTTATGTTTAGAGTTCCCTAGACTCCACTCCTCACTAGAGAGCAATGAAAACAATGAAAGTGCTGATATTCTTGGCGAATAGTGTCTCAACTTGGAAGTGGCACTCAAATGTGAAAACAATTTCCTCGAAAACATCGTGATTAGTAGCCACATATACTCTGACAGACTTTACTCCATAGCATTTTACCAATAAGAAGAAAAACAGTTTGAAAATAGCTTCAAAACTATATCTTCTAGTTTTGTTTAGAGTTCAGCTGACTCCGCTGTTCACTCGAGAACAGTAAAAACAATGAAAGTGCTGATATTCTTGGCGAAGAAAGTGTCTCAACTTGGAGGTGTCACTTCCACTCAAATGTGGAAACAATTTCCTCGAAAACATCGTGATTAGTAGCCACATATACTCTGACAGACTTTAGTCCATAGCATTTTAATGATAAGAAGAAAAACAGTTTGAAAATAGCTTCAAAACTACACCTTCATTTTGTTTAGAGTTTCCTTGACTCCACTACTTAGTCGAGAGCAATAACACCATTGAAAATGCTGATATTCCTGGCGAATAAACTGCCCTACTTGAAAGTGGCGCTTTTGGAGTTTGTGATCATTTATTCATGGTGGGCAAGGTTAACCTCGTCTGCTTCTTCTTTGGCTATTTTACCAGACGTGTTTTGTAGTAGCTTCAACTTCTTCTCAATCGCAATCTTCAGAGACGACCCACACAAGATACCATGAGCCGGTCACTTGGACCGTGCTCTGGTTTTTTCCCCTTCTCTGAGTTTCCACCGCTGAGTCTCTTAGTTTCACGTCAAAAATAATACAGAATCAACATAAGGTGGCAAGATTACAACAAACTCAAATTTCAGGCGATCACCTATGACATCTTGAAACTAAACAAGTATTACATGATTGAAACAACGTTGCGGTTATTAGGTCCCTATGTTTTTAGAATGCATGATGATGATGAACTTCATGCACTGATAAATCGGCATGTCATCTCATTTTCAGTACTTTTTGATTGCTCAATCTGAAAGGGTGTTTGAGAAAAGTTTACCAAGAGGCTCCTAGTGGTTGACTGCATATAGTTTTCAGTATTTTGTGAGAGCGCAATCTACAAAGGATATCCGAGAGAAGATAACCAAGAGCCTAATGTACTAATACTTCAGTTCCAGGACTTTGTAAATGCGCATTCTAAAGAGGATAAACTTCTAGAGAAGTTAATCAAGAGGCTCCTTGTCAATGACTACGTCTAATGTTCACTACTTAGTGAGTGTGCAATATACAGAAGATGTCCGAAAGAAGATAACCAATAAGCTCTTTGTCATTGACTATCACAATGGAAACACAAAAATTAGCTCATGTCACATTGAGGTGTCACATATTATTATGTGATTAACATCTAAAGCATAAATTAAATTCCATTAAAAATTTTAAATATTAATACATATTTTGAGATTCATTGGAATAAATTATATTCTCATTATCCAAAATAATCATTGTAAATTCTTCGAAAGGTCTAACTGAGGTAATAATAAATTCTGTCTCCTAATATTTTATTGACTACTATAAAGCTAGTTGAATATTCTGAATCTGCTCCTGCACACACACACGTCTTGTGTTTTTCAATGTCGGGCCCTTTTCGAATACTGATAGTTTTTACACTGATTTACCCTTGCCACAATCTGTCAAAAACAACGGAACGCTTCCTCCCCACGCAGCCCACACTGAGGTGTGTCAGTTTTTGAATGATTATCCCTTCTCCGCCGCCTCGGTACGAGCATCGGCTTCGGTGAATTTCACCAGTCAACATTTCCGCAATAAATATTGATTGTTGGGAACTGATACATTTTTATTGGCACTTGTTATCCACACGCGTACTAGATATAAATCATCACTTATAGAAAGATCTTCGCTTACTCCCATTAAGAAGACACGAAATCGTGTTTGCTATCAGATCAACAACAACAGAGGGTTTTCATCAGGTATTAACGGAACTTGTGAATTACCTAACCCCTTTTTCTCATAATAATATCGCTATTGCTTTGTGAACATAATTAAAATATGAAATAGTGACCCCAAAAGAGGTATTCCATTTTAAAAGCTTCTTCAATATATCTGCATTATCATAAATACTTTGTCAAATAATCGCAATTTAGTAAGACTCGTATTAATGGTTACCTTCTCAGAATCACTCAAATCAACCAACGTCATAGCCATCTGTTCTGTTCTTATTACATTACTGTTTTTGATCACGCGTATTTCGGCCTTTCGAAATTATTTGAATAATATTCAATTATTCTTTCACTAGCTGACCCGGCCAACGTTGTTTTGCCATATAAATTATTATTATATAATAATAATAATATATATATATATATATATATATATATATATATATATATATATATATATATATATATATATATATATATATATATATATGGAAATGAACATTCTCAGCATATCCCGCAGATTATATATCTATAATATAAAATATTCATTTAAATCATATACTGTAAAGGGGCATATAGATCTATATTAAATCAATAATGTACTTAAGGTATTTAATTAGATAAGGATTAATGCTGTATTTCTCATGTCATTTTTCCTGAGAAAATGTCACGCCAAATTATTTAACGTTGGAGGTAAAATAGGGAGAAAAAAAAATTTCTCGAATTTTTCCATTCAAGAACTTAAACCGAATGAAAACTTGCAATTATGCAGTTCAAAACTTGTCTAATCGCCCATGTAGATGAAAAATGTCTTATCAAAACTATTAAGATCGCGTTGTTATTGATTCTCGGGAGAAATATCTGAAAAGTCCGTTGAAAAATCAACATGAAAAATAATTTTTTTATAACTAAGAACCATAAACAACGAGAACGTCTTTACTAGACAAGATTCCGATAGGTTTTTTTTGGTCGCCATTTGCGATCGCTGCTAGAGATGAAATTCGATTGATCAAATGATTAGGTACCTTAAGATGAATCATTAGATTCGTTCGCTTATACTTCGAACCAGGAAATGGCATTACCAACTTCATTATTTCGTCGGTTCTATCTTTTGATATAGTCATGAGGTACTGTAATTACCGTAATTGAATATCATTATTAGGTTACCACTTATATTTTTAAATAGCACCGATCCAGTGGAATTATTTCAATATAATTGTTTCGAATAATTTAGGACGATAAAATTCATATAATCAGCAGTAACTGTAAATTTTACAATAATGTTATAGCCTTTTGATACATAATATCTCAATATGTTCAAGATACGAACGCTGTATTTCTTTATAGTGACTAAATCTGTTTGATCGTGCTTCGATTAAGTATTGTGTATTTTTTTTTAAATTTTACGTATTTTTTTTAAAAATACGTATCAAAAAAAGTTAGAATTCATAAATAAAATTTGTCAATATAGGTACAATTCTTATTGTATACTTTTTATACTTAGTATACTTATAGTATACTTTTCGCAGCTGGATATCATGAGAAAACAGAAATATTTTGTGAAAACCTTATAATTTTTCAAGAATGAGTTAAGTTATTAGTGATTATATTTAAATTAGTTTTGATCCTGTTGAAATCTCTGTCTCTATAGATTGTTTTTTGTTCTGGTTTCGTAATCCCTGTTTCTTTGTCGGGAATAGGAATTTTGATTCTCAAATTGTTGAAAAAACACCCGAGACACAACTTCCGTAGTAGAAGCTTACAGATGGTATTTTTGTAGAGGGTCGTCGTATAGAAAACCGTTATTAAATAGAGAGGACGGAGAATAAAACACAAAGGGAAATCAATGTAGTTTTCAAAGGTTATTCTGACAAGAAGTAGCCGATACACAATTTGAGCCAAAATCGTTTATTCGCAATTCACAAAGCCTTCGATCGTTTTCGATGTTATGAATCACATTTTTCGGTTCGAATTTTTCACGAATATATTGAAAATTTATTGATATCCAAACTTGTCATTTGAATTCCAACTTTTTTATCGCGGAATTAATAAATAAAGCGTTTGTTGTTTCACGTCCAAGAGATGGCGCCTATTTTTCAGAGGGACCACCTGCCGCGGGCGTGACATTTGTTAATAGATATATGAAAACGCGGTTATTCGAATTTCAAAATTTTACACAATATAGAGAGAAGTAGTCAATTAGATTATTGAGAAATTTGCTCAATGAACAGATAGAATTAAACAATTCACCCTTGTTAAACCTTTTCAGGTAATAAAAATTATATCTCAGAATGGAATATCTTAGGTAGAACCAAAGTCATAGAATCCCAAATTCCCTGATATTTATACCTGTGTTTTTCAAAATGTTGTTATTATTCTGTTAGCCTCTGAAGAAGTCGCTTGTAACGACGAAACGCGTCATGCTATGTAGTCAATAAAGTGTAAATCATAAGTTCAAGTGTTTGAATTTAAGTTTATATTCGAAAACTTTATTCACTTCTGTATGTATCTAACTCATCCCTTTTGTTTTTAGCGAATTTTTTGTGGAAAAGTATATCGGTTTCCTGAAATGCAAAACGTGCACTTTCCACGTACAAGTTTATGGGAAATTGTAGTAATTAATTTTCCACGTCGCCCCCAATATTTGATTGTCTCATCACGGATATATATAGTGACCAATGTTACGATCGATGGGAAAGCAATAGCCCGTTTGGTTGTTACACTGGCCAGAGTCAATACTGTTCCATATTCATGAGTTACAATTGACGCAATAAATGACCCAGAGCCAAGTTCCTCCAAATTCAAATTAGGATATGGCTTTTCCGCGTTCGGTGTGTTTGATTGCTGATTGGATTAGGCATCGAATTTTGGCGTGAAGATTTGAATGGGTGCTAATACGGTACAGTTCCAGCGTGTCCTAATGCCTTGCCATTGCCAACGACGAAGGGCGAACTGGAGAAAACCCTTGTGACGCTAGAAAATCAATAGAACGGTATGCGGCCAATTGTAGCTTAGGGTCTTTCCACAAGCAGTGCTAAGCTTTTACCTGTCCCAGTCAGGGCTCCGTCACCACCTGCACAAACTATGAATTCTTCGACCTTTTCTATGATTTACGAGGAAACAACTTTTACTACCTCCACTATCTTATCTAAATCTGACGGCCCGGACGAATTCCGAGTTGACATTCGTCGTGCCATTTCGTTATTTTTCTCAAACTCCGAAATGGGACCTCACAGAAATCGACGTAATAACTTTTACGTATCGTAAAATGTCACTGAGTTTTTGCGAATTAGTCTTGTCCAAACATTTTCGAAACGAATTTTCATAAAGTCTCTTTTCTTTCGGAAAATGCGAATCATTGTTTCTACGTTGATTGGTCCCTAAATTGAATTAATTAAAATTATTACTATTTTGTTTTCATATCATGTCAAACATGAATATTCAACGTCTTTTTGTTTTCAATTTATACTTATGCATATTCAAAAACATTGAGGGTTTTTTCGAATATGATGAGACTAGCCCTAGCTATTACTGCATATTGCAAGTATATATTAAGCATACTATAAATTTCTAACGATAACTTTTTGACGAATTATTCAAAAAATAATTATAGCAGAGCTGGCTATGTGAAACATAAATAAACATGTGATGTCAATATTGTAATCGGTGCCCACATTTATTGGAAACTTATAAGACAGTATACTGTTTCGAGTTACCATGCTCTGCAACGAAAGACATCGACTTCAATCTACATATATCCCTTGGATCATAAGACAGAAAAATGCTGTTGAATCTTATGCATATGTAACGGCTATATTACTATATTTTTCAAATCTTAGCAACCAATATAAAACACATGAATACATCTAACATTGAAAGTTTCAGACGTCCTTGCCAATGAAGATACTACATTCTAAAACTATAGTTTTGGAATTTCATCTAATTTATGGCTACATCTGGTTACATCTAGGTTACCACTGTAGAAACGCTCCCTGATCATTTATAAAAGTTTCCGTAAGTGGCTACTTGAAACATGAAGAAAAAGACTACATGGTAGTCGATTTCTTAATATATATATATATATATATATATATATATATATATATATATATATATATTTATTTTGAAGGTTTTTAGCATTAACAGGCTTTTTTAATATGAAAAAGTTTATTTCTGTTGACGTTTCGTTGTTATATTACAACTTTGTCAAAACTAATGAATAATTGAATTTATGAGTTACTATGGATATCAAATGTCAAACTTAATTTTTTGATTATTAAAAAATTAAAAGAAAATTAAAATAATTAAAATGTCAAACTTAATTCAAAAAATTAAGTTTGACATTTGATATCCATAGTAACTCATAAATTCAATTATTCATTAGTTTTGACAAAGTTGTAATATAACAACGAAACGTCAACAGAAATAAACTTTTTCATATTAAAAAAGCCTGCTAATGCTAAAAACCTTCAAAATAAATACCTCAAACAGGCAATAAATCAATTTCAAGATATATATATATATATATATATAATATTAAAAATAGTGTATAGAAATGTGGAGTCTAATTTCTCACAAGGAAATTTCGCCCTGACAAGGCCTCAATCTGCCTACTCCTTGTCAGGGGGTTGATTAGTTGCCGACTGATGGACAACCAATTTAAGGCCCAATTCTTCCGATTCCTGGAAATCGGTATGAAAGGGTTTCGGTGCTGACAAGGCCTCAACCTGCCTACTCCTTGTCAGGTGAATGAGTTGAGTACTGATGTAGAACTGATTTTATTAAGAAAATATTAACGTATTCATACATAAATTAAAACTGCTTACTCGCTAAAATGAAGTTCAGCACACTCATGCGATTATGGTGAACCCATGATATTCGCAATAGTTGCGTAAACCTACTTACTTATAAATATGCCTAATGCATTATAAAAATATTTTCCTATTCTAACTATATAAATCTGTTCAAAATCTTCAAGATTATGAATAAATAGAAATTCAATTGACACAATTAAATCATTTATTGAAATTCAAAAGTATATGTGTGTGTGAGAAACTTTATACGTTAAAAACAGTTACTGGTTTGGTCAGATCTATATGTAACTTCCGATGGCCTATATTCATCCCATATCAAACGTAACTCATTCAGTACGATGAATTTTTCAGCATTCGAAAGTTTGTGTGGCACCTTCATTTCGTCAGATAAAAAGAAATTAATGGGATTTCGTTGTTTACAATGGATGTTATTCGGTTCAGTTGTTCAATCAAATTGAAGTAAAAGGGAATATGCGAAATCAATTTTTCGAATTCGGATTTCAGACTGAATAATGTTGATGTGTAAGTGACACTGCACTAGGGATATGTTGTGTTTTCCCTGCGTATCACTGAGATTGAGAAAATTAGACTCGATGCTAAATTGAATGTTCCACAGATGCCTATAACTTTCAATGTCGTCTCACGTAGTGCCACACTGCAATTAGAAATTAATCTTAACTGAAATTGACGAAAGATGATATAGACTCACTTTGAAAATGGATCTACTTCATATTAGGCCAAGCAATAGTTATTTTTTCATGGCATTAATCGTGGTTGCAAGCCGACTATACCACCATGAGCAAGCCATTTCGGACATCATTTCTGATATGTTTTGGACACGAAAATATCGTTTCCTTATTTGTTATAAACACAAAAAATAGCACTATTTTTGGTTTTTTGCTTATAACTAAAAAAGTAATCAAGTTAGCGAAATACAATCAATAAGTAAGTTTTATGTAATTAAATAACGAAGGGAATCATGTTTTGTACGAATCGGTCAGATAATTAGAAGCGGAGAAAATTCGGAAAAACCGGAAAATTTACTGTATTTCGAAAAATTCATAAATTATTTTTTAAGTTGGAGAGCTCAATCTTCGCAAAACGTTAGTTCATTATATCTAGCTTATACACCCAAAATATCGACCAATTATTGGAGAATTAGTTTTTGTGTTATTGTAATTTCAATTTTTTGATGTCATATTTTGTAAAATAGCTGAATGCTCCATAGACGGTCCGATTTCAATCACTAAAACGGATTTGAAAACTACAGAATGTGCCCAACTAAACGTATATTTTCATTCGTAACGAAAAAGCTGTGAAACTAGTGGAAAACGCGGTCAAAGGTCACTCCAAACCACCGAGCGCACGATATGAATCGAGTAGTGGGGGGAACCATGAGCGGAGGAGAGATGTGAAACAATATAATAAAACGAAAAGATTAGAACGCGGCGATTCCGAGCGCCGAGCTGCCGAGCCACGCTACTTGTCTCTCCTCTGCTCGTCGTTCCCCCCACTATTCGACTCATATCGCGCGCTCGGTGGTTTGGACATTGACCGTGTTTTCCACTAGTTTCACAGCTTTTCCGTTACCAATGAGAATATACTTTTTGTTGCGTAGATTCTGTAGTTTTCAAATCCGTTTCAATAAATGAAATCGGACCACCTATCGTATTTTACAAAAAATGACATAAGAAAATTGAAATTGCAATAACGCTAAGACTAATTGCCCAATAGCGTCAATCTTTCGGTTTTGTAAACGATATATATTGTACTAACTTTTTGCAAGGGGTCCAACTTGAAAAATAACGGATTTATGAATTTTTCAAAATATGCCAAATTTTCCGGTTTTTCCCATTTTTCTCCGCTTCTAATTATCCGATCGACTCGTTCAAAAATGCTGCTCTTCGTTTTTTAATTACCTACAACTTACTTTCTGATTGTATTTCGCTAACTTGATTGCTTTTTTAGTTATAAGCAAAAAACCAAAAAAAGTGCTATTTTTTGGTTAAAAATCTTTATAACGAATAAGGAAACGATATTTTCGTGTCCAAAACATATCAGAAATGTTGTCGAAATATCTTGCTCATGGTGGTATAGTCGGCTTGCAACTAGGATTCATGTGAAAAAACACCCTTTTCTAGCTATGTTGCTTCTTTTCTATATTCTCTGCGAGGAGCTGTGACTCATGTGTGTCCCCATGGAAAGCTTTTGCGCCGGGAAAGTTGAATGGTAGGAAAATCAAAACTAAAACCTATTGATTTTGAATATTTCAATGGAAGTGCAGTTATGAAAAATTCTTGCCCAACGTTGCTGCATCTGAAACCGTCATGGCCAGCTTTGCCGTATTTCGCGAAGTAATGCTTTCCTTATTGATATTTTGTAACAGTTACTGCTCTATATAGAGTCTATATGTAGTAGTAGATATTTGGATGAACCTTGAATTTTTGTATGCTCTTATAACTTATTAAGTTTTCTCAGTTTTTTCCGCAACAACCTGAAGAAATTGGTGAAGATTGAAATATAACTGTAGAAATAAAACTAGTCTCTGATTTTATAATCACAATTTTATAATACATTCCAAAATTCTTTATTTCCTAACAACTTTATTTCAAATTTTGAGAAGCATATTTTGTGTGTTTAAATTTATCTTTACAGCTTCAAAACTCAAAAGCTAAGAAATACTAAGTGTCCATTATGTTCTATTACAGTAATTATGATATTTTTCAACCTTACGAAAATATTGTTCATTATTGTATATACTTATGCATGTACCTTTTAATCAACTGTTACGATTATCGAAAATAATGGAATGATTCTTTTCTAAAACAGTTACGTTTGTTTTTACTCCCAAAGTTAAATTCGATAAGACATAACATATCAGTATATTAGATTAACTGTTCCTATTCGAAAAATACCGGGATTATAAATCATCTGCATACTTTCTCTCTAATATGGTCGGGATATTATCAACAAATCCGACGAATATAATAAAGTTCATTGCTCTATCGAAAATCTAACGACCGACTAGGAATTGAATGTAACAAACTAAATCTGTATTAATAATCCTCATAAATTACGATTAAACAGATTTATGATTTCGTCGAATTTTAAAGTGCTTTCGTATGTTACCTTTATCAAATATTTAATATTCTTATGAATTAAAATGAAGCTTTGGCTGGAAAACATTTATCAGACTCGTATCAGAGCAGCCTTTGGCTTCGACACGGTTTTAAAAAGACAAAGTTATGCGGTGCTCAGACCAATTCTATTAGTGCTATCTGGAAAAGGAACGTTCATTAAGATTATTTGATTACATGGATCTAACACCCACGTTCCTTTATTCGTAAATGTCCTTACGCTGAAATATATTTTCAACAGCGGGTAAAAGGGTCGTAGCTTTGAGGCCGATTCAGAAATGCTACCGTTACAGTTTCGTGTAATGAACGGCTGTGGGTATTCTCGCTGAAAATTTCGCTTGGTATTTCAGGAAAACGAAACTCAATTGGAAATTTATGGGACTGTTTTTCCGTGTAATCATTATTCATTTCGCTGTGGAGCGAAAGAAAGTGTTTAGTTTGGAATCGGAACAGCTGAATTGTCAACTTTTCTAAATGCCTGTTCCAGTAGAGAACCCCAGTAGCCAATTCACCAATCATGTATAACGACGATCGTCCTCGACTATAACTCCAAATGACAAAATTGAAAAAAAAGGCATTGAAATTGAGCTGCCCTCATCAAAGTCTTGTGTGTATATAGTAACGGGTGTTTTTGTTTTAGAGGTATAGAACTTTAAGTTGGCATTACTGTCGAAGATGGCGACCGATTTAACAGCTGAGAAGTGATTTATTCTCAGTTAGTTTGGCAATTCATTATGAATTGCCAAACGTCTGAACAACTCGGCGTAGATTCGTCGAATGGGCTCAAAACGAGATTTCCGTTGTTCCTGATTTTCATAAGCGAATTTTGTTTAGCGATGAAGCGCACTTCCGGTTGAATGGCTACGTCAACAAACAAAACTGCCACATTTGGAGTGAAGATAATCCTCAAGTGTATGTCAAAACACCGTTACATCCAGAAAAACTGACTGTTTGGTGTGCTTTATGGGCTGGTGGAATCATTGGTCCGTACTTCTTCATAAACGATGATGGCCAGAACGTTACAGTCAATGGTGATCGGTATAGAACCATGATTACTAACTTTTTCATTACTGAGTTGAACAACCATGATAATCCAGGAGCTGTGGTTTCAACAAGACGGTGCAACATGTCACACAGCTCGTGCCACAATCGATTTATTGAAAGATTTGACTTCTTGTGATTTAACACCGCAAGACTACTTTTTGTGGGGCTATGTAAAGTCATTGGTCTATGCGGATAAGCCACAAACGCTTGACCATTTGGAAGAGAATATTCGCCGTGTTATTGCCGATATATGGCCACAAATGTTGGAAAAAGTCATAAAAAATTGGACGTCCAGATTGGACTACTTCCGAGCCAGCCGTGGCGGTCATATGCCAGAAATAATATTTAAAATGTAATGCCACAAGATTATCTTTCGAATAAAAAAACATTCTTGTCAATCGAATGTTTTATCGTTGTTTTATTGCAATTTATAGTTCTATACCTCTAAAAAAAACACCCTTTACATGCTATTGCTCCTCTACTTTCACAAACCAATACGCCCATTATGCGAATACTCATTTATACTTTTACATTTGCTTCATCTGCGGTAATAAACCTCATAAAAATATATGGTAACGATCATTCCGCATTAGGAGTTTGCAATTCGTTACGAATTCGCAGTTTTGAGGACTTTGGCTTCAGCTTTCTTGACTCCGAATAACGCTTCATCCTCTCTGAATGCTTTCTTCCGTTCATCTGTCCATTTTATTCCATATTGGCGCGATGATTTCTGCTCAAACTTCACATGTGCGATTTTCATATAGCGTACATTCAGTGCGATCTTGGAGATTTTTTATATTGATCTGTTGTAGATCCTTTTGGACCTCTTTTAGCCACTCTGTTCCGCATTTACTATTCATAATTATATCGAGTAGTTTCTTCGGTATTCTGGACTGTTCCATTCTGTAGTAATGTGCGTAGAAATTTGCTCGTCGTTTTCTGATTTCTTCAGTTATTCTATTTGTCTTTAGTAAAGTTCATCCTGAGGTCTTTCCATCCGAATGCCGTTTCTATTGATTGGCTGGTAATTCTTTCTCAGAATTTTGGTTCTTGTTTCTCTAAATTTTTAATGACCTTCGATAACCATTATTTCAGTTATGAAGTATGTCAATTATTATTGAAAAGCAGCAATAATAAAACAACGTACACTTTTTCTTTAGCTTGGGCTTTCGAAATTTCTTCATTTTTTCCTCAGATGCCCTAAAACATTGCTGAAGGTAACTATTATCAGGATCTAGCTAAGGACAATTTTGAAATTATTCATTCAACATATTTCACCCTCTGACACCCTTTGAGGTAAGTTAAATTTCAATTGGAGTGTTGTAGTTACTTTCAATTTGCCATGTTTTAGGGCTTCTGATGAAGAGATAAAGAAATCTCGAAAGCTTAAGCTAAATAAAAAGAGTACGTTGTTTTATATATATATATATATATATATATATATATATATATATATATATATATATATATATATATATATATATAAATGAGAGCTAATAATAAAAACTTGTCAAAAAATCACTGACTGATCAATTCTTTATTCGACTAGTTTCGCCTTTTACGGCATTATCAAGAATTCTTGATAATGCCGTAAAAGGCGAAACTCAGATTTTCAGACAAGTTTTTATTATTACCTCTCATTTAAATATGAACTTACAGAGTAGATTCATCGTCCAATGAATTTATTATATATATATATATATATATATATATATATATATATATATATATATATATCTTCATTACGTTTCTTATGTATATATGAACTAAAAATGACTACGAAATTTTGTAGTATAAATCTGTAGTTATATGTACTGCAGCTCTTCTTATTGAAAATAATGCTATAAAGGGATCAAATTATAATAATTCCTTTGAACCGAAAAAGGCAACTTTAAAAAAACTACCACCCTGGTTTATACGCTGACAAATAGTTTCCACTTCGTTGAACCAATCACGTCCGATTCAAGAAATTTGACGAAACTCCGACCAATGTATATGTCGATGAATTATCGTCCCTGTGGGGGTAGCTGCAGAAAATTTGTGAGTGTTTTATATGTGTTTCTCCACATTTCCACTAAAAGAATATCGATCAGCTGTCGCGAGCACAAGCCAAAAAATAAGTTAGAAATCATTTTTGCCATATCCATAATGCGAAAAGGGAAAAGCGTTTTTTCAAGGACCTTCGTTAATGGACCAAACACGGGCCTCTTCGGGCTTTCCCCTCAAGTTTATCGGATCATCTAATTTAATGTTTTTTGATCTTCTGTCAACAGTTTTTTACGGGCATGAATAATTCGTAGGTGATTGATTCATCATTTCGCATAGTGAGGTAAATTCTTCACATAATAATTTAAAGCACTCCAAGCACTAAAGTCATCTCCATAGCCTGCCTATAGGCGCGAGTAAGTTCCGCCATTATGGTGATGGGTTCGGATCCCAAGTGAGACGTTGACGTGTGTTTCTGAGTTTAGTGGTTAAAGGTGCGATTTATGATGGTCGATGCAATAGTTTCAAAGTTCAAAAATAATCGATTTGAAATAGAGAAAGACTATCTCATATTGATTACACAAAAGCTCAAAATGTCTTGTTCATTTGATGCTTCATAATCGCATTTCTTCTCCATGTGAAATGATGCATAAAATTTTTGTTTTATTATACCGATTTTGGCATACCACATTGTGCAGCGTCCAACGTTGGAGCAAAGTTCAACACAGTTTTCGGCTAAAGTCCAAAGTAGCACGTGGTAATTGATGGCAAATCCTATAAAACGTTGGAGAGTATTCACCACATCGCTTGGCGATTTTATAGAACAAAGGTCCGAAATTTTTTGGTCCTTAACACCGTCTTCAACTGACAATCGGTAGTAAAATTTATTGGATTTCATAACAACAAAATCTCATCTATGCGCCCAATTTTTCCTAAGGCACACGTTGATCACTAGGACGCAGTTCTAGCTATTAGTATATTTAATCAAGGAAAAGTATCTCTAAATTTCTAATTTACCTATCGTCATTCGAATCAAAGGATTCCATATTAAGCCCAATTCATTTTTACATTAGTAATGCTAAAATTCACCAATTAGACATATGTCATTTTACGCCCCATCCGAAATTATACTAATACATGCAATGCCGTAATAAACATATGTTCTTAGGATATTTAACTACACTATGAACAAGAATAGTTCATTTTCATTAAGTCTGAAACAAAGAATGATTAATTTATATAATTACGTAATAAAATTGATGCGCCTGTTGTTGGCAACATATGCGAAAAGATCAAAAATGGCTAAGGGCAAGCCCCGTACGAAGCATTATCCAAATATCATGAAAATATCTTGTAGAGTATAGTTTATTTTTACAAAAATCTCGTTAAATACGACTTCAGTGAGTTGGTTACAGGCAGATTCTTCACTTTCATTCCAAGTTTAATCTTCATTATTTAAACTTGACTACAACTCATTAGTTTGTTATTGATACTTGGAAATTCTGCATGCGTTTATTAATCTTATACCTTTATTAAATCATTTGGTCATAAACCCAAATTGGGCTATCAAAATATTGAAGTTTTCACGTCTTTTAACTTTTAGGTGATAGGTCTCTCTCTAATTTGTGAATTGATTTAAATTAATATTTTCATTGCGAAATACTATATTTCAGCTAGATTTTCATACATATTCAATAGCAAACTTCTATATTTTTTGGAATATTTGGAAAATGCAGGATACGGGTGAAAGTAATTATGAGCAAAATCAAAAATCAATAGTTTTTACGCTCAAACTCTTACGATTTGAATATATACATTAATGTTAATTTTCTTCACGGCAGTTATGGAATTGTGAACAACGGCGTTACTACTGAAAATGAACGAATTCTAAAATTTTAGCTTTGGAGTTTTCGATCCAACAATTTCTAATGTGAAACAAATTCTACAATTTGATTTTTTTTGTTTTCATGAAAGTTCAGCTCAAATTTAACAAACGATATTATAATAATAATTACCAGCTTGCAATACAAAAACAAATTATTAAATGACACGGAGGTTTCGCTTATCTCTTGGTGAAACATTATGTTAAAATCAATAAATTAAAACTTACACGCTTGGCTTAAGTTTCATTGAATATTTTAAAAAACTCTACATATGCTTCGGGTGGTTAACCCATTATCAAGAGTATACAATGTTACATCAGTACAATTATCACAATGTTACATCAGTACAATTATCAAGAGTATACAATGTTACATCAGTAATATTGTATACTCTTGATAGTGGGGTAACCACCCGAAACATGTAGAGACATGTAGAGATATTTAGTGAAACTTAAGCCAAGTGTGTTAATTTTAAAAATTATTAAGTTCTCATTTTTGAAGATTTTAACAAAGTTTATTTATAAAATAAACAAATAAATTTAAGGTCTGTTATTTGCTTAGAAAATTAGTTTTTAGTTAAAATATATATACCAACTAGAAACTCTGAAATATATAGAAATCTACAAATCTAAAAATATATATTCACTCAGAAATATATAATAATATAAGTATATTTAATTCTGAAGCAGGCTACTTTCAAAGAAAATTCATTATATCAAGGCCTTGTTTTAGTTTACCCTCATGGAGCGCCATATCAATAAAATAGATGTTGTCTAAACGCTTATATATTATCAAATACCCATTAATTATCCGCTTGTGAGGAAAGAAGTTCAATAGATTATCCACATTCTACACTGTCCCAATTTTCGTTATCCCCATTCAAATTGCATGTCTTGTTTGTCTACAATATCCCGTCAACTTAGACTATTAGGAGCAAGCTTGTAATTTATGATTACTCACAGCAGATAGGTTCAATAGCGCGAACAGCTTCCAGTCGATCTGCTTCAATCCGTATTACGCTTGCCTCGTGTTATTCTTAGAAGAAGAATAAACTCAGTCGTTTTATCGTACATATCTTGTTGTCTTCCCACACACTGTTTGTACAACAAATACAATCGGTGGACCTAATGAAAGACGATCCAATCGATTACGATCGCAAGTTTCATATGAATTCTTAGTAATTATTTTCACTTGTTTCATTCGATCTTTCCCTCAAAACTCCCTTCTGGTATTTAGACAGTTGAATTTGTCGACAATTTAATTAGAACCGATAAAAATAAGTACGTATATTTCATAGAATAGTTTGGGATGAAAGCGTCTTCGTATCAAATTGAAATGTTCCACATTTAGCTCAATTAAGCTATCACTAGCGCTTCTACTTGCACTGCCTGTAGTTGTATCTTCCCTGAAATCCTTTGAAATACTCCAAATAATTCTACTTAAGTATTACTAATTCAGTTTCTGTGGCTAGTTGTTTAACTTGTCCAAAATTTATTGAACATAAATTGAAAATTGAAATTTTTCGTTCTAGTTTAATATTTAAGCGATTACAGCTCATTTCACTAGAAAAAACATTCAGGAAAACTGTGTCAGCTGTTTCATATTTCGATTAAATAAAAAAAAAAGTTCAGGAATCTCCTTGAAATGCCAACACGTAATATGGAACCCAAAATAACTTTCTACATTTCGAATTAGCCTATAAATCTACGACTGATAAGCGCCCTTAATTTCAGTCTTAATGCACTCCTTAATGCGCCGATCCGATAAGAGAGAAATGATTACTGTCACTTATTAATGAAAAGGGGGTGCAATAACGATGTGAAATTAAGTCTTGTGTTGCAAGAACGAGAGTGGTCGAACAGGCTTGAACTTCCTGCGAGGAAAGACCGTGGAGTGTTTCCATAAGGCCCATTAGGGCTTAGTGGCTTACAGGCCGTTTGCGATGTGGAGGGATGCCGTGGCAATTGAAAATAAACAACCTGGGGGCAGCGGATGACTTGCCTTGGCAGTATCGGAATCCGTTTTGCCATTTAAAAATCACCATTCAACATTCAACAAAAAAAATATTCCGCATAATTCGTCAGTTACAATTTATTAGTTTAAGGCCAGATTACTCCGAAAAACGTAATTGTTTTCAATATATTTTATTTATAGTACAAAACATGTTGAGTAATTAAATTATTTACATATGAAAGCACATATATGAAATTACTTGAAAAAAAATATATTTTTTTCAAAATGGCGGTCCTGAAAATGGCTGCTGAAACTCATCTGAATCGGAGATGAATATTATCATTTCTTGGAAAAGAATTATCTGAAAGCAAAAAACAAAACGTTTTCATGTTGTGTATCGAATTGGCTATGACCTCAAGCAGAATGAAACGTTTTCAATGAAAAAAAAAACAAAATGGCGGACTTTTGAATTTTTTATACCCTTTTTTTCACTTTTAATGGTTTATAACTTTTTCAAATAATAATGAATAATTCTGGTCCTGCTTGAGGCCATAGCAAGACATCTAAAGCGTAAAATGCCGTTTGGTTCATATCGATAAGTGCAATAATTTTGAAATGAGAGTGTAATTCATGCGAAAAAACGTGGTTCGGAGAAAAATCAGTTCAAAGTTTTTATTCGTGAAAAATCGTAAAAAAAGTGAATTTTACTCACATATCCATTCCAGCTTCATACACAACTTCTTCCTGGTCTTCGTAAGCGTCATTCTGAAGAATTCTTGCATTTCTCAAAGCAGTTCAACAAAATAACAAGAAAATAACAATAAAACAAAGAAAAAAACAATAAGATGACCCGAAGGCATGCAGCAGCTGCCGCCACCGAAGGCGTTCGAGCGACCGGATTTACTGCAGCGCTCCCTAATCTTTTATACCTGCTTCTCGGTCCTGCTGGCCTTCGGGACTAATTCTATACTATTTCTACGAGTATATATTAGCAACATATGAAAAAAAATTCGATTTTTTCAAAATTGTTTGGAGTAAGCTGGCCTTAATATATTGATTCGATCTCAAGTCCTTGATTTAGGCCGTATTAGTATTACTTATGCAGATTATTTACCGCTCCCTCTCTTTTATCAGCTCCTGCTCCTCAAAGCTCCTACTCTTCCTCCAATGCTTTCGTAAGCATAGGCATATGCAATTTTCCTTAAGTGTATTTTGTTATTTTTATTGCTCTAAGGGTAGCAGTTATAAATCTAGAAATGAGAAAACCGTCCTTTTTTTTTAGAGGTATAGAACTTTAAGTTGGCATTACTGTTGAAGATGGCGACCGATTTAACAGCTGAAAAGTGATTTATTCACAGTTGGGTTTGGCAATTAATCATGAATTGACTCACGCCTGAACAACGCGTCGAATGGGCCCAAAACGAGTTTGTCGTTGTTCCCGATTTTCATAAGCGAATTTTGTTTAGCGATGAAGCGCAATTCTGGTTGAATGGCTACGTCAACAAACAAAACTGCATTACATTCAGAAAAACTGACTGTTTGGTGCGCTTTGTGGACTGGTGGAATCATTGGTCCGTACTTCTTAAAAAACGATGCTGGCCAGAAGGTTACAGTCAATGGTGATCGGTATAGAGTCATGATTACTAACTTTTTAATTCCTGAATTGAACAACCATGATGTCCAGGAGCTATGGTTTCAACAAGACGGCACAACATGTCACACAGCTCGTGCCACAATCGATTTATTGAAAGACACGTTTGGTGACCGCCTAATTTTACGTTTTAGACTTGTGAATTGGCCTCCAAGATCTTGTGATTTAACACCGCTAGACTACTTTCTGTGGGGCTATGTAAAATCATTGCTTTATGCGGATAAGCCACAAACGCTTGACCATTTAGAAGACAATATTCGCAGTGTTATTGCCGATATACGGTCATAAATGTTGGAAAAAGTCATCGAAAATTGGACGTCCAGATTGGACTACATCCGAGCCAGCCGTGGCGGTCATATGCCAGAAAAGTTCTATACCTCTAAAAAAAACACCCTTTAGTTTTAGTGATATGTTGCAGCATAGTGATTTGGCCATATAACTTCCTTCATGCAGTTGAAGTATTTCTGCTACTTGGCCATCAAAATAAATATTCTGACATAGCTGTACTGATTCCTTGTTTCACTACAGTGAAATAAATGCTCTTGGCTGGATTGCTTTCTAAATTATTGAGGAGTATATCTGAACTCTCGGTCAATGCGGAGTTCAAGTGTAATATAATTAGTAGGTCAGAAACCGCCATAAGCTGGTTTTACACCATTATATCAAAATGTATTGTGCACTTAGTCGCCCTTACATTCTATCAGATAAATTGACCTCTCCCAATCTGAAGCAACGGTGCTGCAAGTTTTGATTGAACGTTTCTGGAATAAATGGAATTGTTCATTGAAACAATGATTAGTCTACTTCGTAATGAAGCGTCATTCATATATTTTCCGTTGCATAGCAGAAATAATTTAATCTGTTGAAGCAATTAAACCTTTGAGATCACTTTCTATATATAAGTAATTTATTACGATTGATGATTAAAACTGATTGCTGGTTACCAATGCGCAGGCGCTGGTTCTATTTTGAAACCCTATCGAGGTCGTATTTTTGTGATAGTGAATTCGGAACCCGCCTTTAACTATTCAAAAATATACAGCTACTGACTGACTACTTAATTTTAAATTTCATGCAGAAGAAAGCTAGAGTATATAGAAAAAGTTTTAGGCATTTAAAGATTTTTTCAAAGGATTAGAGATCAATAAATTTTGATTTCCTTGACTTATTCCAATTATTTCTTGACCACCTTATAATAAAGTTCGTCAAGAGTCATTATGGTAATGCAGGAACAAATAGGTCTGAATTCGTTTAAGCCTATTAAACTAAGAACTACAAAAGAGAAAGATATTGTAAATCAAACATCAGAAGGTGACGAGTGTAAAAGGAAAGTAATAAAATTTCAAATGAACACATAAAAAAGGAGTAAAAGTTAATGTTAGAGCGGCCGTCCTCTATTATTCGTGGAAAGCATTGGAGAAACGACTCCAAGTGGTATTTCTAAGATCCGCAATAATTTCCGTAGTATATTCGGCTCCTTTGACTGATATAACAAGGAAGAATGAGGTACTTAAGATTTTCCTTTCTTTACCTCAGATTGGGGCAATCATAACGCGCCAATGATATAAAATATCTTTCGTAAGAAATCATTGCCATGCTCTTTTTTCGTAGTTTATCGCCTTATCGTGGTGCATATTATTTTTAAAATGTTCTTTCAGTCGTTGCTGGATGTGGCTCAACTCATATTTTACCCGATCATTTATAATGACGCAATGAGGGTGCTTGGGATTTTCCTATCATTTCCTTAGATTGATAGAATTTCAACACCGCAATTATATGAAATTTCTTCCGGAAGAAAACAGTACTTCGTCCTTTTCCGTAGTTTATAATTTTCCGACAATGGGGAATCTTATTGTTTGTTTGTTGAGATGTAAGCAACTCATATTTTGCCGAATAAAATATCATGAAGCAATCAAGGTAATTAAGGTTTCCTTACCTTCTTTTTTGATCAATGGGAGTAACACCCCAATGGAGAGAATTCCATACAATGGAAATAATGCAATCTGGCGTTTTTTCGTAATTGTTCTTTTTTTGCATATATATTTATTGTTTCTGTTATCTGAAATGTGTAGATTATTAATTTATACTTACGTGATGACTTCACAGCGTAGTGTAACTGGTGACTCATAAATTACATTGAATGTATTTTGATAAAATCGAAAAATTATTTTACATAATCCCCTCTTTTTATCGGATATCGCAATGTTGGAAATTCTATCGCGATGAAATCGGGGTACTTGAAAATTGGCTTTCTTAACCGTTGATAGGGATTACCAAAGTCCTGAAATGACAATCAAATTGTCAGAGAGATTGAGATGCCAATGAAATGTCAAATATTTTTTTATAGCGCATTTCCGTCAAAATTCTAACGTGACGAAGTCAGGGCACTTGAAAATTGGCCTTCTCGGCCCTAAATGGGAACTACCAGAATTATGAAGTCACAAAATTGATTATTGATGACGAATGAAATGTCAAATATTTTTTGATAGCGCTGTTCCGTCAAAATTCTAACGTGACGAAGTCAGGGTAGATGAAAATTGGCTTTCTCTGCCCTTAATGGGAACTACCAGAATCATGAAGTCACAAAATTGATTATTGATGACAAATGAAATGTCAAATATTTTTTTATAGCGCAATTTCGTCAAAATTCTAGCATGACAAAGTCAGGGCAGGCACTTGAAAATTGGCCTTCTCGGCCTTAAATGGGAATTACCAGAATTATGAAGTCACAAAATTGATTATTGATGACAAATGAAATGTCAAATATTTTTTGATAGCGCTGTTCCGTCAAAATTCTAACGTGACGAAGTCTCCACCCTAAATGGGAACTACCAGAATTATGAAGTCACAAAATTGATTGTTGATGACAAATGAAATGTCAAATATTTTTTGATAGCGCTGTTCCGTCAAAATTCTGTCATGATGAAGTCAGGGTACTTGAAAATTGCCCTTCTCTGTCATAAATGAATTATTATGTCCCCAGAAAGAATGTTCCCATTATGTCTACCAGAATCATGAAGTCACAATAAAATTGATTGTTGATGACAAATGAAATGTCAAACGTATAACGATAGCGGTTTTCCTTTATAATTGTCTTTTTGTTCGCATATTATTTGCTAAGTGTTTTTTAAACGTTGTTGGATATTGCGCAGTGTATGCTAATATTTTGCCCAATCAGCTATTATGACGCAATCAAATATGTATTGATGTACACATATTTCATGTCGTTAGAGTTTTCGGTAAATGACAAAAATAGAATTGCGTGAAACAATTTTCCTGGATCGATTCAGCGATCCCGATTACAATAAACTGAAATAACCCGCTTTCCCAAGCTAAACACAGAACCAATTTATACTAATGTGTCAGGGAGGGGCCTTATGAATATCCACTTTATCCAGAGTAAATCCAATACGCCTCACGTCCGGAGAAATAAAACAATGCAATCCAAATATTATCGTTGTTTTCCAACGTATGAATGAAATTTTACCAGAAATTTGGCAATAAATTAATATAAAGTTAATTAGTTCGAACCCAGTAGTTGAGATCTTTCTGTCCAAATATGTGAACTATTCGTATTTCCACGCATTACCGATATTTGCAATCGGTCAAATTTATTTAGGAATTTTGCATTGATTTCGTTCAAGTTCAAATCTAAACAAAAAACTGCTATTTAAAAATTTAAAAACTGCAAATGACAATACAAAAAAAGCGAATATAATCTCCAATAAGAAACTCTAAAATTGAATCAATGTTAATAGTTTGCAGAATAAACAGTTTGTCAATATAAACGTATCGAAGTCACAGAGTCTTCGACTGTCTGTGGTCACGTTACAAAACTTCTTCGAAGAAATTATAGGGAAATTAAGTAAAGTACAATTTTTATTTCAAAAAATAAGTATTATCAAAATATATACTCACTATCAAAAGTAGAATCCCTATTATTCGTAATATCCCTACTTTCCATGGGTAAAAGGTTCTAAATCCGAGGCCCAAGATATTCTGTGCTCCTTTGAATAAATGATTTCAAGAAACATGTTTTTACCTGAACATTTATCCTACATGTGATACTTCCGCGACTGCAAGTGACAAACAATATTTTAATTTCTGAACGGTTGTTGATAGCAGTCTAGACATATTTTTCAGATCAATATTTAACATTCATTATTTCAGTTTTAACATGAACATTCTCGGGGTGAACTTCTCAATGAAAATCTATGACATCACTTGTCTGCAATCTGAAATGTTTCGTAATTTCTACTCTTTGAAGATATTTTGGCTATCTATATCACAAAAATCAGAAATGGGTTGTATATTTATTCACACGACCATTGTCTGTCAGTGCAAAAACTCTAAATATACTAGAATACTAACATTAACGCATAAAACTTATTATTTGACAAGAAGAACTTAATTTTCTTCTTCTTTCACAAATCTACATGTTTCGACAATACAACTATTCCAGTTTGAATATAATGAGGTTCAATACAAGAAAAAATAAATAAACTTCCATGAATTAATATTTTTGGAAATATTTTTTGAAAAAATGTTTTGAAAATACCAAATGAATGAGATCGTTTTTGGTCTTTCAGTCAGTTATCGCTTTATTAGCAAGTTTAAAAATTTCTGAACGATTCAATTTCATCCTTTTCGGCAATTTGTGAATGATTTGGAGATTATCCATTTGTGAAGAGGGGTGGTGATTTTCACGGCTATAATTTAGAACCAACGCATTATTTGGACCATTGTCTTCGGAATAACATTCGTTAATGAACGTTAATAACGTTGGTGATAACTACTTCATGGTTATTTATTTTTCCAATCGATCATTTTAGTATTATCTTCGAGAATATACTCATATTCTGGAGTAAGTAATTTCGTTTTAATATCCGCTATCTTGTCTTGGAAACATTAAGCCTCTTCCGAATAGAGCCAAAAGAGTAGATGAGACCTCAACTTAGTCAAGTGAAGATCCGATAGATTAACAGATAAAACTTAATTCCGAATCTATATGTGGGAGATATACTCGATTATCTTTCTTCGTTCAACTAAAACATTGTAGATTAAGAAAGTTATGGAGATTAAATGATTGTAGCGGAGGCCGCAACTCCCTTAGACTGCTTGTTTCTTGTTTTCATTACTCCATTCTTCGTTCCCCGTCCGTTTCCATTTCACTATCCCCTGGGTGTATTTCGTTCAGCTGCATTACCTTCGTCAAGACACAAAACACGGTGTTTATAAAAATGAAACTTTTCGCTTCACCCTGTGCGGGATTTGCCAATTAAATTGAACTCATTAGCTAATTTTATAATAACACAGATTAATTAATTTGCAGAAATGTTGCGTTGTAGTAGATTAGACGGTTTCGTTCTTTGCTACGCGTCTCTTCTCTCCACGTACGCTTCCATCCCTTCGAATTAAAATTCAATTAATCAAATTACAATGGATACAAAATTGGAGGTAGAAACTATGTACTTTAAGTGAATGACCGGTTACTTGGGGATTTATAGGTTAATCTAATTTGAAATCACTTCTTTGCAACATCTTATGCGTGGTTTGTTCAAAAAAAGGTGAATTTTGAATTTTTCGAGAAGTATTCATTTATTCATCAATATTCATTTTGTCCCCTTCAAAGTAACCCCCTCAGATATAATGCACTCATACCAGCACTTCTGAAATGCGCTTTTCGGTATGGCCATCTGCTCGTTCTTCGATTCTGACTTTATCCCATCAATTGTGGCAAAACGCTTTCCTTTCATTGGTCTCTTCAGTTTTGGGAAAAGGAAAAAGTCCCAGGCGCCCAAATCTGGTGAATACGGAGGTTCAGGCACGATTACGGTGTTTTTTTTTGCCAAAAAATCAAGTAAGGATGTGTGAGCTGGTGCATTATCGTGATGCAGAATCCATGATTTGTTTTTCAATAATTTCGATCGTTTGAGCGGTATTGCTTCACGCAAACGTTGCATAACTTCCTTGCAGTGTTCCTTATTAACTGTGCGACCTGTTGGCAAGACCTCATGGTGCACCACGCAGTTGTAATCGAAGAAAACAGTGAGCAAAACCTTCACATTTGATCGAAGTTGACGTGCTTTTTTCGATCTTGGCTCTTCTGGCCTTGGTTTCTACGTCATAACCATATACCCACGTTGCCACCAGTTATGACCTTTTTGAGCAAACCTGAGCGATACTAATACGACGTTGCTTTTGCCCAAAATTCAGCAATTTTGGAACAAACTTCGCTGACACACGTTTCAGGCCCAAAACATCTGAGAAAATTGCATGGCATGAGCCGATTGATATGCCAACATCCTCTGCAACTTCCCTAATAGCGATTTGACGATTTTCCAAAACTATTTTCTTCAATGTTTCCAGGTTTTCTTCGTTTCTGCAGAGCGCTTGTATCACTCATAAACACTTTTTTGAATCAAAGTGGACTCTCCGAGTGCCACAGTCAACATTTGAACTGCGTTGGAACACTTTATTCCATTTTTAACGCTAAATTTAATACAGATTCATTCATCAATTTTTCCTAAAGTAAAAAATCGAAAACCTCACAAAAACTGCTTACCTTTTCAGTTATCAACTACTAATCAAAAATGGCTAATAATGTCAATCTATGAGAAACGTATGTGTACCAACATAACAAAAAAAAATTCGATTATCGAACGTGTGCAGCCCTAGAAAATTCAAGATTCACCTTTTCTTTTGAACCTCGTATCTCCCGTTATTTTTAAAAAGTATTTTCATAAATTTAATAATGAAACCATAACAAACTTAAGGAGATTTATACAAAGTTTGTTATTTACTTCTTGAAAAATGGTTAATTTGGTATATTTATTCGACTGAGAATATTTTGAATGAAATTTTTTTGATATGTAATCGTTTTTCATGTGCATTTTCTGAATCATTGAAATCACAATTATCTAAAGGTATATTTCTTCTCTTTTCCATTATTGACCTAATTAATTCTTTCAGTGAAGAATGTATTCCCTGAAGTGCAGGGTGAGTAAAATCTTTGTTTTCAAGTGACGATGAGAAATTCCACATTGAGGAGCACACATTGAAATGTTGCAAAAAGAATGAGTTGCTCAATTGATTTTGGTATAATTATATTTTCATTTAAATTCGTCAAATGAAGGAATTCAACAAGTTCAGATGACCACGTATATGGAAGGATATGTATGTTCTTATAATAATGTGTTTGAATTTAAATTTAAATAGTCTATATAAAAACAAATGTTTGCTCCTCAAACTGGTTATGTAGCACGCACAAGAAGAAGTTTGGTACGAAGTCATTTACGCTTGAATGTGTATTTGAAATTTAAAAAATTGCATGTATTTTTTTAAAATTCACTTTGAATATTGCATGCTATGAATTTAGAATCATTTATATTTATCCTATTCTCCACTCATCTATTTGAATATAAGGTATAACATTGTCATTACTCTTCGAATTTTATCCTAGATCAAATATGAAGGTGTATCTATGTGGTATACGTTTTTTGCAAACGTCCTATTGAACGTGATAATATAACAAAATGTTGAATTATTCACTGATGTGAATCACGATATATCAATTATTTATTCCATATGAAATACATATCTAACGTATTTTCGAAAATATTGCAATCACAAATACTAAATTTTTCAGCTGTCTCATTCTATTTATTTAATGGTCTGGTAAAAAAAATCAGTTTGTTTCATCGTATTTCACTCAGAGCAACAACTCCGTCATCTTTGCTATAAATTATTTCAACAATATCATTCACCAAATTGGCATAAGTTGATAATTGTCATCTGTAATCCACATAAAAAGTGAATTTATTGGAGACAATTGTCGTCGACAACTGAAAAAAAAACTATAAAAGTCGACTTCTGGCTGGGGACCTGTCAGAATGTCACAACATGGATTCATGTTTCTCATCAGAGTAGATTTATTAGCGAAACTTGCAGTTAAATCTTTCAATATAACACTGTCTGGAACGAGATCTTTGTGCTGGTGAATTTTCAATAAGAAATCGAGAACATTTATTGTGTTTTTGCTTTCAATATTTGGTTGATTTAACTGTCAATTATTTCAGCAATGAACGAACTGAATATGTCAGTTGATTTCTGCGAATTTCAATTTGTTACCTAATAATTTGATTATTGATTATTGTTGGAAAATTATGGTTCTGATATTATGATTCCCTATTCTGAAGAGTTGACAAATGACGTTTATTTAAATAATTTTTATGTTCCGTGTTATAATTAGTAACTTTTTTAGTCAATTACTTGAAAAACTTCAATTGAAAAATGTTGACAAAGGGTCATTTATATTTTGACGTAAACATTTTTACATTGTATGTGGCAAAAGACAATTTCGATGTGCCATAAGTAATCAATGATATTTTTGATGAAAAATTGTAACTCAAAGATAGAACAATTGCGTATTTATAAAATTTTGTTTGAATGAAAGCATCTTAATTTGTGAACATAAAAACTAGTAATTGTACTGAATTCACTCTGCAGAAACGTTTAATGGAAGAGAACATTTTGAGAAACGTTTGTGGATTTAAAATTGACATGGAGTATTAAATTTGAATACTGTAAAATTATCTATGTGGTTACCGTTTTAAGATGTAACGTAATAACCATCTCAGATTTATTCATTTATTCCAATTCGGTACTGTGTTCAATATTCAACTATTCCGAATCGATTGTCAATAATCTGATTATTCATCTAAATATAGTAATGACTCTGAAGGATGAACTTTTCACGTCCGTCGCCTATATCGGAGTACATGCCCATTAGGAAGATGTAATAAGTTTCGAAATATGCGTGACAGTAAATCCCACGCAGCGGCTGGATCAGTGTATTCAACCGACACGAAATTTGATGAAGGCGCAACGTAATGTTCGAAACATCGGAAAACGCGCAGTGCCCACAATATTCGATTTTTCTATGAATCGGAATATATGCAAGCCCGTATGGCTTTATCCATATTGTATTCGAGATGATTTACGTCGTTGGTTTTATTAAATACGAACGTTAATTCAGACATATTACAGTACCGTATTAATAGAAATGTTGAATTTTTTTCAAATAGGAAAGCGTGGTTATTTTTTATACCGTGATAACATAGCAGTTTACATTTGGGTTCACTAAAAGAACAATTGTTAATCAATAAGGCTCTGTATAAATGTCGAAAGTATTCTTTGTCAATTTGCCTTAACGATTGGAAATTCTTTTGTTTGGGCAATCAACGTCTGTATAATTAGATACTGTGTTTCGATTCCATCGAACATATAGAAAATATGTTTAAATCACAAAAATATACATCTGTATTGTTACCCACTAGTTAACTATTGTGTACCTAGTTCAATAATATTAATTTTCCATAAATTCTACAAATCACGCTTTTAGTATAGGGTTCATAACAAATACAAATTAATTTAGTTGTTGATGTTTTCAGTATTTTTTTCATGAATTTGTCTAATTTCGTAGAGATATCGAGTTGTTCAATGATGCAGTACCTAAATGACATGAAATATAACCTTCAAATATCTTCGAAGTCAACGTTTTATATGATTTGCTATGAATAGACCTGTAGATGTGATCGGTAATTGAATTTTATTTGTTACTTACAAATACTTTCCACTATGTACTCCGATAAATTTCAAACCAATCAGAACTTTTTTATTCTGCGCTGATCTGAAGGTATAATGATGAGAATTGAGAAGAAGATTAATGAAACTAAACCGGAACATACTGCGGACAATATCCCTAATTATCTAACAAAATATATAGCGGTCTATCTATATACTTATGTAAAATATACACGCATTCTATTTTCACTAATTTCGAATTATAAACTGCCCTTCAAGAATGTCCGGTTGACTGAAATTCGAAAAATACTATTCAATTAGTAAATATTTTATTATGTTAGAAATAATGGATTTGTGTTATTTTAATCAAGGTCATTCATATTACATCAGCTATCGGAAAAATGTTATTTGTCGCCAAAGCATGAGAAGCTCAAGTTTTCTCTCTGTATTTGCTTAACCGATTCGAGTTTATCAGATTCATACATCAGTAACGTAATCAACTGTCAATGGATTCTTATCTTTAGTCTATTAATAATGTATTTCATCATGTAACAAAAGTTTATTGTTCTTACCATTTTTAAATCTAACGCGAAAGAGATAGGAGAGTTATTTTTCGTTCACTACGTTCGAATTATCATGAGCGCGCTAACCACCCATCAAGCCACTCCTTTTTCTTGCTAATTTATTGGTTCAGGGCGTTGATATTTCATGCATTCATAGGTATACCATAGCGTCGGAAAAACCTCATTCGTTTATATGGCAACTTTCGATACGGAATTTAATTTTTTCCTCATTTTCCTTTTTATACGTTATTGATAGCTTAGATTTATCGATATGTATTAACTTTGTTCGCGGTAAGGATTCAGAACTAATTCATAACTGATTTGGGATCGATTTAATACGCATGCTCGGTTATGAACTGGTTCGGAATTATTTCGACCCGCGAACCATTTTAGAACTATTTTAGGGAATTTCTCAAATCACGGTTGTTCTCATCGAATAATATGCCGTATACCAAAACTATCGTGAATGCGCAAGTCAAAAGTTGCCAAACTATCGTGAATGCGCAACTCCCGAACTTACAGTTCTAGATTGATCCTTCGAACCGGTAGAACCAATTCCGAATCGATTCCGAACCAGTTCCAGTTTATCCGAGAACACAGAATTGTAACTAAAAGTTCGGAACTGGGTGATCCGCGAACGCCAAAATTCAAACTGCGCATGCGAATAGTTCTGAATCGATTCAGAATCCTTACCGCGAACAAAGCTATTGTATATCGATATATTGTATTTGTAGAATATCGTTTATCTTTCAAATATTCATGATATATTAGTACTAATATATCATGATGGAGTACTAATACTCCATCTCACAGAAAAACAAATATTTAATTTTTAATTTTGATTAGGTATGTCCAGTTCAATCCCCAGACTTGAAGCATTTGGATTATCTCAGATGGGATCATCTGAAGTAATGTTTTCACTACTCCAGTGGACAATGTTGAGGAATTGGCATAATTGATAGGTTCGACTCGTTGCTTGAATGATAATTTTGAATATTAATTGTATTTTGTCACATGTTTGATGAATACGATTGCCTGCTGTTAACGTATAGATGACGACAACTTTTCAATAAAAACGAAGATAATTAAGATCTGCTTCACATCATATTGCGTCATAATATAGTACCACGACCACCTTTACTACAGGCCATGAAGAGCGTAGTCCCTCGGTGTTGCCAAATTGTGTTTAGTTGTATACTATCCTAGTCGTATGTTCCAAGCTTTCAAGCATTATTTCAACTCTTTTTGTATATTTCGAACAAACAAGAAATATTATTAGTATTTATAACATATAGAATATTATATTGGGTATTGTGAGCACATATTTCTGTAACAGAAAAATGTAAAACATTTATTATTGCAAAAAAACAACGATGTTTTCGATGAAGCCCCACTGCGTAAAAAATACTTCTATTAGATTTATTTGCATGAAAAGTTACCTAACCAAATTTATTAAATTATTTGAGAGAAAAGGAACCTTGAAGGAAACGCTGTGGGAATTACTCAAATTGAATTATTTACCTTAGTATAAATAAATATTATATTTCCGAATAGCGCAACCAACAAACTACTTTATGAAAGTATTGAGCTTTCTTCGTTTATTTTTTGATTCAGTTTTCACGTGTCCAGCTTGATTTTTTTAGTCATTCAATAAGATCCTCGAAAGAATGGAACACAGCATGTTCAGAATATTTTTATTGTTGAATATAACTTAAATTCAAACACTTGAACTTATGATTAACACTTTATTGACTACATAGCATGACGCGTTTCGTCGTTACAAACGACTTCTTCAGATGCTTACAGAAGAATAATGTTGAAAATATTATTCTTCTGTAAGCATCTGAAGAAGTCGTTTGTAACGACGAAACGCGTCATGCTATGTAGTCAATAAAGTGTAAATCATAAGTTCAAGTGTTTGAATTTAAGTTATATTCAATTATAATGGATTTACATCAAGTAAACGCCAACACTATTAAATATTTTTATTGTGTTCACCACATAAACAGAAACAATAAAAATCTTTCAAGGACTCATCCAATATCTAATCCCATTTATCTCGTGGTCTACATTTTATCAATTTACTCTAAAAATTCATTATTAGGGAAACTGAAAGTCGATACTGGTTTTCCACCCGCCCGCAAGGTGCTGTTATAATTTGATTTACAACCAGGAATGCAACAAATTTTCGTCATTTTAAAAAAATATACTTATTAGAAAGTCACCTATTCCAAGCTTGAAACTTACTGAATCATCTACGGAATACCTATCCTCTACACTATATTTCACAAAAAATTATTTGTAAGTAATTCGTACTCAAAACAAAACACAAATTCGATTCGATTAAATCGGTACACACAAAACACTTCGTTTTTATAATTTGATGTTATGTTATCCTCAAACTATCAACACTAGCACGTAAATAACACTATAGAAAATTGATGAATAAAGGATTAGAACTGAAATCGTAAAATATTCAATTTCAAACTACGAAAGTCTTGAACAACACAAAATTGATTTCGTTTCACTCAAATTTGTAAACAAACTAAACACTCCGTTTTTTAGTGTTTGATGTTGAGATTTCAACAAATTATCAACATCAGACATATGTCAGATATTCATTTCATGGCCTGTAGTAAAGGTGGTCGTCATAGTACCTACCGAAGCGAGCACGGTATAAAAATCATTTAGCTTGCAGATCAGTCGATAATATGAGAAGATAGTTAATTAGTTGGCTGTATTGGTTCCTGCATAACATACGTGCGCGTTCACTTCGACAATCGGCTTTGTATTGTTTAGATGTTCCTTTTTGTCTGTTACTGATATTGTTTGAAGTATAGGATATGCCAACAGTGTATGTAGATAGCAACATCCCTTAATTTCAACGTTAGCTGCTCTGCTGAATAGCTCCGATTCTAATATGCCTTTCATATTGTTGCTCAAATATATCTCTTATATCGCTTTATTGATTTAAATGCTCCAAAATTGGCCGATCGCATCTTGAGGTTCCACGATTATAATTGGTTCACAGGAAATTAACCTGTACAGAAGGGTGAAGACCCACGGCAAATCAAAGCTATGCACAAGTTGCCTCAGTTATCGGATTCAGCATGAGTAATTATCTGAACTTATTGACTTCATATTGAACATATAATCTTCAAATTTAACCTCTAGTCTTCAAAATACTGATTGAAAGAGAGAACGGATTCTTATTTTAGATATCATCACTTGTTTTTGAATGCTTTATATTAATGCATAATCTGAAGTTATATAATAGTAGAATATAAACTTAAATTCAAACACTTGAACTTATGATTTACACTTTATTGACTATATAGAATGACGCGTTTCGTCGTTACAAACGACTTCGTACAAACTACGTCGTTACAAACGAAGAAGTCGTTTGCGTTCTAAAACATCTAAGGTCTTTTCTTCATGAGGTTTCCTTATGTTATGTTATGTTTTCCTTATACTTACTAGACTGCAATCGTTAGTTTCATCTTGGTTTAATTTTGTATCTTTATCCACTATTTTGGATTATTTTCTAATTTAAGTTCATTTTATTTCTGGAGGAGTGGAAGAATGATACGTCAAACTCCTAATATTTGTAAGGAATTTCTGAGGCCGATACCTGGAGAAAATTAATGTCCATAATGGAACAATATTTAGAATTTTCTCATAATTTTAATACAAATAAGCATGACGACGTTTCGAAGTACTACTTCTTTATCAAATGCTGGATTGATACTGATTATTATTATTATATTATTATTATTACTACAAAAATCTTAATTTGATAGTTGAAGATTCAGCCATAGTAAATGTAATTTATGAGTTGCATCTGTTCCCAAAAGTGAAGGATTTTCTTTTAAAGTATCATATAATAATCGCAGTGATAATATATTATCAGTCTTTCTTGTATTAGATCCTGAATAAGAGTAAGCTATTTGCTGTTCAAATTTCTCCAGAGATGGTCTTGGTCTAGGGAAAAAATTAGCATCATGGTCTGGAACTTCTAGTCTAGATTCTGCAGTGTCATCATATATATTTCTATAATTTCTCAAGAACGGGTCAGGTATTGGTTGATTAAAACCATATTGAAATTTTCTATCGTGGATTTTGTATCCCTTTTTCCTCGAAATCATTGCAGTGAGGATATTTTTCACAAACATCTGGCAAGCATTCACTCTTATATCAGTTACACCTCCTTCCACGTTTTGGATTCCATTATCCCAAGTAGTAAATGCTATTGTAGTTGAAATTAAACTATGATCTGGAATAAATAAATCATTTGCATCATTTCTCCCCACTATATCATTTGGAGGCAGTTTTGATGGGCTTAAAGGTTGAACATAGTCTCCAAATTCTACAGGACGAGATAATCCCCTCCTAGTACTACTTTTTGATGACTTTCCATTATCTATCAATTCATAGGTTCTCTTATTTGATAGCTTCTCACTGACTTATGTGTATCTGAAGAGTCAATTGTCTTTGGTAGGATTGTACTATCTGAGCTTGTTTTATCAAGAAGGGCTTTGAGAAACCTATCATGTGCAATAATTTGATCCTCATAATTTTCGATTACATAATATTAATGCAGCATTTGATAAAGAAGTAGTACTTCGAAACGTGGTCATGCGTATTTGTATTAAAACTATGAGAGAATTTTAAATATTGTTTCATCATGAATTTCTTTTCTCTACAATAAAGATTACTATATGTATGGCTTGCTTCCACCAAGTCTTCTTTTATGCATATGAATTTATAAATAAAAGAAATTCGAATACAAGTTTGCTTCCTAATAATAAAAATGATGTAAAGGTATAATGGACTACACTGCATTTTTCACAAGAAGAGGAAATAATAACAAGACCCAACAACTAACATTAACATTAAATTTCGAACCAATAGAAGTAGGGGGACATTCTAAGTGAAGCTGCAAAGCGTCCTTCGTTTTGTTTCACCTTATTGGTCATAGAAAAAATTAGATGCAAGAAGGCATATCTAGCGGTTGTAATACAGAAAAGGATTGTGTAGGAATTAGATTGTGATCATTTTGTACCGTTAATTTTCAATATTGTATTTATATTCGAACGTCGAACGACGTAAGTACATTTGAATCGTTTACATTATTTATGTAGGTTTACACAAATGAAATATCTAATTTTTCAATGAATATAAATGAACTTAACGCCGCCAAATCCATGTCATTGTACTGTAATTCAAGCATTCTGGGGACGCCATCGCAAGGGGCACAACCTATTTTGAATATCGGAGACGAGAGCGTCCTAGCCGTATCTGATATCGGAAACAATGGATTGTGATACTTGAAGTAACCGTGAAAACCTGCTGAAATTCTATTACCTAAGCGCATACTTTATGTTGAATACACAGGTGGAATGCGATCAGAGATCAATATTCGATAACAAAAAATAATTTTCTTGAAATCAATGCGTGGACTAAAAATTCTGAATTGAGATCTTTAACTCCGCTACCCACAAAATGTCCAAAGCTTCTAACTACGAGGGCGGTTTCATTTTATTTTTTTACATAATCACCTTTCAGCTCGATACATTTAGTCCAGCGTTTTTCTAATTTTTTTATACCCTCCAAATAATAGGTTTTCTCAAGGCTCTCAAAATACGCGTTTGTTTCGGTAATGACTTCTTCATTAGACTCAAATCTCTTACCACCCAACCATTTCTTTAGGTTTGGAAACAGATAATAGTCGCAGGGGGCTAAATCTGGAGAATGTGCTGGATGGGGTAGCAGTTCGTATCTCAATTTGCGGATTTTGGCCATCGTGACTAAACAAGTGTGCACACGTGCATTGTCTTGATGAAACAGCACTTTCTTCTTCGCCAAATACGGCCGTTTTTGCTTCAAGTCAACGTCGAATCTGTCCAAAAGCTTTGAATAATATTCGCCGGTATATATATATATATATATATATATATATATATATATATATATATATATATATATATATATATATATATTGTTTTACCTTTCTCTAGGTAATCAATGTGAATGACACCGCGTGCATCCCAAAAAACTGTAACCATGACCTTGTTGGCTAACAGACTCTGTTTGGCCTTCTTTGGTCCAGGTTCACCCCGAGCAACCCACTGTTTCGATTGTTCCTTGGTCTCGGGCGTGTTGTGATGGATCCATGTTTTGTCCACAGTAACAAAACGGCGCAAAAATTCGTCCGGATTACGGCTGATCATCGCTAAACACTCTTTTGAAGTTGTCACACGATTGCTCTTATGGTCGAGTGTGAGCAATCGCGGCACCCATCTCGCGGAGAGTTTTCTCATGTCCAAATATTCGTGTAAAATATGATGTACCCGTTCAGTTGAGATACCTACAGCATGAACCAACTCACGTACTTTCATTCTCCGATCATCCAATATCATTTCATGGATTTTATCGACGATTTCCGGCGTGATCACTTCTTTTGGGCGACTTGAACGTTCGGCGTCACTAGTGCTGGTGCGGCCACAACGGAACTCTGTAAACCACTTCTTTACCATTGAAATTGATGGTGCCGAGTCCCCGTAGTATTTATCAAGCTTTTCCTTAGTTTCAGTGATGGTTTTTTTACGTAAAAAATAATGCTTAATCAGCACACGAAATTCACTTTTTTCCATTTTCGTAAAAATTCACGAGGTTGTCTGCTTTGAATGACTATCAAACGCCAACTGCATGACGTAGCTTGCTCAAAATTTGACAGTTGCCCTCTAATAGATTACAGTTGACGGCAGCACTGTTGCATCTGGAATAACTGCACAGGAAATTCAAAAAGTCACTGACTCATCAAACTGCCCTCGTATATTGACAAAATCTACTTATGAAGATGAACATTTGAAAAATCTTTTCCGTTACGTTCAAGAATTTCGTTTAAAGATTTTACCAACTTTACCCCTCGACGTTTGTAACTCTATTACCATTTGGCAGTTCGTAATTAGTATAGATAGGTCTTCCAATGTTACTCATTCGCATTAACAACAATTATTTTAACGGGTTTCTGCTGGAATTGAACTAATCCAGTGCAAATAGTCTTCTCAGTTTTACGTTTTGTGCAGCCAGGAAAATTGTGTTATCAAACTGTGATATTGTTATTGTGTTCAATTTGTAAAACAATTATTGAAATTTCTTCAGTTCTTCTTCCATTAATTAATCCCTCTAATTTCAATGCATTCTAATTTCTAATTTATTCCCGCGTTACTTTTTGGAAACATTTATAATTGAATAAAATAATATAATAATATTTTTTTAGCTGAAGCTATACAAAAAATCTACATATTTTGAACTGTCAATTTTGAATTACATATACTTATCTCATTATTTAAAATATACTTTATTAGATCACATTTAAATTTCTTAATACTAGTACTAGTTTTCAATATATTTGGTAAATTATTGAAAGCTTTCAATCCGTGATAATACCCATGCACATCACTGACATATGTTACATTTTCCATTATATTACATGACATGGAAGCAACTGATTTTTTATTTTAAATATGTAATAATAATAATGTATATTTTTTGTGAAAAAAGAACTACAATTTTTCTAACAAATAATGAATGAACATTAAACTAAAATTACTTCATTCACAATAAGTAAGATCGTATTCAGTTAAAACTGATCTTCCATACGGCCCTTTCACCATAAATCACTCAGTAAAAATGAGAAATTCTTCAAATCTAATACTTTATCATACTGCAATAACAAAAAAGAAACAAAACAGAAAATCAACAAAAACATCATTGCCACCGTGCTCCATTCGCTAGTCGTACTGGCTATGAGACAAATAGCTCAGGGTTACCAACTCGTGGAATCTTTTCCCCTCGTAGTCAAGTTGAAAAACACTTAAAATCCCCTAGAATTGTTTTTAAAATTAAAATTCAAAGAAAAAATATATATTGAGGTTTTATTTTGCAAATATAAGGTACCTAAGTGTTTTTTTATTATTAAAATTGTAATATTATTAAATATTTATTATTATTAAATATGTATTATTACTTAATATCATTAAAATATTATTTTATTATTATTGAATTTTTCATTTCATTTTTGGAAATGAGAATATTCGGAATAGTTTATATGGTATTATTTTACACAAAAATTGAATTATTTATTTACTAATCATAAAATTTTTCACTAACCAACCTACATTAAGAAATAGTATTGAATATTCATCATGAAATGGATTTTTTTATTCAAGATATAAATCAAAATTAATTTTAGTTATTTAAATTTAGTATGAAATATTTTGGATTACTTTAAAAATACCCTTAAGATTACCCCTGAAAATTTTAAGCCCCCAAAAACAAGTTGGTACCCCCCAAGTTGGTATCCCTGAAATAGCTCTTCAATTCCGCAGCAAATCTTACCAAAGATGAGCTCATTTAAAATGTCTGCAACAAAACATTCATAGTCCATATAGGAATTTATATGGAGCAAAAAGTATTCTTTGTTTAACAGACATTAGTTCCAAAGAGTTCAGCATAATTTTAACAGGGTAAGAATTTTAGTCACACCAAATAACAAAAGTGGAGCAATATTCAAAATGTGGCATTCTGTGGCATAATTTCACATATGTCGACAGATTTTTGCATGTTCTTATCAGAAAATTTATTTCTTTAGAGATCTTAGATGATATGAAATCAACATGATCATTGAAACTCAATTTTTCGTCTAACATAATGCCTCAATATTTTACTGTTTCACTCTTCAAATTTTTTGTTCATTAATCTTTTTAGTTATATCTTAATTTGTATCAATTTCAAGGCTTTACCCAAAACTATGAAGTTAGATTTTTGCTCATTTAAGGATAAGCTATTGTCACATAACCGTTCATTATTGATCCCCTCTGTCATATTGTTGATATCTTTGCCACATATATAGATCATAGTATCATCAGCGAAATATATATCATAAATATGAAAAATTTCAGTATTTGTTGAAATTTTTCTCAATTTTTTCGTTTAACGTTCATATAATTTTTATATGACTTGCGAAGCGATTGGAAATATTTATCAAATTTATTTAATTTCTTTTATTGAATATATTTTACAATATTTTATCATAATTATTATCAATAGTTTACATTTGTATGTGTGAATTTTTCATACCCTATTCAAATAGTTTCAAATGTCGCAAAGTAACATTTATATTATGAAATGTGTTGAAAATTTTATGAACTACTTAAAGGGAACGTTACGTTTTCGAAATTCTCCATTCCATTCTACAATGGTGTTCTCTTATTTTTGTTTGTGTGTACTTTCAAGCTCGCCATATTCTGTCGGCATTATTCCTTTGCTAGTTTCATCCGCTCATTATTTACCTGGAGCTCGGAGACCATTTTATTCTGTGCAGTTATCCATTCATTCGGTTTCAGGAAGCTTAAAGTGACAAGTAAAAGAAACCTCATTATTTGTCAAGGGTGCACAGTTATTGTACGAAAATGTTAACAAAAACCTTTAAGCCGAAAGTTATAAGGTTTATAGGTAGTTTTTTTTTTTCTGAACAATTCTATTTCAATGCTGTTGATGAGATGAATCAGAATACAGAGGTACTCGAGACTTGCTTTCTGAAAAGGAATAAGAATATTAAGATTACATACAACTTCAATGCATTTATGAAATAATGAGTTGTCGAGGTGCCTTTAGAAAATGTTCTTGCAATATTTTTGAATGTCCGTATCGTAATATGATGCTACTCATATTTATATCAGAGAACAGCTTCGTCGTTATGGAAAATATTCTAATAGAACGAAAATTTGAATTGAAATACATTAGAGCGAAAATGTATGAAATGTTTATAGAAGTTCAGTGGAAATCCATTCAATATTGAAAATTCTCAATGCTCAATATACATTTTCATTTTATTTTTTGATGACTTGGTATTAAGGACTAGCTCAAATGTCCTTTCGTATAAATAGAAATGGGTTCTTAAAACCCAACAAAACTTGGTCAAACTGAAGTGTCAAAGATTACAAGTGAAATTTCGTAATATTTAGCAAGCACAATAAAATGTAGATGTATAAACCACATTTCTCTTCTGGTTTGACATGGTACCTGGGTATTTTGTGCTATATAAATTTGAGATACTTCTTGACTGTTGAAAAAACTTTTTATATTGTCGGTGTTTTCGAAACATATTATATAGAGCACATTCCAAGGGTATTTAATAGAATTACCGAACTGTTTAAGCCATGACGCACATTTAATTAGTATTTATTGATGATAAAACCCAACTTCGAGATGTTATATGGTATATTTAGAGAAAACTTGCATGGAGATTCAATACTCGAATACTTCGAGCATAGATCGAACTATGGTCCTTCTCTCCACTTTAGATTCATTCGATGTGTCCTCCGCATAATTTCTCAACCCTTTAGAATATTCATCGAAGGACCGCCACCCTCCAATGGTCGTCAAATCAAACAGCGATCCCTTGCAGCTTTCGATACTTTCTTTTAGGAACGACCTAAAAATTAATCAGAGTCTCCAGCCAGCCGAAACCTTATCCAAAAGTAAATAAATGTGATTCAGGATTCGAAATTGAAATCTTTAATTAACTGTCGCAACGATGATTCCCGGGCAGGGGCGAAAAAGCTCCAAACATTACTCATAAAAAGCTCATAGATATGCACCCCTGCTAAACTGGTGTGATCTAATGGAGTGAGATAGGTAATTCGAATGATATGATGGCCCAGACTTGTACAAATATCCCGGAATCACCCCCACCCGTCGTCGAATTGACAATGCTGTTGAGGAATATTCAATATTAACCCTCATTTCAAGTCGAGTCTGGTTCGGCCCTTTCCTTATCTGAGTCTCCGACATATTTTAATGATGTCATCATCAGTTTCGCTCAGATAGCTTTTGAATTCGCGATTAGTTCGCCTTTTTGGCGAAAAGTTGATTTAAATACTCGATGGAACGTAAGAAACGGTTAATTCTCTGCACTACACGAGCAAAGGGGTGGAATACTGGCAGTCTTCACTGTTAAATTGAACGAACATACGGCGCTTGATGTTTTTGACAATTCATGTGGAAATAAATAATATTCGAATATCACCATTTGCTCAATCTTAGCCTTGATCGTTTCTCCGTTCAGGCCGTTACTTGATTATGTCTCCAAATATGAACTTCGAGGTAAAAATTCATATTGTCTTCATTAGTTTCTGAAATGTAATATAATTTTTCAATTGCTTACCCAACTTACCTTACCGATAAATTATCAGAAAGATATTTTGATGTAAAAAATAAGCTAAATGACCTTTGAGTTTAATCCTTGATATATTAACCTGTCGTGTTTCAAGGGATGAATTGCTAACGGCTACTGTTCAGTTTATTGAGTGGTTTAGAAACTAACATAACAAATTTTTACCTATTACACTTTTGTCGAGAGCCATTCATATTATTATTTATAAATTATTCAGCAGTAGATTGTTTACTTTATGAATTCTGGAATTTAGTGTGTTTGATTTCTTCTTATAATCAAGTTTAAGGAACGTTTTTCTATAATTGTTTACAAAACAATCAAATCTTTGTTAAATACGGGAGAAACATTATGCGATTTCTGAAAAAAAAAAGAGAAACTACGGAAGTGAAGACAAAAGTTTCTTTCGTTCGACCAATTTGTATCAAGAATTCCAGGCATAATGCTAGAAAGAAATAATTTCGAATTTTGATTACGTAACGCTAAAATTCGAAACCGTCTACGAATATTAATGAACGGTTCGGATCAATTTTATGTGTCGCAAAATCTAAATTCTCGACAGAAGGCATTCTTTTATAGCAGCGAATTTTGGGGTAGTGAGGTGTGCTTCAAGCGCCACCAAGATCTCAAGCACGAAGATAAATCAATACCAACACCCTCACAACGCTTTAGGGATGATGAGCTATTTCGACATCGTCTGCTGCCGCGGGCAACTATAATTGTTCCCGAATTCTACTTCCTCATTGTCTTCTCTGGATGCGTCACTTCACCAAATTTATGGAAGCGATCAACTAGCAAAACGCAGGTTAGGCACTGTGTGAACCTAAATTCCACTTTTTGCCTCTGCGCTCTACAGGCTGGTCGATGATCAACTGCTTAATCAACCACATTCTAAACTTTCATATTTTTTCAATCTTACTTAAAAACTGATCACAATATTGCTTCATCTTGACTGCATTTCATATTTCATTGATATAGTAGATTCCCTTCTTGCACAGTGTTTCTTGAGCTTTGATTGTCCTGTTTGGTAGCCCTTGTCTGTTCTGAGATTTTTTTTAGCTTATTCAATTCAATCCGACTATGCTACAAGAAAATTTACATTTTTATAAAAGAAGCGATTTTATATTCTACACAGAAATATCGAACTTACGTTGTTCCCAAATTGTTATTTCCGGTTAATTCTAATTAATCCATTTATTTTCGTAAGACAAATAAACTTGAGTAAAGTTTTTTTTCTTTCATAATTTTTGTTCGATTTGAAGTCATGCCTCGGCAGAAACGTCGTTAACTAAATGAAAAGCCTGTGCCTTCATCAACTAATTGCAAGAAATGTATTGCGTCTTACCAACAGGTTTGAGAAATGTATACAGATAAAGATAAGATAAACCTGATAGCCAGAGTTCTGTTGACCATAGACAAATCGGAAGGACCCAGTTTGTCGTTATAATTAAGCGTTCAATTAAGAACGTAAATCTAATTTAAAGAAAAGGTCCGTAAATTTTGGAGATTGAGTTATTTATCACTAATGATTTAACATAACCCAAATTCGGCACATTTCACTGTAGTGTCAAGTCTGAATATTCACTTAGTTTTTTGTTTCTTTCACAAAAAATCACTTTTGTTTTACAGAATACAGAATAAAGTGTATATATATAAGATATATATATATATATATATATATATATATATATATATATATATATATACATGTTATATATATATATATATATATATATATATATATATATACATATATATATATATATATATATATATATATATATATATATATATATATATATATATATATATATATATATACATGTTATTCTGTATTCTTGTGTTTGAAAAGTTCTGTATATTGTTGAAACACAAGAGTTGTAAAATGTAGTATAAAAATATAAGGACGTGTGAAACTTTCAATGTTAGATGTATTCATGTGCTTTTTATTGATTGCTAAGGTATGGCCATAAGAAGATGTTTGAGAATATTGAAGTCATTGCCTTTCGTTTGTTGAACAGACGTAACTGAAGAGTACCTTATAGTACGAAACAGTGACTGTCTTGCATTTCCAATGAATGTAGGCACCGATTTTCAATATTCTCTGACATTTATTCCTACAAGGATAATGGAGACATCACTTTGTTCATATTTCACGTAGCTAGTCTGCTATAATGTTCTTTTGAATAATTCGTCAAGAAATTTTCGAAAGAAAGTTATAGTATACTTTTAATATTGAATATTTACAAGTGCGATGATATAAACACGATAACCACAGAATTATTTTTCTTGTATATACATCTATATATTATGTATTCAAATCAAAATTTTAGTCTAGGAAAGCACGAACACGATATTATTTAGGTATCACAATATTTGATGTAGTATATTGAATAAAAAATGCTTTCCTAGGTTTCACAAAATTAATAATAAATAAATACTTGACAATTGATTCGGGATATTGCCCAATTTTCAAAAGTTGAACGCTAAAGTTTAACTAGGCCCTAGAGACTAACTTTTGAAAATGGGGTAACACCCCGAAATTTTACATTTTATATATATACATTTTATGAAACCTAGCCAAGTGTTTTTTATTCAATATATTAAACAATGGTTCACCAAGAGATCAGCGAACACGATTAATATCACATCAACTTTATTTGATGTGATATTAATATATCGTGTGTGCGTTGGCTAACAAAAATATTCATATTGCATACGCAAAAGAATGGAACCATACAGAAATAAATCAAATTCAGCAAACACGGGTGATTACTTAATTTAAATTAACGTCGAGAAATACCACCACCTGTGACGTATATATCCTGGGGAAAATGGAACGAGAGAAATGACTAAGCTCAGAGGAATACAGTTTAAAATAATAAAAGAGAAAATGCTTCAACTTCTACGTTTCTCTCTTCCTAACCATTTGATAAAAAGATTTCCAGAATGAATGTATAAATTCCTAGAAATTATATATTTTCAGGGAGATTTCAATTTAAGCGTTGCTACGTATCTCAATTCATTATTTCAATACGAATAATATAAAATATTGAATAAACTTCTTTTTTATTTTTAGTACCAATGAGAATTCATAGATTACATCAAGAATTAGGTGAAAGAGAATTCGTTGGGTTTTTCAAGAATGCGAAAAATTAATCTTGATGAAAAAAATCATCATTATTGAAATACCTATTTCTTGAAAGAAAGACAGTGCAAAGCCTCTGTTAGAATTCAATGTATAATACCTATTTCTTGAAAGAAAGACAGTGCAAAGTTTCTGTTAGAATTCAATGTATAGTGTATACCTATTATGACAGAATAATAGATTGATGATGCTGATAATTTATAGAAAATTGATATCCATAATGAAACAATACTTAGATTTTCCTCATATAATTAACAAAAACACGCATGACGTGTTTCGAAATACTACTTCTTATTCAAATCCTGAATTAACAATAGATGCAATTTTACAAACGCAATACTTATAGTATTCATAGAACATACCAGGTATGTTCTATGACTAACCTAGAGCCAGGAACATAGAATACAACTGAAGTTTATCAAGAAAGAAAGAATCGTATACCTGAAATTGAACACAGAAAATATATGTGAAATAAATATGTGACTCCAATCACATAGAATCATTACATATCAATAAATTCAAAAATTCGTGACTTTCACTCAATAGCCAATTAGAGGTTAATACTATAGCCCTCTACTTTATATGTTCAATAACAATATTCCAGGTAGCAGATCAGATTGCTTACCTATTTTTTAGTTAATTTACTTTCATTATTATGTTTTTCGATGTTCAAAAATTTTAATTTCTTTTATATGTTCTTAGAAATCTCATTTTGTATCTTTTCCTACATTCATAGTTGGTATACTTGACTTAAGAAACCAATTTTCTGTGTTCAATTTCAGGTAAACGATTCTTTCTTTCTTGTTAAACTGCAGATGTATTCTATGTTCACTCCATTAAAGTTATCATTAGGTTAGCCATAGAACATACGTGTGAGACTAGCTATAAATATTGTGTTTGTAAAATTACATCTATTGTTAATTCAGCATTTGATAAAGAAGTAGTAATTCGAAACGCGTCATGCGTATTTTTGTTAATTATATTAGAAAATTCTAAATATTGTTTCATTAAGAAAAATATATTCGCTTCTTGTTGTAAACCCTTTAAGCCTCTTTCCGCGTTTTGCGCAGTGTTAGTATTGAACTCCACTATATTTTATCAGAATGTCCTCAGTCATGTCGGATATTAATTTCCATATATCCCAGAGCCCTCCCGGCAGACAAAAAATGACATCTTTTGTGGCCGATATTAGCTGAATTGGAAGAAACGGCAGCTTTTCGTGATATAAAGTGAAATATTTCTGTTTTGGGCCCGTTCTTTGACATGATTTCGAAGGAATTCCTTTTATGAAGGTAAAAACAATACAATACCATTCAAGGGAAAAAAACTACTAGGGAGTAAAGGATGACTCTTGAAATTTATGATGTCACCCAAGTCATGAATCTTCCGAGGTTTATGGTTCGCAGAAGATTAAACGACATTTTAATCCAGGGCATTTCACATAGAATGACGGAGGATTTGAAAAATATCAGCAATCATTAAAGTTTGTTATGGATCCTCGTTATGGAGCGATGTGATTAATTGAGATAACGATAACTTTTTCTGAATTGAAGTTTTCTGCCATCAAGTACGCGTAAACTGCTTGGTTTGAAATTTCATGGAGAGTCTTCGAAAAAATTATGGTTTTTCTTTTACGCACTTTTTCAATATCATAGAATATATTGAAATATCATCTTCATTAAATGAAAAACACATGATTTTTAGGGCCCCTCTGATCCTTATTCTGTAAAATAAATCTATTTGTAGAGATTTAAAGATATAGGGAATATAATAAAACGAAGGATGAAGGTTGTATACAAGAATATCTTGCAGCAAACAATGGTTTCTGATGCAATTCAATTGACATACGAATTGTCGTTTGCCTTTGGACGTTGAGAAATGTTTAGATCTCCTAAATTCTTAAAACAGTGTCGAACAAAAAATTATTGGACATTCTTGATCACCATATGGACTCAGATTTCCATTCCCTTTTCTTGATTAGGAATTTTTAGAATTGTGGTACGTCTAAGGATGGATCTACAATTTCTACGGAATGAAATTTAGGACCTATACAATGTATTAGATTATGCACCATGTGTTGGGCCTTGCAATTTATCAAAATTTAATATATCGCCCTCTAACCAGGCATGCACCATAAATTTTGTAATTGTGATAATTGCACTTGTTGTATCTGCAAATGTCGGAATGTAAATATTTTCGATTCTTCGTGTTTGCGCGAGGCCTTGTCATGGCCGCGTTGCCACCGATCCAACATCGTCAAGGATAACCGATTCGCAAAAGAGCTACATGAGAATTCACACCTGCCTTGGTATCAGAGTATGTGGTTGACTCAAGAAAGGCGGAATTATGTGATATCTTTCGGGCCGCTTTGTTAATTATCGTAATTATAATGAAATTGTTGAATACGCTGCTGTGACGAATCTTTATCAGTCAGTATAAATGGCACGTCTAGAGGTATTATAATTCTAGTTGCTTCGCCACATCAAAAGTAACAATAATTTTCCATCGAAATTATAATTTGTTTTTTTTTCAATAGGCTCTAAATAACTTTTCAACCATAGTATGTGATGGTATACGTAATTTCTTGACCTGGTTCCATACATAAAAGTAAAGTCGCTTTTCGGCGTTTCAATATGTGAAACTAGTTTTCGATATTTTTCGAGCTGAATATAGGAAGTTTTGCAAAATTTTCATACTTTTCTTTCACAAAATAGCCAAACACATATCTGTAAACCTTAAGTCTTTCAGCGTTTACAAGAATGATGTATCTTTCAAGTACCAATTTGAAACTGCTCTTCATATATTCTCACTATCCAATGAATTTTAGTTAATTTTTTAACCACTGGTTGTTATTATAACGTATTAGAAATCTGAAATATTTTTTTGAGAATTGTTGATTTCAAGAATCCAGTCTTTTTCGTGCCTAATTTCGTTGTTGATTTTGTTATACTTTACGGTTTTTTTGGCTGAATGCGTGCCTGCTTTTTCTCTGAGGGTGTAATAATTCTTGAACAAATAAATGTGTTAATATTCTCTGTAATATTTCGTTGACAGTCACTTAGAAGATGAAAGCATTTTGTCGTAAAAATTGCGTAAAAACAGAAAATGTAACGTTTTATAGACCCATAAGAATCAAACCGTAAGTTTAACCTCAGAAATATGAGCTATTTCTGCAGCTGACTCACACAATTAGTTTGTCATTCATTGGAGTCAACAATCTTAACATTTTTTGCAGTACGAAAAGAATTTTGGTGATAATAATATCACAATAATTATAACGGTTTATTGATGAAATAGTTCCTCCATACCTAAATCTTTTGATACGTACGCATCTCAACTTCGTTAAACTTTCAAAATACGCAAGATTTTGATTCAAATTTTTTCAATAAAAAGTTTCTACATACGGTTAAGATAGCGCCAATGAAAAAGAAGTGATAATTTCGTAATTTTGCACTATATGTTCATACAAAAAAAAAACAAGCAATATACATTGAAGGAAAGTGAACAATCAGAAAAGCATAAACTATATGCTTCAGTTATATGGATGTAGAAAATCATGAACATTTCGAATATCGTAATTTCGAGTAAATTTAAACAGAAAAAGGACATTAGTAGCGCACATGCGTTTATATAGTTATAAACTGTTGCTTCCTCAGGTTGAAATTAACGTTTTTATGACGATGGTACACGTATCATTACTGTATTCCAAAAAATAATGCAGATAGGCCGGACTGTCTGAAAAACACCAAAGAAGCACGTTTGTCCACTCTGGTGTAGATAATGTGGCAACGCCGATCCCCCTTGCCATCGCTATGGGGACCGGTTTACCTTTTAAGACAGAATTCGATGAATAAAATAATATCGAGAAATACTGATACTCGGCCTGCCTTAATTCTTTGTTTCACATTCTCCAGCGCTCGCTGTTCAGCTTATACAGTGTCAGTAATTATGGTAACATAACAACCTCAATCAAATTTCACTCAGAAAAAAAATCTCTATATATATATATATATATATATATATATATATATATATATATATATATATTGAATTTTAAATATTTTCCTTTGGTAGAGGATTTTGCTATTATCACAAACAACAGAACTGAAGCGATTCTCGTCGTCGAACAACTACATGAAATTGCGCAATAAACCGGGTTACAAATTTCTTTTTATAAAATCATATACATGAAAAGACAACCAAAAACCATCTCTTTTAATCACAAAACATGGTGAAATGTTCTACAAGTCAACCACTTCAAATACCTCGGAGAAATTATATATTCCTTAGGTTCAAACCCAATCGCTAACGAACAAAGAATTACCAAGGTCCAAAGGGCCTACAAGCTAACATGGGCGTACTATAATGGTGCCTTTCGAGAGACGGTAAATTAGGGCATTATAACACAATAATTCTTACAGAAGCAATCTACGTAGCTGCAACATTGGTTATTGACGGTCATTCAAAAATTAGAGAAATAGAAAAAAAAAGAACGCAAAATTTTCAGAAACATTTACGGGCCAATCAATAGAAACGGCATTTGGATGAAAATACCTTAGAATGAACATTATCAAACGACAAATACGATAACGGAAGAAATCAGAAAACGACGAGCAAAGTTTTATGCACGTGTCTACAGAATGAAACAGTCCAGAATACCGAAGAAACTACTCGATATAATTATGAAGAATAAATGCGGAATTGAGTGGCTAAAAGAGGTCCAAAAAGATCTACAACCTCAGTATGAAAAATCTCCAAGATATCACGGAGTGTCGTTGTTAATTGTGTAATTGTTTTCAATTACAAAATTAAATTTTTTGCGTTTTTTCTATTAGTGTAACTTCTCTGTGCACCATTTATTATCAATTTATCGAGACTTTTCTGTTATAAAAAAGTGCTATATCCAATACAGTATTCCCTGAAAAATCATCACTACGTGTATTATGTACATAAAAAAGGCATAAAACTATAATTGTCAGAAGATTGTTTTTATAGAGAACTATTACTATTTTTTGATTTAAAATTAACGCGTAACAATAACGTTTAAGTTTTTGATGAATTATTTTGAGAAATTATTTTGAAGAGGTCCGAATCATGTAGGGTGTAATTTCTGAATTCAATATTTGGATGACGTGGTTCACATCGTTGTGAATCATTTCATACAAATTCTAGTAGAGGCTAAATGGAAGTTCTGTAATTTCATCAAGGAACTACGGTAACGTCACTCGACCATAGTATGCCCTGCAGTAAAGTGGCATATTTATTTCAACACAACGATAAAGAAGCGAGTGAGGAAGGCTCTCAGTGAACTTTTGACTTTTTGAATCAGATGAGCACTTTAACTCGCCTCCCTTCAACTTTTGAATAGTTATCCAGTTAATTCGATGGAATTCAAGCAAACTTTCGACAAGGGAATGTGCGCGTAGTAATATGGACCTCTTTCATGAAGACAAACACTCTAAACTGAAAGCTTTTGGGTTGATGGCTTCATCTCCATTACTTTTATGATGAGCCTTATAGAAAAACTCCTTGGGAAACTGTTTCCAACCACTAATCGACTAGCCGCTGAAGTTGAAATGAAGTTTCAGTTATTCATACTTCTCCAACAAGATGATTTTCGCGAGGGAGTCTTCGCAAATAATTATTTTTATCGGGACGATTGATCATTCGGCGGTTGTTTTAGTATTACGCGGTAAATATCAAACAATATTTACATTATTTTGTGAGCTGATTCTGTATTGTTCACAGTATACCAACTAATGGAAAAGGACACAATATAGTGCCAGAATGAAATTGTGAACAGAAGTAAAGAAATTAATTACTCGGACATAAAAAATTTTCAAATTAATATCACATTAATTTGAAAATTGTTGAAAACTGTTGAAAACTTTATTTTTATGCAATGAAAATATAACTCGTTTTCTATCTTTCAAGACGGAAATATTTCAAAAAATGTCAATATGAAATTATGTAGAATTGTCAGATCTGATATTTCATTTTGCCATTGCATAATCCAGAGATTTTCTATTTGTTCAATGTTAATATTAACATTATATAGGATGAAAGTTATGAGAGTCTGTAAATAGTATTCCGTCGACGCGACGTATCTATGGCTGTGTTTCTTATTCTATGGCTTAGGTATGTCTTGTTTTACTTTAAATCCACCTTGATGAATCGCCTGACGTTTGTGTCCTTTTTGCTCGTCCCTTTTTTTTCCGAATAGTTGTCTCCAAATTACGTTGGTAAATATTATTGGAGAGGGAAAAAACTCCCACGAACATTCTGGGATTATAATATTACAACTTCAAATAAATACATCAGAATAATAATAATAATAATAATACAACTTTACTGAACGGCAGCTCATTAGAGTGTTTCCTTAAATATCAACAACAAACAGGTACATAAGCAACGGAAACCATTTCAAAAGGTGGTTAATATTGGCTTTCGCCAGTCTTACTATTAACCCCATAGAAGCAATATATTATTCCTAAGAATGATTTGCTTTTCCTTTTTTGTGTTCATCTAAGAGTAAATTTTTCATTTGTGTTTTTAAATGCAATAGTTTCATCGTTTGTATTCATTATTCAGTTTTTTTTAAATATTTAGAGACCAAGTACGAAAATGATGCCTGAAACTTCACGGTATTATGTTTTGGTATATTTATCCGCATTTTGTCACGAATATTTCGAGAATGTTATTTATTTTTAAAAACAATTTTTTCGGCCACATACTTGTGGCAAGATGTTGATAAACTTTTATATAAATACATAAAATTGTGATTTAAACCTGAAATCCATTTTTAGAATTTCATTGGAATTATATTTATGACTTATTTGATCAAAACGTCTTATATTGTAGAAAAACGTATGCAAGTTTTTTGTAAAAGTTGTAATTCGTTTTTGAGTTGTACAGTTAAACAGGGAAAATATGCGGCATTAGCATAATCACAACGTGACAGAATTAAGGAGTTTATCAGAGGTAATTTTGATTTATTGTCTAAGATATATTTGAGCGGTGAAATAGGGATTGAGAATAGGGATTTTGGAATGGTTAACATTCAATGGATTTACATTTTTTAAAATAAATCGATGGAGAATTCGTTAGCTGAGTAAATTCCACATTTTTCTTGTGATTTGCTGACAAAACAACCGGGAGATACTTCTCTGGTATTTTGAACAATATTCTACCCCAAAAAATGCTGTCAATTTAGGCGGAGTACATTCAGGTATGCGTCTCATCTCAGGAAATATTTGATATTCTTGAAAAATGTCTTGATTAAAAAATGTTGTTTTCGATTAAGGTATAAATTGCATATATTGAATATTTTAATGCGAAATAATTATCAAGCGTTCTTTCAGAAATAAAAGAACCTGGTGGCTTATTAAGTTATTTGTATTTGTATAGATTACAGTAAAATTTTGAGACATGAGTTCTCAATAGTCATATATTTTCATATTGGTACATTTCAATTGATTATTTTGAATGGAAATGTTGCATCGTTTATGGCCGCGTTTCTTCATTATATATTGAGACGTTAAAATGGGAGAAATGGTGTTTATTCATTGTTTTGTAATATCTATAAGAACAAAATGCGACTTCTGTCTATTGATGTTTATGGATATTTATAACGGTACACTGCCCAATAATTTCTGGTAAACTGTTGAAAGTGGAAAAGATTTAAATAATCTAATTTTCTTAGGGGATAACACCTAATAAAAAGCATTTTCGCCAATAATATCACGATGAGATTGGTGTTATCAACGTACGAGTGATTTTCCTTCCATATATAGAATTCAAATGAATTTTGAAAAATTAATACGGTGTAAGATATTTAATATTCTAGTGTGATACAAAATTTTCCCTTATTTGGTTTATGACGATGCAAGTATTAGGAGAATTATATATTCCAGAGCAATACTCAGGTCATGTTGAAAAAATTTTTACAAATTATTCACGTCGCCATTAATCACTTCATCTCCCTAACCTATAAATACCTCGTTAGAAACATTCGAAAATCATGTCAGTTGCTAACGACGACGGTACCCGTAGAAACGAAATTTCATTCCTACACTTCGAATTGTTCGAATCACAAAAAACTTGGAAGTCGCTTCACTTGTTTTCGTTAGAATACCATTTTGTTTTTTCACAAATTGATTGAGAAATAATTGGGCTGTAATAATAATAAAATAATCTTTCAATTCGTCCCGATTCGTCACATCAGTGATATCCATTACAATTTTTTTGAGGTTATTGTATCACTAAAGTTTATATAGGTGTACAGTGTCTGATAGAAAAGTAATGAAAACAGTTCTCGAGCTGTGTTTGTGGACCAACAAAGTCCACAAACTCAAAATAACTACTCAAAACAATCGGCAACGTAGCACTGAAAGCAAAAATTGAGTCGTCATCGCAATATTTTCAATAATATGTGGCCATGATTCCTAAGCCATGTTTATTATTTCCAGAACTTTAACTTCTGGTCCTGCATAAATGAAAAAAACAATATACATTAAGAGAAAAATGCATCGAGAGCTTTGCTTTCTTTTGCTACCAAGGAGAATGGGGCAAATAATTTCAATAAATCTGATAACGTAATACTTGAAGCCCTCTAAGGTTATTAAATTTGAAATTATATTATTAGTAGCTTGTTGGGATATGGTAATTTTTTCGCAATACAATAGTGTTTTATAAAATGAACCATTGCCAGTTTTAAAAATTGAAAAATGAACAAAGTTAGCATCGATGACTCTTCTCTAATAAGTCCATTAACTAAACAAAATTTTAGTGTGATATTTTATGATCCTAGGAATTTTTCATTCTGTTTTTGTTTTATTTCTGAAGATTTTTAATGGAAGCCATATGTGGCAATAAATCGAACGAATCGCCGTTAAATCCGAATGTTTTAATGGAAAAACATCAGAAACGAATTAGGTAAATTTCGAAATGTTAGGTAGGAAAATTCTGTTACTTCTATCAGCATGCTGACGGAAATCTATTTCGTAGGAAATTACATCGTAAAAATATTTTCTCGAGTTAATTTTCCTCCTAGACTAGTCATAAATTTCATCATTATATAACGCCGCATTGAAATTCAATTTGATGGCATGCGTTCTCTAAGGCGCCGAGAAAAAGGTGACCGAGTTAAATCGGGTCATATGTACGGCTGAACATCTTTTCAATAATTCACGCCGCACGAGAAGACATATGTTCGTATTTAATGAAATGTTTATGCTAAAGTTGCCGTGGTTCGCGATAGGGCGTCGTTTTTGTTTATGCCCAACGGTCGTTTGAAATCTTAATTCTGTTCATTTCGTTCGTAAATTCACCTAGCTTGGGTTCACAGCCAGGTATAATGTCCGATCCAGAAAAAAAATTATGACCTTTAAGTTTTCACTTTTGTCTTCATGCATTGTTACAATTGGAACTGGATTCCCTGTCGTTTCAACTAACAACGACCAGTTAATCCATATTCAGTTGTCATCAACATACAGAGTGTTTATTAAGCAAGCTACAAAAATTCGAGGAGTTTGTTGATCACACATTTCCAGAATATTTCATGAAAGATATTATATTGACAACATTTCATCACTAAAAGTATATGTAGATTTTCTTCATATTCAATCAATATTCAAAGAATTGACATTGATCACAGCCAATCGCTTGATCATTGACTGCCAAATAGTTTTCAATATATTAGGAATATTCAAGATACCACCCAGAATTACCCTTGCTTTTGAAGTTGTCCACATTGACCATTTGAATGGTGCAAAAAATTTTTTATGCAAACTCATACTGAATAATCAGAATGGTTTGAGCCCGGAGATCGAGCAGGCCATGATAGAGCGAACAATTAAGTCATCTGTGTTCTGTTAAAAATCTAAAAATTTGTAGTTCACTATTACATATGTTATAAAAAATGGCTACAATTACTGCTGGCAAATCTTCGTGTAAAAAACTAGTTTTCAATAATTTCAAATATGAATCTGTGAAAGTGAAAAAATCAATGTGGAATAAACATTCTTAAAATATATTGAACAAAAAACACTTGGTTTCACAGAGTTATTTTTCGTTTACAATTGTTTCGAGGTGTTACCATGTTTTCAAAAATTAAACCATTATTGTGTGTCACCCCATTTCGACAAATTCAAAAATGTGGAATCAGCAAAAATTGTCAAAAAGAATATAATCATGTGAAATGCAGCCAGTGTCTTTTATCCAATAATATCAAACCATGTTTCGCCAAGAGATCAGTGAAAATTAAATTAATATTTTCAAAATATTTAGGCAATTGAAGCTGAAATTTGTTGCCCGATTTTTGGCCAATAAACAGCTTTTATAGTGTTCCAATAGTATAATTCTAATAGCACTTTCAATTCATTTTATTTTGTAAAGTATTCGTCCTAAGTAATCTTATCGTTCAACCAATGGAATTAGAATAAAAACATTCAATTGATTATTGAAATTTATATCAAATCAGCATGGTACTTCAGATTTATAATCATTACTTATAAAGACGAAATAATGTAAACGTTGTTTCACTGATGAAATAAAACTCTGATTGATTTTTTCATATGGCCCATTCAAACGAATGTGCAATAGATCAATGAGAAAGTCTAGCCTGAGTCTAAGGCGTACACTCCACAAACAGGAAAACAGAATGATACGTGGAAGGAAAACCAAATGGGGCCGGTACGACTGGGTGTTCTTCAAATTCAAATCAACACGATGGCAGCCATTTCCGGTATTAAATTAAACTGCTTTCTGTTGCGGCAGTTTTATTTTATCTTCCTATACGTCCTAATTCGATAAATTTTGTTGTTGTATCGATGAAATTATCCCAGAAAATAAAGTGGAACACTCTAAACTTGTCTCTTAATTTAGGTACATTGAGTTTAATTGAAGAACAAAAAACTATTAGACGTTAAATTTAAGAACAATTCATCCCATAAAAATTTTGAGAATATGTCTCGTTTCAAAGATATGGAATTGAATACTTATAAAACTTATTATCAAAAATTTCACCTGATACATAAAATGATATGAATAATTATGCAAATCAGTATGCAAAGACTTATCTGACTTAACAGATTTATGTATAAAGTGGTGATAGATTTTTTTCTCGGATTCTGAAAATTATGAATGAAACTTCGATATGTAGTATTGATATTCGTTCATATTGAAGCAAAGTATACATAATCATTTACATATATGAAAAAATTGATAAATACCATATAAATAAAAAGCAAAAGCAAACAAATTGTATCATTTATTTCAACACAACCATAAAAAATAGTCCTAAGTGAATTCCTCAAGTATGTGGTGAACTCTGTTCGTTTTTTTTTTCATATCGACACTAATTACACCAATTAATTCATTAATAACATGTCTAATTTTTTTGTGACATCGAAACACTGAAGTTTAACAATTGTCAGTGGGAAAATTATTTTTGCATTTAAGAATTTTGTCATATATAAATACACCAGAAAAGTATCGATTTATAAAAGATTAATACAAATGTTTGTGTATGTGTATGTATTTGGATGTGTGAAACTTGGTTTTTATTCTCCAAAACTCGCGTGTCCTCGAAAACGATTCAATAAAAAGGGAATAAAGAGCATATGAAATCGTTGATAAAGAGCTGTGGAATTTTGGATATGGCTCACATTTTAATGCTCAATGCGTGAAAATTTCAAGTTCTCTGGGGATTCCAATCGATATCCTTCCCTCTCCGATTAATTGATCTGACCTCAATAGTGTCGGATGTGAATTGATGCTATTAAAATTCAATGTTCACCCCTGTACCGAGAACTCATTTTGAATGCTAGCTCATATACACGAGATGAATTCCGTAATACACTTTTTCTGCTGAAATATAAGAAGTGTATTGAGTTTTCTATTGCTCTGTATGTGATACAACAAATATGTTTAAATGAATTTATCTTTCACAACAGGACCAAAACAAGAATAGGAACTATGCTGCTTGATTTAATTGGGGCAAAGGATGAAAAACAATGTTTTCGTAAAATCTTACCTTTTAATGAAGTAAATACATACAAAATAGCGTAAGCTCTTCATATTAATATGAAGTATTTCCTCCTTCCGCAGAAATACCTTCTTGAGCTCGTCTAGGCGTCGATTCCACTAGCGTAGCGTAGATTTTCTTCAATTCGTCATCATGAAATCACACCTGAATTGCACTTATAATCATTTTTTTTGTAGTGCAATCCATTTTTGCCAGTCGTTTTTTTGAAATATTCCATAAATTCTCAATGGGATTGAGATCAGGAGAATTCCTCGGCTAATCTAGTACTTATATTTCATTGTCACGCATAAAGGCCTGCACTTGTTTGGAATTGTGACAGGGAGCCAGATCGTGCTGAAACGTTTCAATGAATGGAAAAATTTTAATGCGCAATATTTCCATATATTTCACTGAATTCATCTTCCCTGTTATAGGAGCTAATCGTCCAGTGCCATTGGTTGTGAAAAACCCCCTAAACATTTGTTTCGAAGGATGTTTTACTGTTTGCTGGATGTGATCAGGCCGCAAAGTTTCCCCATCACTTCGTCTAACAACACTTGATTCGTACCCTCGAACAAACAAATGTATCTCATCAATAAAAACCACGTTCTTCCAGTCGTCCACAGTCCACGCACGGTACTTTTTGGCCCAAGCCGAACGTTTCTTCATCATTTTCTGGGTAAGCAGTTGCTTTCTTCTTGGTCTTCTTGCCTTACGGCCAACCTCCAACAGTCGTTTTCGCACAGTTGAGGTGCTCACCTCCACACCAGAAACCATTAAATCCCTTCGAAGATCAGTGCTTGTCCTTCTCGGATTAATTTTGCTATTTTTTCTCATTAATTTGTGTGTTATTGTAATAGTTTTGCGTTTGCGGCCTCAGTATTCTTTTCTTTTTGGAGACGATGAGCCACTTTCTTCAAATGTTTTTAAAATTCTCGAAACGCTGGGCTTTCCCACACCAACAGCTTCAGCTATATCTCTTAGAGTCATTGATGTGTGTCCATTAAGCGGGCTAATTTTGGAACGATTCCTCGGAATGATATCCATCTTTGGACAAGACAATACAGCACGTATCAAAATTGAAACCACCACCTATCGCACCGGTAGGCTCACAACTGATTTGCCTGCGAGGTAAAACCGGTCAGAATGTAAATGATGGTCAAGGTCGAACCCTCACGTCACCTCAGGTAGTAAACAAGCAGGTGTGAGGGTGTTTGGGCCACCCTGGTACTCACATACTTACTACAGTAGCTCAAACTAAGAAGAAAAAATGTTTGTCCCAATTAATTTGAACAGCATAGTATATATAAATGGAATAGAGAAGTGGAGGGTGACAATAAATATGAAGTCTTGAGGATAAGAATCCTCAGAATTGAGGATGAGAATGAAGTTTTGACTATTAACTACTAGTTAGAATATTGATGGGAGTGAATAATTATGTGAATGCAAACATTAAGCTGAAAAAAAACGAAATACAATAAGTTCAACAATCATAAAGCAAATTTTCACCAATCAAGGCTATTGCACTTTGCCATATCAAATTGTACACTCACCTTTGTTTCGCTTGTGTCAAATTAATAGGTTTGCCAAAACCATCCCATTACAACGTTGCCAAATCTACTTACGACTCATTTGAATGTTAAATGTTCCACTCAATTTCGGCTGTTACACAAATCTTGATTAACTGTATATATCATTTGCTAGTGCGTAACAAACGAAGCCACAATTCACATTAACTTTGGATAGAATCCACCAAATCCGTAACAAAATAGATTTATCATGAAACAATTCGAACGGCAGCACCAGATCTCATCTTACACCGAAAATTGCCCTTTCAGGGATACAATTGAAATTAGTACAGTAATTAAAAGGCATTCCCTTGTCGATAACGAAAATATACGATGATGCGAATGTAGCTTCCATATTAAATTGAACGAACCCCCATAGCTTTGTTAAACAAGTTGTTAGTGAACAATTCACCATTCATAAACGGGTGAATATTGAAGTAACTCCTGACAATTTCACTCGCTCAATTATTTCTTTGTCATTGCAAATTGGCATTTCTGCCGTTGTGCCACACTGCGCGCAGTTGTTGTAAATGACTTCCTGACCTCAAATATTTATTATTGTTGTTATATAATTTCTAATTTTTAGTTTTATAATATAATTATAATAACTTTTGGGATACTACAGAGTATTCATAGTTGAGAAAACAATTTGGCAACAACGCAGGGTTTGTTTATTTGAACGTGTAGATTATTTCTTCTGATGTTGAATTCTATCAATCTATCGCTTGACATACCTGCTATATAAAACGCTTTGCTCATCAAATATTCTATAGTCTCTTTTATGTTTTCAAAGTTTTCAAAACAGAAAAATTTTTCTGCTGTGAAATTGGAACAATGTATATATTTATAACAAAACCTTTCTTGATGTGGCCTACAAATTTTTGTTCGTGTATACCCTGGTTTTTACCAATTTGACATGAGCTTTATTGAATGAATCACGAACAATTTGACGTTTTAATTCATTTCACCGGTTGCTATTTAGCACAAATGGTCCCGACGCAACCTCCATAAATCATTCAAATCGTCAAGTATTCAATGACGATATACACTACTTCGTGTATCTCAAAATCAATTGATGATTTTCAACAATTCATTTAGTTTTAAATGAGTTTTTTTCTAGTAGAGAAACTTCGTATTATCAAACTAGGGCAGTTCCGTTAAAATAACACTTACACTGTCTGGAAAACTAGTCATAGTGGAAAAAGACAACCTATCAAAGAGAGAACAAACTCGATTGGATTATTCAGAATATATTTGCATAGTCACTCTAGTTACGGGAATGCAAATATTTGTCAATAATGATATTCATATTTTATTGAATTGTACTTGGTTTTAGTGGACAATTTGTACAATTCATCCGTCACTATGAGCAAGCATTGAGTTGTTTCTTTCAAGCGACCAATTAAATATGTCGCATCGAAATGGTCAATTTCTTACTGCACCCAATATCGACTTGGCTGGATATAATAATTTGTTATCCACCATAAACACCATGGAGTGTCCTTCATATTCAGAATGAGCGCAGGTCATTGACATCCAGGCCTTTTCAATATCAACCTTATAACAAAACATTAGAAAACATCGAGTTTTGAACACTAAATAGAAATAATAGGAAAATATTACAAAACAGCCACTTTTACATTTTATATAGTTAAAATAATACGAGAAAATAGCATATTATAGCAAATGATTATTTATTAAGATCAAGATCAAATTTTACACTTTAGATTTTGAATAATCGTTTCCATTCTGCCTATGAATGAATCAATTGATCAAGCTAAACTAGGGATTGTTTTTTCGCAAAATTTTCCACATCTTCAGACAATTTCAATCATAACCAAATTGAATCTTCAGTTGATAATTAAATTCCGTTAAATTTTTTGATAGTATAAATGAAATCACTAGAAAACCTCTCCATCTATGAGTATCAAATTTTTTACTTACGTTTGAATTCTCATTGTCTTGTTTTCAATAATTTTTTTCAGTTGTGTAGTATTTAGACTGTGAGCTATATTTTAATGAAGTTCAAACTTGATTAGTTCTGAATTGCCATTGGGCTTAAAACTATTGCAATTACCACTATAAAATTAAAAATTAATACAGTTGACTTAAGTTTCACTGTCTATATTAAAAACTCTACATATGTTTCGGGTGGTTAACGCATTATCAAGAGTATACAATATTACTGAATTTCAAAATGTACAACTTTCAATTTATATATCCTAAACCACAGAATTTAAAACTGGTTTCACGGAAAAATCTGCCTGATCATCACAAATAGGTAAATTCTTCTTTTTGGCTAACGAAATTTCCAAGACTTCAGGGTTATCTAACCTTTGCCCTTATTACTACTTGAGTGTACTAGTAGGTCAGGTGTGTCAATTTTCAATTTTATAGTTTTTAACATAATGTTTCACCAAGAGATAAGCGAAACCTCCGTGTTATTTATTGCAATTACCCTTCATTCATAGCATTTCACCAACACGTGCACCATTTTCTATACCTAATGGAATTTCGGGCACCTAACTGGGATTCGAACCCAGCACATCCAGTTGATAGGCTGTTGGAAGTTTTCAACCATCCAACAAAATGCACAAATGCAATATAAGAAAACTTAACTGGTAATAAATTCGATAATGAAAATGGTATAAGATGTGATAAATGGTGAATTGGCGTCAAGATTTATGGACAAATAATGGGAGGTATTCTAGATTCATGCCAAGGACGCCAGTTAATCTTCGATAAATTTCTAGTACCTCGTAGAAGGAATGACCTTTGATTAGAAAAATTTGCATAGCAATTTGCAATGAATCAGTTACTTAAATTTATATTAACGGCCATTGTTGCAAAGGTGTGTAAACAAATTTATCGATAATGAATTAATAAATTACGAGATTAATTTTCCAGTTTCGAGGTCTTTTAGATGGGAACGCAACGTTCTTCCCACTGTTTCTTGCATCACAACGTATACTCGAAGAATGGAAGGTAATGCAGCCCTAGTTAAATCTTTTCCTTTCAATATTATCGAACCTGCTGCTATTATAAATAATGACAACGTAGGAAATAAATAGCGTATAAAATATAGTAAAGAATACTAAATATATTAATATGGCAAAATAGCGTACTTAATCTATGTCGTTGCTATTCATATTATTTTGTAACGAATCAAAGACTACCCATTTTGGACAATAGAGAGTTTTTCGCTCTTCAGGAATGATCAAAGTCATTTTTCAGAATTATTTTAAGATATTAAAATAAATTAAACTCTTGGCTTAATGTTTCACGATTTATTTAACAATATGTATAGTCAACATGTTTCGCGCGTTAGCTCATTTTCAAGACTAAACTACTATAAGAGACGTACAACAAATTTATATCTACAAAATGGATGTGAGTAGGGAGGATAGTTGAAAATCTACTTGTTCATTTACAATTTCTTGTTTTCTCTTCCAAGAACTGCTAATTTCAATTGCCTCCAGAAGGTCTCAACGTTTACCTTTATTACCTGAGTGTAGGCATTTAGTTTTATCAAAATCTATGAAGTGATTAGAGCTAATACAATGTATTAGCTCTAATTCATTGTATTAGCTCTAATCACTTCATAGATTTTGATAAAACTAAATGCCTACACTCAGGTAATAAAAGTAAACGTTTAGACCTTCTGGAGGCAAATGAAATTAGCAGTTCTTGGAAGAGAAAAGAAGAAATTGTAAACGAACAAGTAGTTTTTCAACTATCCTCCCTACTCACATCCATTTTGTAGATATAAATTTGTTGTACGTCTCTTATAGTAGTTTAGTCTTGAAAATGAGCTAACGCTCGAAACATGTTGACTATACATATTGTTAAATAAATCGTGAAACATTAAGCCAAGAGTTTAATTTATTTTAATATTCAATTATGTTTCACCAAGAGTTAAGCGAGAATTCAATCTCATTAATTATTTTAAGAATTGATGAGATGAATCAAAATCCTAATACCCTGTTATCCGATCCCAATAATAATAAACGAGATCTTCAACTAGATCTTCTGCAGATTTGATCTCAATCTCAGGGAAAATTCACAAATTAGACTCAAAAATTATGAAGTTATCATGATTTTTCAATGTGCCTCTTTTTTATCAATTCAGAGAAGAATATTACGATATTGAATTATTGCAAGCCTTATGTATTTCGTTGATGATATAGAAAAATAGACATTCGTAGATTGAGTTATTCTATCTTTTCAATACCTTGTTTTTTTTCAATTTTTCAATACCGTTTCGTTTGGAAATAAATAATTCTCAAGCAAACGTCATATCCACCTGGAATGTCATAACCAACCGTGGCTCCATAACAAAGCGCCTACAGCTTCACTAAACTTTTCGATACTTGCTACAATCCATACATAATGAATATATAGCTGTAAATCTGTATAATCCAATGCGATCGATAAATTCGATAATTTATTGGCTTATGCTAGGTATTAATTTTTATTGGGCAATATTACCGAAGAAATTAGATGTTGTTCCGCCGCGAATCATCATAAATTCATCTAATCTAATTGAAATAGTCCACGGTATATTGCTGCAAGCAGCTTATTTTCGACATATTCATAACTTCTTATGTATATTTTTTCAAAGGTGTGAACTAGTACGACTCAGCTAGTGGCTTATACGATTCCATCTAAGGAATGTAAACTACCCAACAAATTGATTATACATATATTGTCCATGAAAATCCACCAGATTAGTGCCTGAAAAAATATTTTGTTTCAATATGATAATTGAACCAAGTTTGTACGTCATTTCATCAGGTCAATATTGTCCGAAAATTCATTCAAGAAATCATTAAATGCCCAAAATCGATCACAACATTGTTCTGTTTATCAGAACTTCACTTTTGACAAATTTAAATAATATTCATAATTATGTAGAATTGTTCATGATAAATATTCATTCAAATAAATTGAGAATTACTGAAAATACAATATCTATCTGGATTAAAACTCGTATGTGATAAAAATTAATCACCCATTCAAATTGGTTTATTGATTCCTTCAACTACGATTAGGAAAATTGCAAAATACTTTGATAATTAATTACAGTACCTTCATATCAGAATAGATAACTGATTTTTTAAAACAAAATAAACCAAATGACAACGCAATAAAATCTTCGAAATAACCCAAAAAAGTGAATGCTTGTAGTTTTGGATGAACTCTCCTTGAAATGAAGATTCCCTATTTCAAATTTCCAGTATTAAATGAATCTGTGGATTCTCCCTAATTGTAAGTCAGAGATTAATATACTGAAATCAGATTTTTGGAAAAACAGAAAGGTTCATAGGGTGAAAAACATCAATTATTATTCGAAATAAATTGAGAGAATTTTGAAGCTCCTTCTTACAACTAGAATTAAATGTAAAATTTCACTTGATATCGAAAATAATTATGGTGTTCCCCAAGGAACTCTCCTTGGGACTTCACTTTTTCTATTATACATAAATGATATTCTAACTGTAATTAAACATAACAGTATCTCTTTTTTGTTCGCTGATGATATTATTCATAGTTGGTGACAATATCTTCGATGCTATTAATTATTATGATTTGTTTAAAATTTGTTTGTGGATAAATGATAACGATTTGTGTATAAATTATAACAAGAGTATATACTAGTATCTGGTTATAACCTACTTTAGCTATCTAGTTATATATTTGTATACATGTTCGATCTCACACACACAAGATGTATACCTGCGATTAACCTCTGGTTCAAAAGTGACTACTAAGCGAGAACTGAAAGTTAATGAATTGTACCACACCACAGTAAGCTACAGTGAGATGGGGTGGTTTGATTAAGTAAGAAAAATTTAATGCCAGGCGCCAGAGGTTTGAAAGTTCTCGGTACAATTCAATTGGTTTTCTGGAGGATCAAACAACAACTCCACCAGATCTAACAGTACTTAATCTTAGTTCTCCCGAACAGTAATATCCACTTGGTTCAATAAATGATAATATGATTATATATATATTAAGATATATATTAAGGAATATTTAGCATGTATATTAAACAGTTATTAAATAAAGTAACCCCAAGGTTAATAAAATAAATATAAAATCAAATATCACAATGCCTCTTCAAACAATGTACTGGAATACTCTCACAACACCAAGCGTACTCAAACTTCCAGCTTCAGGCTAAAAAATCTTCTACCAAACCTTCTCCAAATGGTGATTCTCAATAATTCCAGTACTCAAAAACAAAACAGAGAAATCCAAAAGGGTACTTCTTCTGTTCACAATTTCCAAATAACGAACAAATGACAGAAGAATTCAACGACCATCAAATGATCCCAATACTGGATACTTATTCTTTTCGACAAAGCAAATATCCATAAAAGAAAAAGTATATAATTTGATGAAGGTCTCAACACGTCTCCTATCTTGATGATAATTAATATCTGGTCATTTTTCCGAAAAAAAATACCAGCCAACTTTTTTTCAGTCAGGTTAACTTCCATCGTCTTACAAACAACACAACATGACAATCAGACCTACTTAACAGTAGGACGAAAGAGTACCCCTAACCTCACAAAACTAAACTCTTAAACTCTGACGAAAAGATGATACTAAACAAAATTATAACGTTTTATGGTTGGGAAAATCATTACTCACCTAAAAGTGTTCCAGATGGAAATCAGTTTGATCTGTGAGTGTTTGCATGCGTTCATTACATGTCATGCGGCCATTTTATATCGAAATTTTTAAATGATAATTTTTCGTTCCCATATCTAATATGTGAAAGGTTCCTCATACGAGGCAACCCACAGGGCGTAATTCTCGAACGGTCTCACTTTTAAATGCATTCATATAGTTCGAATTAATTGGTGCAATCAAATTTAGAAATACCTATCCTTTGTCCGTGTTATGGTAGCATTTCAGTGTCCCTTGGGGGGGTATTCAAGTCAAACGAGAATCGACTGTGGAAAAAATCCAATAATTACCATTATAATTTTATATGAGCGTGGGGCCATTTGAATTCCTACAATTCTGGTGCAAATCTATTTCGAATTAACCACCTATAAGGACTGAAATGATCGAACCTACATTTAACCGCTGTTTATTCTCAGTGGTAATAACTCAATTACAGCCAGCTCCATTCACTGTCTCCCCAAGGCATTATAAAGGAAATATCAGAAAGAAGCTGGTTACGAAAGATCTAGTCCAATCAAACTGAATGTCGTGTTTAAAAATGCGTATAATATTCTTTGGAGAATCTGATCGCACGTGCTGTAATTAGAAATAATTGTGTACTAAAAGCCTACAAGTTTATCTCGACTTTATAGACAATCGATAATTACTACGATATTTCGTATAGAATTTGCTGCCTTTGATCAAAATTTTTTGCTTCCGTCCACCTAAATATTTTGAGTGAAACACTTATTATGAATTATAGACAAATGGGATGTGTATCCGGTATTTGATAGATAGATACTATATTTATGTTGAATGCAAAATAGATTGTAGAAAATGTCATATAAAAGAACAAAAGAAACAAAAAATATACGGGCTAACAAACGAGCACCAAGTTAATGAATAAATCTAATTGATCAATTAAACATTACTCTGACAAAAACTCATTGAGACTGTACTAACATTTAACAACTAAAAATTTACTTAATCTAGATCTGAAAATATGTACCGAAATAGCCTCAATTTCCTCAATCTTTTATTTCGGTGCCGATTTTAATATATATTTCCTGATCCATGTACACTGGTGATCTTCCAATTTTGAATGTATAGTTTAGCATAACAAGATTATCTCTATGTCTTGTTTCATAGTGGTGTTCGTCACTAATGTCTAATAAAATATTTTTGACTTTTGTGGATTAGTGTAGCTACCTCCAGTATATACATGGAAGTAAGCGTAAGTATATTCAGGAACCTAAAAACCATCCTGCAAGAGCTCCTTTTGGAAAGTCCAGGCAGACACCTAATTATTCTCTTCTGACAAAAAAACACGGTACTGCTTCTTGATGATTCACCCCAAAAAACGATGCCATAAGAAAGCATAGAGCATATATGTGCATAGTACAGATATAAGCTGCTTCAATGTCAATACATTTCACAGTCCTCAAAAAAGGTAGAATAATAAACTTTCCACTCGAAATAAATTGTTTTCGCTCTATTAACGAATAAATTGAATCTATGAACGATATCAAAATATTGATATTATTTATAAATTCAGATTATTTCCATCAATAATGCTGTCGCAAGGGTCAGAGGAACAGATGGTTTCAATATCGGTTTAACGGTATGGGAACGAAAAGTGCTGAGTTCGAATCGCAAATTGGGTATGGATGTTTTCGCATATTCATCATTTTGACGGTTTGCAAATATCCATAATACAAACCCAATGGCTTCTATTCCACATTAATTCTTTTGAAGGTCTATATCTTTTCTAACAAGACGGGATAATAATAAATAAATTTTTCCACACGGAGGTTTCGCTTATCACTTGGTGAAACATAAGATAAATAATAGTAAATTGAAATTAAAACACTTGGTTTACGTGTTTTACTCAGTGAAAGTTAAGCCCAGTGTTTTACTTTTAATTTATTTTTATGAAATATTCGTATATTGAATCAAAACATTTGTCTTGGTTTCACAAAAATTTTATTAATTTGTTGACGATTGTTTCGGGATCTTACCCCTAAATTCATCCCTTTTGGAAATGGGGTGACACCCCGAAACAATCGTCTAGCAATCAATACAATTTTGTGAAACCAAAACAATTTTTTTTATTCAATTTATCAAACAATGTTTTATCAAGGGATCACGAACATTCGATCAACTTTAATGAAATAATGGGCTATGCGTTATTATCCTGTAATAATAGTATACTATCTTGAGCTACGAATATCTGTTAGCAGACTCTTCCTGTTCGGTAAAACTTAATAGGAATTCTCCAGGATATTTTTATCGGGTTTTTAATTTTTTTTTTCATTGTCTTAAATTCAATAATTCTCGAAAATATACTTTGTCTATTCGATAAATACTTATATAAAATGAAAAAAATTATATACTCTCATCTCATTTACAAAAAGTCACCGGAAGTATTTATATAGTGTAGAACTCATCGCTACAGTTCGCAGAAAATTGAACCCGTTCTCCCTAAAAAGTAGAGAAGTGAATTCAATGCCAAGAATCTGAACACACTGTCTTCTTGATTTGACATAATTGAAAATTAAAAAGAAAAACGCCAAATCAATATGATAATGATATTGAATTCGACATCGAAACCAAATGATATTCGAAAAAACTTAGACCGTTATTGAAACTATTGTATCTATTAGTCCAAAATTCAATTAGTTATTGATGGGCCGGAAAACGATGTCATCGTATAGCCTCGCCTCTTTCCAAATTGATTAGTTCACTTCCTTGTGGTAGAAGATGAGCTCCATGGGTTGTATTGGCGGAATGTCTGAGTTCGAATCCCTGACAATTTACAATTTGCTAGGTTGATGTATAATGTATTCAACACCCTTGTCGACTCACCTAATTTGATTTTGGAAAGATCTTGGAGTATCTGTATCATTGAAGGATCTGTAGAATATTTTGAGAAACATTAACGCATTACTATAATCATTGTTGTCAAGAGAATTCGAATATATAGTATAATATATATCTATTAGAAACATTTTGAAAATACAAACTTAAAAATTACTTTTTTATTATTAGTCGTAAAATGTAAATAAGTGTAAACTCTTCATAACGACAGGGACTGTACATTTTATGGCGTTATAGAGAGTTGTCGTTAAATGGAGGTAAGAAAAATCTGAATTATGAAAAGAAAAAGTTTATTGCAAGTAGTTATGTATATAAAAAAATGATCTTATTGGAACGCTTCTTATATTCTTCCGATTCTTTATATATATATATATATATATATATATATATATATATATATATATATATATATATACTTTTTTTTTCTTTTAATTCAGTGGACCTACAGTTTAACGCCGGTTCCGAACGGCCATTGGGCTTGTAATCAAAGTACATTACCCAGCATATATCATTCATTAAACTACTTAAATCAGGACATACACAAATATCCATAACTTCAGCGGGGCTCGAACCCGGGTTCTACCGATCCATAATTAGAGATGGTCAACACCAGTCTACACGTGCAATCCCAATTTGTGAACAAAAGAACGAATTTCTTAGAAAGTTTGGTTTGCATGTTGCCGAAAGTCGAGTTTATTACGAGCTCGGATAATAAAGCAACAAAAAACGTACACATGTTCACGGATTTCACTAATTTTGGCAACTTAAGGGGTACTTTTTATTGTTGTCGTTATTGAGAGTGGCTGTAATGCTATATGGAGTGTATCATTGTATTGAAAACAAGCTAAACAAACCAAATACGAGTTACTTCAACGCTTTAGGTAGTTTTTTTTCGTTAAATGGAGTGACGTTACATGGAGTTTACACTGTTGTTACAAACACCCATATTTTCTATATGTCCATCCACTCAGAACATCGTAATGGGTTCGTCATATTTGCATTCACTTCTGAATATATGAGTAATAGATGATATTTTATTTTCAATTTGTTTCATTTCGTTAGTACACATATCTTGCCATTCTATTTTATTTCAAGTTGATTTTTTAGTATATATTCACTTATCTACTTTCTTTCATTTTTTCTCATTTTTCATTATTGGTATTTTCATATAGTCAATTAATTCAATGATCTGTAATTTTATCCTGTAATTGGATTTAGATCTGTTGAGACTAAATGTCTCATTATTATTAACATAATTTTGTGGGCGTTCTCTCAGTCTAAATCTCGATTCAAACTAACGAAAACTCTGCAAGTTTATATATCTCATTAATATTGAAAAATCTTATTACATAAAATTCCATTTATATTCAAAAGGTACACGGCAAGTTGCACCGATGGCCATGGTTATCGAACGAAATTCCATCGTAGGCGAGTTCCTGCCGGTACACCACAGAAACCACCGTGCTTTTGTTATTCACGAACTTGTTCTGCTACGCAGGCCTCGGCTACGTAAACTAATATATCTTACACGAAAATGCTCCTTTCTGTTATATTTACCCCCCCGAAATTCTTCAGACTTCGTATAAATTATACAGTAATATATCAGGTGGTATAGCCAGACTTCGCCATTGAAAAATTTACAACTTCTATCGTTTGAATATCTTCTTGCCAGTTGAAAGTTGAAATTAATTCGAGACAGTCGTTCTTTATTGTAGCTTATAATGTATACGGGTGAAGTTGGCCATGGTTGGAGGTTCTTGATGATGGGCCCTTCCAGCCCGTAGAATTATAGACGCATTATTCCAAAGCCATTCATTTTTAAATACACTTGATTCGAATACTTTCATCAGTTGATTAATCACTACGAGATTATCGAGCGTCAATAACAACGTATATTTAAGAAAGTTATTAAAGTTTTTGTGTTTCGATTTCGTGTTAATCTCAACGTAACATGGGATACGTCAAAAACGAGTTTTTTTCTTTATCTCAGTTAATCAAACGGAGACTAATTACAGGAATAATAGGTGCTGGTCATTATTATTATGACAGGATTTTTGACTTTTTAATTTGCCTAATTTCTGAAGTTTCAATAGAAAGTTGACAGTGACATATTACAGAATCAGAAAGTGTTCGAAGATATATGATAGATTGACGAATAAAACAATGAAACTATAAAGGTTCACTTGAAAAATTGTTCATCGAAACCTTTTCCCGAAATGATATTGATTGCCCCTTCCAAACGTCATTTAATTCAAATATTTTTTATGAAATCCAAATTAGTGGAAATAAAAATGAAAATTTCATGTTTCGTCCTGAATTTCAACAGCTGTACTTAGCTATAAATTTTAATTTTTACAAATATACATGAAGCTTTGCTACGCAAAAACTGTCTTCGTACGAACAACTACGTAGTTATCAATGAAGAATTTACCCAAATATTATTAAATGACACAAAGGTTTAACATTATGTTGAAAACTATAAAATTAACACACTTGACTTAAATTTCACTGAATATATTAAAAACTCTACATATGTTTCGGGTGGTTAATCCATTATCAAGAATATACAATATTACTCACATTGTATACTGTAATATTGTATACTCTTTATCAAGATGGGTTAACCAACCGAAACATATGTAGAGTTTTTAATATATTCAGTGAAACTTAACTCAAGTGTGTTAATTTTTAATTTTATAGTTTTCAAATATTATTACTTCGTAGTTGAATATAAATAGTATCATCAATATCTGCACGAAAACAAGAAATTTCAAATTATGCCGTCGAAATTTATATTATTTCGTGAGTTATAAGTTTGCTTTCATTTTATTTTGCCCGGAAATTTAACGTGTTTATATCTCATGGAATTCTCGATTGGTTAACGAGATATTGATTTTCAACACTAATACATTTCTTTTTTGTTTAGCAAAATAAACCTGACTATACTTGGTACATATCTTCAAAGTGATAATATTCACGTTATATCAAAAATGCACAAATCATTTTATTTAATTAGAAATGAATCCGGAAATCTTTCTAGAACCTTTAATATGTTGCTGAAGAAATGTCATTTCCAAACGAGCTACTCCCTGTTGGCACTTGACTATATTGATTCTGCCATCCTGTATACAAAGCGACTCGTTCTGTTTTATTACGTCTATAACAATATCGTATAATTTTCTTCAAAGCCCTTAATGATACTACGCATGTACTGAAACAGATTTCAAATGAAGCACGGGCATTCCGCGAAATTATCCCATTCGCTTAAATTTTATGGCACACCGATGTAGAACAATTACTGTGTTTAAACGAGCCCGGTCGCTGTTTCTCGAAAAATTGCTATAAGGAGATTTTCACCTCTGTATTTACATTCCAGGGTAATAATTTCCCCGGCACTAAACGGAATACTTTTACGAATATCTACAGTTTGGCCCAATTGGTCACGATTCTCTGAAACAGATGTTTTGCCACAACGCCCATTCGAAAATTCAAACTGCATTCAAAAACTATGAAAAGGCTTTACTCAATTTGTTACTAATTTAAATTATTAAAGAAGAAAACTCAATTTTTTAAACTTTTGTTTTAAAAACTAAAACAAAAACATATTTCGGGCTACTAACCCATTACCAAGAGTTCAATATAACTGTTCAATTTTTTACGACACGTTAAAAAATGTTTCACGTTGCGTTTTGTGGCAAATGATACCATCGCTTACACTTCCTTATAAGTGCAACTATTTATTATAATTTCGTTCAGTTTTTTGTACATTACGTTTATTTCTCATTTAATTCTATGTGGAAGTGAATCATTGTTTTTATTTGTTACAGGATCGTATAGATACGAGACTGCCTATGCCTGCGAAGGGAAAATTTTGAACATAGAATGCAAGGATGGTGAGCTTATCAAGTTAATAAGGGCGAACTATGGTAGGTTTTCGATAGCGATTTGTAATGACCACGGACATACTGACTGGAGTGTGAACTGTATGTCTCCAAAATCCTTGAGGGTTCTTCATGGCATGTAAGTATTGAACATTAGTTATTAGTTGGGAGGGGTGGTGTTGTAGTAGCCATATATTTGAAATATTAGTAATTGTCGTAATATATTCACTATTTTCCAGTTGGTTTTAGACACCACTGTTCTAAAAATGTCTGATTTGTGTTTGATTTTAATTCATAAATTATTTGTTCCAATTCAAAAAAATTGTTATGTTATTTACTGACGCATTTGCAACTATATTTCAAAAAAATTTAATTGTTATTCTTTTTTAAAATTCATAATTTACCGCATAATTTAAGTCATCAATATGATTAATGTGTTCTTTCGTCTTTGTTTGACAGCTTATATCTTTTTGTGAACTAATGTTATTGTAACTAATCCAAACTTCTCTCGACTATCCATCCAATGTTCGAATTTTTTAAAACTTGTTTCGTTTTAAATTTATTAAATAGTTCAAAATCAATCATTCTGGTTGGATGAGTAGTCGATGTTTTATGAATATGTGTCTAACCCATTGTTTCTGATTTTGTGTTCATCGCTTATTCCATGTTTCTACCGACATTGTATGTTATATATTTTCAAAGCGTAGAGAATCTGTGGACTTCAATAGCTTCAGCTTTTGTTTCAACTATAAAGGGGCTTGAACTGTATGCTCAGTTGTGGACATGTTTGAACATGAGACTACTGTTTTGTTTTATATAACAATATATTAACAGCATGTTCCACGACGAATTATTGACTTCTTCCATCCGAATATTTCACTACGACCTATTGGCAAAAATTTCATTTCTGTTTGGCACACACGTGTAAAGTCGGGTTCATTTGTCACGAATTTGATTTTACGGTTTTTAAGAATTAGTTTTGTTTTTCAGATGCCTCGACATGCAAAATTGTACTATACCGATTAACAGTCAGATATTCTTGGGGGATCCTTGTCCAGGCACACCAAAATACTTGGAAGTTCATTATCGTTGTTCGGGTTAGTGTTATGTTATTTTTACTTTTCTTCTGATTTTTTCTTGACCTACGATAACATACAGTGTTGCCAGAAACAAGGAAGCGAATACTTTTTTGGATTCCTTGTTTGATTCTATTGATTTCGTTTAGGTGTTCGCAAAAACAGAACTGTAGCATACCAGCCTCCACAAGTATGTTTGGAGATCCTTGTCCTGGTACGCACAAATATTTGGAGGCACACTACCAGTGCTTACCTGGTAAGTTTTCACTAAATCAGAAGAGATTTTTACCTCAGAGTGACCACGAAATGGGAAGACAACAATTTTTTTTTTTTCAATTACTTTGGTAAACTGGTAAATCTGATTGACAGAACTAACCTCAACGTAGCCCATCATATTCTGCGACCTTCATTGATAAACTGATAAAATCTGCGTCGTATTACCGCGTGTTCAAATGAAATTTAACATAAGAGGAAATCGTGACTTCGTAAATACTCGTTTGAAAAAAATATCTAACTCTCCTATTAGTCAAATTTCGTGAATTATCCACACAGAGATAAAATGAATTGATTCTACATTCATTAATATTTACTCATAAATAATACATTTACATACTATTAAGTGACTGGGGGCACTCTGTTAACAAGATAAAATCATTCATATGTTTCTTCTAGACTCAATTTTGAGACCTATGTGGCATATAAGCTATAAAACTCAAAATTGTTCATCTTCAATTTTTTTTTTCATTTCTCTAATCTATGATACAGAATAGGTACATAACAGATTTTTCTTCTTTTGGAAATCTTGAAATAAACTCGGAAAATCACATATTGCAAAGTTTTACCTAGTAAAAAATATAGTTATCCGCCATTCAGAATATAAAACTCATATAATAAAATTTGAATTCAGTTACAGCTTCAAATCTCAAAAATAGCCGGCGAGTTTTTGATTCACTCCTTTTGTTGTTCACTCATTTTTAACGGTTACTTTTCTTTATGAGTAACATCATGTTTGTATAATCCATTCTCTCAATAAATTTTAACTCGTATCGTCCACATTTCAAAACTATTCAATCGTTTGTAAGTTTGAATCTATCATTCTGTTTGTTCTTTGCAGCCACTTTCAATACGTTGCGAATATGCCTAAGGTTCACTTGTATCTTATCAGTGAACAATCGACATGTCACTTTCATAAATGTATCTATTAATTTAACTTGAATAAGTATTGCTAAAACGAAAACTGGTTATCATATCAAACACTGCAATCGCCCGAAGTCTATTATGGATGATATTTTTTCGAATCGTACATTCTTCTAGCTGTTCAGAACTCTCGTAAAGCACGTTCGATCATTTCGGAGAATTTAAAAAACCGCCATTATGAACAGTAAGCTGTTCATTCTGGGGCAATTAAATCGAGTTTAATTCCAGTTGGAATTAATGGAGAAATATACTCTTTATTGCTAAAGTTGAAAAATGTAAATTGGCACATAATTCAACATTTCCGAAATGGTATTCATTCGTGCCTTTGAACAGATGCTGCGAATTAAAAGGCCAAACATAGATCATTGAAAGAATGTAATAGTCATACCTCCGCGCAGCAAGTTGCTGTGCATATATTGAAAAAAGCCTTTGATATTTCTGTTACAACAGTCATACTCATATTTTACGTGGAGGTTGTTCTCTTGGTTAATTAATATAACGCAATAAATACGTGCAATTTGTGCATTCCACTCATGGCAGGTAGTTTCATACAAATATAAATTACTTCTGTGACTTATGAAACGGAAAATCAACAGTTACGTAATTATATTTATATAAGATGGCGCAAAGGGAATGGCATCTTTTGAAATAACACCATTGTGTTGGAAATGCAAAAAAACTTGATTCTTATAAAGTTGATATCAAAGTGTCAAATTGTAATCTCGCTCAAATGTCTACCTCCCGAGTTGACATCGCATAGTGGTGCTCATTTTTCGTCATTCTGAATTGTTACTCCCAAAACATTTGGTTTCAAATTGACGATTTCCTAATCAAAACTAGCCGTCAAGACATTCGTTCAAGATTTGTTGTGGCAAAAGCGAGATTTCAGAATGTCTCGAAGTCTGGCGCTGTTAAACCGGGTGAGTTGGACGGCCTGTTGAAGTTTCCATCGTTGCTCGAGCTGTGTATGCTCCATCCTGTTGAAGCCAATAAGAATCGAGAAAAAACAAAATGCAGCTCTTCGTATGTTCCACTGGATTCTTTGTGCTCTGGAAACACAAATTTTGTTTGTTAATATATTCAGTTAAATGCAAATGAGTTTCGTCAATCGTTAGGATTTTTTATACGGAATCATCTTCTACTTGCACTAAAAATAACAGAGTATCACAGTAAGCCGACCTAATCCAAACCTGACGATCACCAGGCAGCACTTTGTACATATTCAAGTACAAAGGTTTCAGTGGTTCAACCATTGTTTCTTTCATCTCCCTTAGAATATTATTGAAATGTTTATTCTCCCTTCCCTGAGTTAAAATGTGAAAGTTAAAGGATATTTTTTTCAATAATAGTTCAACAAATAAATGTTCTTGAAAATATAGGGCAAATTTTAGTTCGAGCCCCAGTTCGAGACATCTGTTCGTTTCAGTGGTCTCTTGGAAATGATCAGAGTGTAGCTCAGTTTCAGTTTTCACTTGGATTAAATTAAACATTGAAGTATTTTCTTGATTTTATGAAATAAATAACTTCAAAATACGTTCCCAATGTAATCTGGAAAACATGAAAATATCAAACATTAAATATTATTTGAATTAGAATGCCGGCAAAACTTATAAATCGCTTGGAAAATTAGTGAAACAAATTTCAGACTTCACGGTTTGTTTTACTCCTACGTAAATATTATTTCATTACGTATACTGAATGTTCAATACACAAGGAGCTTGTAAGTCAATAGAAAATCTTTTGGGTTGAATTATTTGTTCACTTAAAACCTTTCGACTTTAAAAGCGATATGGCTTTGATGCGCTCTATTCTATTGATACACATTCCATTTCACAATTTCAAGTTCAAATATACCGTTTTGACGGTATATTTGACGGTATAGTTTACGAATGAGAATTATTGCTTTCACCTTTTTCGAAGAATAAATTTTCATTATTTTCCTCAGTTGTTGTGGCATTCACAAATATCAAACTTTTTTTGTATACAACTGACACAACAGGAAAATGCAAAAAGATCCTCCAGCATCTTCATGATTTCAAAACCAGTTAAATGCTCTTTCGTCATGTGAAATCATTTATTATATTATCATATGAGTATTAATATATTTAAATGTGTAGAGTGTCAGCTTTTCATTTCCTTATTACTCTCAAAATATCTGTTTTTTGTCGATAATATCGACGTAAACGGATGTACATGCATAATATACTAATATATATCCTTTTCATTGAGAAATGATGTCATCCCTTTAGAGCATACCCTCGAATTATATTCAAACATACAGAGGATTGAAATCCATATGATATTTACCTAATACCTGCTTTCACGCCAGAGAATCTAAAGCAATGCATATGCTGTTTGATTTCACATAATATCAGCTAGCCTGTGTTAATCGGTGCATCAAATTGGATAACCGCATTTCCCATGTTTCGAGCAAATTAGTATTTTCACTCTAGTGGGTTAGATATTCAGATATGGCCGCCGCATTTTCCGAGCATAAATCCCATTGACGTGTTCAGTTAGAACTAGGTCATTTAAGACCAAGAAAACATGTGTAACGTTTTTCGATCTCTTGATCATTATGTTCGAACGACAAAGCCTATATGTTGATTTTTGATATATGTGATTCGTTCTTTTCGTTAAACTCTTCCAATTCAAACAAAAAATTTTTTAGAATACTATCAAAATATTCAATAATATTGAATATCAAAGTTATATAACCTCATGAAGAACTAAAGAATATATAAATAGAAGAAGAATATATAAATATAAAAAATATAAAAGTAATGTATAAATATTGAAGAATATATTACATAAAGCTATATAATTGCAATTTTTTCGCTGTTATAATGTTTTATACTGTGTTGGAGCTCATCAGGCTTTAAAAAAAAAACAGACACGCAGTATACATTATTCTGTATTTAGGGATAAGTCGGTAAGTGCGTTGTTAACTTGAGTAATAAAATGAAATTTGTTCTGAAATATTCCACTTTATTTTGCGAGCAGTTTACGCGAGAGGCATGAAGAGAATAAACTCGCTATCGATTAAAATTCTCCACAGCTCACAGATATCATGAAAAAGTACAACTCCATTTGAAAGACAAATTCAGTTGTTCTGAACGTAAATAAGATTCTCGGGGAATTTCCAATTCTAAACTTGTTCTCATTGTCTCCTTTATCCGATGCGGATTTTCTTGGGGCTGCGACGAAATCATGTTCGAAAGAAATGATTTCCATGTTCCCCCTATTCGGGGCGATTTAAACAACTATTGATGGAAAAAAGGAGGGTCGCAGTTTTTTATACATCCCCAATGACCAAGTAACGCCTTGAGCCGTACGGGGGGAGACAGATCACGTAATGATTTACTCAAGACTTATTTTTGAATCGTAGTTTAATCCCTTCGTCTATCTGGTCTCGGTGGTGCCATTTCGTTAATTAGATACTGAGTAACGTCTGGGGACTTCAGACAGCTTGATTAAACATTGAAAATACCTTGTCATAATTCGCGGAAAACTGGCAACGGTATTCCTGTTGAACACAAACAGCCGTGTCATGAATGGATTGTTTTCGACTGTCTACATTTTCCTAAAATGGAAAATTGCACGACCGGTAAATCAGATGAGTAGTCAGATATAACGTCAGTGGTTTATGAATTATTGCAAACTATCTCGTTTGATGTTATTACTTCCGAGTTTGCAAGCACTGATAGTTATAGTACTGGTAAATAATTTCGGGTAGGTATTTATAGCAACTTGAAAGCTTTTGTAAATAATCCTAAGGAACACAAAATCAATGTTGGAAAAATGAGGAGGTTGTCGAAGCATTATCAAATGTCGATGATAAAATGATGACAGGCCGATGTCTGTAAAGTATTTTGAGTAAAAACCAATATGGAATGTCTTCATCAAATTTTTAAAGCTCTTGTTACTTTAATCTGTAGTTTCAATTATTCTTCATAAACACAAATTCATAGTTGCTAACTGGGAACTCATTTTGAAATTCCCAGGCAAAATTTGTGTGCTATATAGCATATTTATATTTATTAGGATGTTATTAATAAATAATGTTACCTACATTACTATTTCAACGAAGTGAAAGTGAAAGAGGATGATCGTTTATAATTATTTCACTTTAAGTACACGGCTCGTAATAGCTAGTTATCTACTCAGAAAAAATTCATTGGTAATAAACAATTATATATGCAGACATAATTCTACATAAATACTCATAATTATGGCCTCAGATGTAGATATTCTTATAATGAGTGAATATTTCTCAAAGCAATATTGGCAACTAAATCCTTTGTTCTGTTCAACATTATGATTAAAATAACAATGATTTTTCGGATCTGTCTACTACGAGTGATTTTGTTCTCTTTCTTTGTTGATTCTTGGGTACCAGGTTGGCATATCGATGTATACAAAAAATATTTCGTATTGCCCTCAATCAATTAGAAAAAGTTTTATAAACCTTATATATAAATTCAATGGACGATGAATCTACTCTGCGATAGTTCATATTTAATTGAGAGGTAATAATAAAAACTTGTCTAAAAATCACTGACTGAACAATTCTTTATTCGACTAGTTTCGCCTTTTACAGCATTATCAAGAATGAATACATATTACAAAGACAACCCATAGGTTGTCAGAAATCATAGAAATAGAAATCAGAAAACGACGAGCTAAGTTCTATGCACATATCTACAGAATGATACTATGATATCAGAATGATATCTACTAGAAGAAACTACTCGATATAAGTATAAAGAGTAAATGCGGAACTGAGTGGCTAACAGAGGTCCAAAAAGATCTTCATCAGATCAATATAAAAAATCTCGAAGATCGCACTGAGTGTCGCTATGAAATCGCACATGTGAAGTTTGATCATAAATCAAATCGCCAACCTGGAATAAAATGGACAGAGAACGGAAGAAAGAGCATTCAGAGAGGATGAAGCATTTTTGGGAAGCAGAAGCAAAAAATATGAAGCAAAAATCCTAAGAATTGAGAATTCAAGTTCAATCGCTCTCCTCATTGGGAACAGTCGTTATATAATAATAATAATATATATATATATATATATATATATATATATATATATATATATATATATATATATTCATAATAATTTGTAAGGGTTTATTGACTCAGTATTTGCAGTGGTACAAAGTTACATCAGAGAGCAAACTACGACGATGTACAAATCCTAAAAACTGAACGTAACTATCACAAAAGACTTATACATGAGATGAGAGAAATAAGAAAAGATGAAAATTCTATAAATAGAAAAAATGACACACAAAACTTGAGAAACATATATAGCTACTTACTGGATATGGAGCAAGAAAGGAAACACGACAAAAAAGAAGAAAGGAAACAACTGGGATCAGATGATACGTGATAAGAATATACATTTAACCCAATATATATATATATATATATATATATATATATATATATATATATATATATATATATATATATATATATATATATATATATATATATATATATATATATATATATATATATATATATATATATATATATATAGATTAATTTGACGTTTCAGTTTAGGGATCAATGACAAGTGAAATGCCATTACACGTTTCACTCTAAAACCTGTTCATAACAAAAATACTTTTTGAAGTTTTTGATCTGGTTCAATGAAAATTTATCTATTCGGCTTATGAATTGGTCGACTTCTATCCATACCACACCGGTTTGACTGAAATAAATAGTTCTTTGACGCCTTGTATGCTAACAGCGTTTGTTGCGAAATGTCAAATTTAATATCTGAAATGCGTATTATACAGAACATTTTCATCGTGGAATTCGTTCTGAATAACTTGCTAACAAGCCGTGGTACACCTTTAAATGTCTTGATTAAAGCCATTTTACCTACAAGGCTGCATGTTCGCACAAATAGTTTTCGTATTTTTCGTGCCACCCTCAAAGCTGTTACATACTTTGAATGCATGAGAACGAACGACCTCCTGGAATATTTCATAGAGACCAGTTTCTGATCATTTTCTCATGTATAACCCTGATATTAAGTTACATACGGGAACCTAATAAATTATTTTAGGGATAGCATTAAATACAAATATTTCATTGAATCTTCATTGATCCACATTAATGGCAATACCAACAGCTTCTGTTCGTAGTGCCGTTCAACAACTGATATCATAACCAAACAAATAGTATTATGAAAATATGTTACCCCATTATATTATTTCGAATGAAGCAAAATTTATTGTTTCAAAACTGAAAAATAATACTTCAAATTAATATATAAATTCATTCTTCAATCACTTTTTGAAACAATTGAGATAACACCATACCATACTTCCAAGTTTCTTCCAACATTTTCTCTTCGAATTTTAATTTTTGTATATTCCAGTGCTTCGCCTTGAAACCTCAAAGTCAAAGACCAAACGAAAAAGGAGAATTGAAACACGAAAGGAAAATCATGATAGCTATAAAGTTTCAACCAATTTTGTAGTTGACCTGTACTTGTGAGCATCTGATTCTTACTTTTTTATAGAGATGGCGATAACATTTACAACACGCTATGAGAGGACTGAATTCTGTTTGTTTTTCATAGCTTTTCATAGGATAGGGTTTAGAATATCGGCGATTCCTTTAAGAAAGTAACATATTTATTAAAAACTTTGCAAGAAGAACAATTATTTTAATTCAAACTGTTCACCAATTGAATCGTGCAAGTCTTTATGCATCTAATATACCGCCATAAAATTGGCATTCAATTGAATGATTTATTATCGATTCATTACTGAGGAATCTGTTCTTTTATTTTTGAAATAACGTGTTGAATGCTCAGTATTGAACATGAACCTAATAAAGCAAATAATAAGCTCAAAACTTGACCTAAGAATTGTTTCTAATTACCACGAGGAAAATCGTGGCGCTTTGTAGTAATTTAAGGCGAAACAACTTGGTTGTGTAAATTAATACTTACAGCTTTTACATACCAAATTTAATTTCAATACACGCTGAACCGGATGAGTTAAGTTGTACCCAATAATTTATTTCCTGCGTAATCTATAGTTTTTTCTGCTCTGCTCATATGGCTTCAGTAAGCGTTAATTTTAATTACACACATCGCGGTGTTAGATTAACCGGTTTTTAATAGTAAGGGGGCCATATAATGAAAGGCGTCAGACGCGCAGGGAAATATTTTTTCTTGTTTCAGGGTTCAACACTTTGCCGCACAGAAAGTGTGTATGTGTATACGAAGCAAGACCACTTTAACTGGGTGGTCATGTGAAAAAATATTCAGAGGTCCTTACACTCATTTCTTTGCTGGATGGTTTAGATTGAATGCGAATGTTGACAAATAATTGGCGTTCAGGCATAACTTTTGAATAGTGGTAGACTATTATATTTATAAATAAACGCGTTTCTGAATTAATTTCAACTGATTTCTACTTCATTATAGTTTAGTCAATACACATGCAACAAACTTCTCGAAATTACGCTTCCATTTATAATATACAGATAGGGGTTTTCTTGACTTGTTAAATGGAGAATCGCTAGAAGTTCAAATTATATTTCGGGTGATTACATCTCTAAATAATGGAATATATGTATTTCACTTAAAATGTAATTTCAAAAATATCATATATATTGTCCTCTGCAATATTGTTTCGGTATACAACACCTTCATCAGGTGGATGAACACTAGATATTATTTATACTTATCACACGTTCTTCTTCATTTTGGTAAATGCGTCAAAGGATAGAATTGCTAATACAAATCAACTGAAAAAAGTGTACTCAAACCTCTTTTAATTCGTATTCAATACTCCTGTATTCATTTTTTACTTCAGCGGCAAAATTAGGGGATATTTAAAATTATTATTATTTTACTTCTTCATCTTATGGTTGCTTATACATTTATATGTATATGCAGTGAGCTACACTCATACAATAACGCATACAAAGACAACATACTCATGTTGTCTCTGATCATTACGTAGTAGAACAGAGCTATTGGAACTGATTGGAAGTAAATTTCAAAAATTTCATTTCCGGTATCCTATACGTCATTTTTACAACCTGTCACAAAAATCAAAATGTGTGGTACAAATTTCAGAGTCTTTCCTAAATTTGATCTGTGCCAATATCTGTCAAATAAATAGAAAAAATTTAATTATTTCTGGGAAATATTAGATCTCAAGTATTGATTAATCTTCTGATGAAAAACACCGAATTTCAGCATTCTCAATTGAATTGTTTGGCGAAGATTATTCCGGTTGTGAATACAGACATAAAATGAGCTCTGTATTTTTCAATATTCTGCAATACTAAAAGTGTTATTATGTTTGACTTCTGATATCTGAAATAATGGAGCTTTTTTTGTCTAATCGACGGCTTTCTCGTACTGACTTATCGGGAAAAAGACCTTGTATAAATTAATAATTGAATGAAGCTGTGATCAAGGATTATACACAAATAGTGACTGTTTGCGATATCTGTCCACTATCAATTATGTCGGTTCAATTTAATTATTCATTCACAAAAATAGAAGATGAGGACAGTGTTTACGAATTTTTCCATTATTATCAACATATATTTCGAAGTGCCTTAAGACAATAATTTGCCATTGTATGCAGATTATATGGATGCATTGTGTTATGAAAATACCAGTACCTACAGCCAGTGCTGGAGGCAAACGTAATATGCCATAAAGAAAGACATGGCTCATCATAAATTACACATACATTAAAATACTTACTATAATTATTACATATATATATATATATATATATATATATATATATATATATATATATATATATATATATATATATATATATATATATATTATTTTTATTTCGAAAGTTTTTAGCAATAAAAATTTCAATTTCAAGATTATATATATATATATATATATATATATATATATATATATATATATATATATATATTGATCCGAATCATCGCACAAATTTCCTAGGAAGCTGTCACCACAAGTCTCTCTGACAATATATTTTCCCTATGAATCTAAGATGATGAAGACGAGGATGGCCACTGACCTGAAAGATATATTAAGACAGGCCTGTTTCACCCTTTCAGGACCTCTTCAAAAATATTGATTTGACCACTCAGTTACTCACCAAGTTTTTCCTAGATCCTTTTCGAAAAGAGTTATAACTATTGAGTTACAATGATAAACGCCAAACTGTCTCTATAAAACTGTCCGATATATCATTACGTTGATATTTCTATAGCAACATCTTTGTTCTTATACTCTTGACTTTGTCATTTTTGTTAAATTCCGTAAATCCTTCCTGACTCTGGACAAGTTCCCCAGATCCCTTTTTTACAGCTTCTACGTTTTTCCTATCAGATCGCCAATAAATATAATCAAAATTTATATTTTTTCCCGATTTCCGGAATTAAAAAAAATACCTACTACATATTATTTATGACATGCGTAAAGCTACTTTACTCTCGCCCGTCAATCGAGTTTGCCGATTTCAGCTTCTTCAGATGGGTTTGAGTACCTACATGAAAGTACAATTCAATAATGTACTCTACACAGAAAAGCAATATGTCTTGGCTTCTATATTTTCCACGTTTTCTACACTTCCTTGTCAAGTTTATGGGGGCGTCATCATCAAAATTGGCCAACAGCCTCAAATAGGTTAAAGACCGTCATGTGCATATATATCACTTTCTTTTCGCTGAATAGATTCCCTCTATTTATTCACCTTCAGTCACCAAATGGACAACATTATAGTTTTTTAATATGCATGTTTGTCTTAATCACGAAAACTATAATAGAAATTTAATGATGAATTATAGCTAACTAGCTAACTGTTTTAGATGCTGGAATGTTATTGCTCTGTAGAGGAAAACTCAAAGATTCTAAGATAATTATATTGAATTTAGAATTTTGTTTCATAATAGATTTTTGGAAAATAATATTGGAATAGGGATTGAGTAGCAGCGTATTATCGAGAAAAAGTGCTCTCGACCATGTTCGAATATTAAGTAGATGGAACGATAATGAAAATTTGGGCATCACCAGATTAATCCACACATTGTTTATACTTCATATTGTAAAATGATCAATAGTTTTTTTTTACTTTAACATCCTACTTTGGAAGTATCAAATTCTTCCCTAAATGATTTAACGTTAAAGCTATAGCAATTATATTAAACGAATTAACGCATTGTTTTTCCGTGTATTAAGCACATTTCATTTCGTATCATCTGCGCAGTAGCGGTAGACGTCGTCTTAGTAACCCAAAATCTGTACATTGAAGTCACGATAACCAGTAGGAATTTATTCTAGATAAGAAATGATGTAATATGAAAAGTGATGGCATGTTTCTTTCCGAGATGTGAATGTCTTGAATCGCGCCATTTCACAAATTTCCATCATTCAAGTGATAACTCTTTTTCTTCGCGTGATATCTACAACGTATCCAAAGTTGAAAATAGGCAAATATGTTTCCGTCTCTTTGTTTCGCCGAAATATGTCTGTAGCGTGATAATAATACTGGAAAGATATAGCACAAATTCGCGCCGTTACTGAATACAGATGAAAATCACACGTTACACAGAGCATGTACAATTTCTATTCTTGTTAGAAGATTCTCCTGTCATTCCTATGAATATTATTTCTGGGTTGTTGGCTTCCACATATTTAATAAACAGTCTGAATGAATGAGGGAATGAAAATTCCTCACAAATATGATATTATTCATGCGGATGCCGACAGGGCATTATCATTACGCCATTGTATTACCTTGCGAGTGTAATTACCAATATCTCATCCATGGAAAAATGATGTATGCTCATCTAGTAACTTTTGTCGAATATCTATTGTGTGCTCAAAAAAACACGATTTTGATTACAGCAATACAAAGATTTTAACAACTGAGAAAGACAAAAAATTTGGAGAAATTTTAGAAATGTTACACATTCGTAAAAATTTGGAAAACACAGTAAATGAAAAAACGACATAAAACATCTTAATTCTATTAACGATTTGATAAACCTTGCAAATAACACTCAATAAAATGAATACACAACAATCACCAAACATCATATCTCAAAACTCATTCTTTCATGATCTACTATCAATTTCACACACATAAACCAAGAATGTACATATTCTGGATAATTATATAAAACTCAACTATGTGTAATTATATTTATGTATATACGTATATATAAATCACACTCATTAGAATCACCTGGCTTACCATGAGTTTTTCAGAGGTTTCCTCGTGGTGAAGAAGACTAAAACTTCCGAAATGAATGCTCACCCAGAAATACTCCTGAATACTAAAAAAACAACAAAAAAGCCAATTTGATTTTTTTCAAAATAATAAGTTTGACGTTTTGATATCTATAGTAATTCATAAAATTCAATTATTCATTAGTTTTGACAAAGTTGTGATATACAACGAAACGTCAACGAAAATATAATTTTTAACATTGGAAATAGCCTGTTATTGCTGAAAACATTATATATATATATATATATATATATATATATATATATATATATATATATATATATATATATATATATATATATATATATATATTTCTGAATTTTATTTATATTCGAAATAATTCGAATAAAATCGTCGGGGATCACGAAAACACTATCAACTATCGAGAGTGAATATTTAGTGCATTTCAAATAGAGTTTTATTATCTGTATAATGAAAAATTTATAAATTTAAAATAATAATTTCGGATTTTTAAAAAAGATTCCACTCAATAGCTATTTGTTCAACAAATATTCTGAATTTTATGATAAATTTTAATTTTAAGTATTATCACTTTTGACAAAGCTATTAATTTTTTTCGAATTTTCTTCACTAACTTGTAATCTTAAAATATTAATGGTAAACTAATTAGAAAACTTCGTCAAGGAGTGGAACCCTCACAATTAATTTAATAACATGCAGAAATAAATAGCATACTAGACAATTTATTCATACATATTCTATTAATAGCTGCAATTTTAATGTCATGCACCTTTTCTATAATGTTATGCTAATTGTTCGTTATACTTATCATGCGAATTTTACGTACCTCTAGAAAATCTAAAATGTATGTGTTTAAGTGAACTGAAACGAAATAAATGTTGAAATTGATTTATTTCTCTTCATTTTTATTTTTGAGTACCAGTAGTAATACGAAATCGGTCTTTGACAACATTTTCTTCAATTTTTCAGCAACAACAACCACAACTACCAATAGGCCTAGTCCACCATGGTTAATAACATCCCAACCTCCAATGTGGAGCACAATAAAACCGACTGCGCGACCTCCCCCTCCAACACCTCCGAAAGTATCGGAAATACCAACTATGAAGCCCTCTACAACATCCAGTACAACTGCCACCACGACAACAGTATCACAGCCGTTTCCTCCTCTTCATATGCCAGACGACGTCGTCAAAGATGTTTTTGACAAAAACAACCTTTTCAATAATTTACCTGAAGAGATAACAACTCTTCCGTATACCACACTCCCACCTAAGAGAATTACTCGTAAGTTCAATTTTTTTTTATTTAATTCCCCTAATTTTAATACATTATGTCTTTTGCTTCAGCCGATTCAACAATCTCGAACGTTTACATTCCATCGCCCAGTGTGGTGCCGTTTTGGAACGACAAATCGGATTACCTAGATTATTGTAGTCCACTTAACGTAAGAACCATATTTTGGAATTGGACCAGAGTTGATGACATAAATATCCAGTCATGTCCAGGAGGCACCAACGGCTACGCTAAATGGCGTTGCGTCAAAAGTGGTAATTTTCCGAAATGGTATCCGGATACTCCAGATTTGAGTGCTTGTCGGTCCGTGTGGTTAACTAGTCTTGAACAGAGGATACAAAATGCCAATGGCAAAGATCCTCTTCTTGCCATAACAAACGATTTAGCTCAAGTAACCAGTAGCAAAACTTTATATGGGGGAGATATGATGATAACAACAAAGATAATCAAAACGGTTACGCGTAAAATGTCACAGGATATTCTGACATTCAACGATTTAAAGCAGCGGGAAAATTTCGTTACTGAAATGTTGAACCATGTTGTGAAGACTAGCAGCAACTTGTTGGATGCGTCACAGCACCCATCTTGGACTGATCTGAGTTACGAAGAACAAATGAGGGTGGCGTCGTCGTTACTCATTGGTTTGGAGGAGAACGCTTTTCTACTTGCCGATACTGTGGTAGGACACAAAACTTTCGATCAAGTTGTAAAAAATATAAGTGAGTATATTAAACATTTATAAATCTTCAACAAAAAAACTAACTTTACCATCTTTCAGGGCTGTCTGTTAGAGTATTAGAGATAAAGCAAATTTCAACAGAGAGGTATCCATCAGAGTATCACTGGAAGGCAAAAAACGATTCCATCGACCTTCCTCAAGGTGCCTTACTAGATAATAGCGATGGTGAATTGGTGAGGCTTGTGTTTGTCTCGTTCGATCGTTTGGAACAGATTTTGCAATGGCGTCCTGATGTACTAGATACCGAATCAAATAAGAATGTTACCAAGATACTGAACAGTAAAGTTTTATGCGCTAGTTTAGGAAAGGGCAGACATATTCAACTTAAAGAACCAGTATCACTGACATTCAGGCATATACACACCGAAAATGTCACGAATCCGTCATGTGTGTTTTGGGATTACTCCATGAATGCCTGGTCGAATGAGGGATGCCATGTTGAATTTTCAAATAAGACTCATACAACTTGCCAGTGCAGTCATCTTACCAACTTTGCAATACTGATGGATGTCCAAGCGATATTATTACCAATTCCACATCAGATAGCTTTACAAATTATCACCTACGTTGGATGTATCATATCAATAATTTGTTTGATTTTAGCTGTCATAACTTTTCAAATCTTTAGAGGATTGAAGGTAAGACTTTGATGATTATTATAGACCACATTCCACATCGGTGTTTTCATTTCAGGGTGATCGAACTACGATACATTGTAACCTGTGTATATGTTTGCTATTTGCTGAATTTCTCTTCTTACTAGGAATAGAACAGACTGAAAACAAATTAGCTTGTGGAATAATTGCTGGCGCTTTACAATTTTTCTTTTTATGTGCATTTGCCTGGATGTTCTTCGAAGGTGAGAATTTAAAATTATGTTATATGGTTTGTTCATAGGTTTGTAGCCACTACTTGAAAAATTTTATCAATTGAAACCTTTGAGGTCACTTTTAAGCATTGTATATTGAGTCACATTTTACCAACTGTATATTGAAATTCATTTAAATTGATTGCTCATTTTTTCAAATCAACTTTTTGCTTTTTTCCAGCTTAGCAACAATAAGAAATTACTTAAAATTTTTCCTACATACCACCAACACTTCACCTCCTTTCCTTCATACCACATAACACCTCCTATTGAAGTAATTGTTCATTAATTAGAAAGTATTATTGTTTCAGGTTTTCAACTGTATGTTATGTTAGTGGAAGTGTTTGAAGCTGAAAAGTCAAGATTGAGATGGTACTACCTCTTTGCTTATGGAGTACCATTCATAATAGTTTTAACCTCTGCAGTAATTTATCCTCAGGGATATGGAACTGATAATTTCTGCTGGCTGAAAACAGAGAACTATTTCATTTTCAGCTTTGTAGGGCCTGTAATTGTGGTACTTTGTGTAAGTATCCATATAAAATGTTAATTGTTGATTTCCCTATTCTTTTGTTCAATACTACAGTTTGCTCAGAAATATTTTTTGCGATAATTTGCTTTATTGCCATTTTGAGTATTTATTTTGTCATTCACACATCAAGAGGTATGGCGTTAGCTGAACTTCCTACTTCAAGATATATAATTTCCATGGCTGTAGACTACTACAGCCATGGAACGTTTACTAATAAGTAAACTTGAATAATGATAAAAAAGCAAGAAATAGTTATCATTGAATGTAATGTTATTTTTTTTTCAGTTGAATGTTATTTTCTTGACTCTGGCAATAGTGAAGATGTGTATCCATGCGAACAACTCCGTTTCTATCAAAAATAAGGAACATTCCAGATTGGCAAGTATAAGGTAATCACTGGAAATTAGTACTTTATTTTTTGACTCTGGATTCGTTAAATGTTGCACAAGCTGGACAGGCATGCGACATTTAAAAAGTATTTGATTAGTGTGTTGAATGATAACTGACTAAAGTTCGATTAGCAATTGATAAGAATGAACATGTGTGTATGTTTTGGTTTGGTTAATCAATTTTTGATTGAATAAGTGTGTTTACTTCTAACATAAATCTTCTCTCTTGCATGGCGGTCTTATCCTATGGTAGTGGAAAGGAAGAAAATGCACTGTCAACCAAATTTCAAGCTAACTTGTAAGATAATTTTCTGTCATCTTTTTCTGCGACTTAGCACTATCAGTAGATCTTAGATTAATATTACAGCATGCCTAGCGCTCTTATTGCTTTTATGGAATGTATGTGTTTTGATAAAACAACTTATATATTTTTGAAATTATTTTTAGGGTGTGGCTTAAAGGTGCCATCATACTGGTATTTCTTCTGGGCCTAACATGGACTTTTGGATTTTTATATGTAAGCGAGGAATCAGTTGCTGTAGCATACGTGTTCGCATCATTGAATTCGTTGCAAGGATTCTTTATCTTCCTCTTCCATTGCGTCCAAAATGAAAAGGTAAAAATCGTTCAATCGCACTAGTTTTCATTTCTTATTATTATCATTATAGGTATTATGGCTCATGCAATATAATTTGTTAACAGATAATGATATTTTTGTTTAAAGATATGTCCATGATGTAGTGAAAAATATGAATATATATATATATATATATATATATATATATATATATATATATATATATATATATATATATATATATATATATATATATATATATATATATATATATATATATATATAACTAAAAGAGCTAAAAAGTATTTCTATTTCTGATATAACTAACATTTTCAATTATTTAAGTAACACAATTATTTACAACCCTCAGGTGCGTAAGGAGTATAAGAAATTCATTAGAAGACATTCATGGCTGCCAAAATGTTTGCGTTGCTCAAAATCTGGTGCTGGTGCCAGTAGCAGTAGTGGCAGCTCGGCCAAAGAGAGGAGAACAAGCCTGTATGCTGGTTCCAACGGGAACCCCTCTGGTTCACACAGTCACTCGACGGATTCGCCGCATGGAGCTAGTGTGGGTACCAACAATATAGTCATCTCGAATAATCTTAATAATGCGCGACCTACTGCGCTAGTTCAGGTTCTCGCTAGAACGGACCTGAACAATGCTAGTACCACCACTACCAACCACAGTCGACAGCACAATGCGGCACAACAAGGTACTGCTAGTAGCAACTGCTCTAAAAGAGCACCTTTGTATCTTATTTCATGTAAAGCTTTGTAATCGTTGAATTTAATAATGAGTGCTTCATTTTTGAACCGGGCCGCTTTACTAACTCCCGTGTGGTGCTGTGGTGGTGCGTGCATTGAGCACCTCCCTTGGCATGTGTTGTCCTTGATATTTTCTGGTAAGAACACTACTAACGCTTAGATTTCTATGCTTACATTGACCCCTATGATCAACACTTAGGTGAAGGCACACTCTGTTACAGTTACAACGGGGCTGGAATTCTCGGAGTTGCAGCAACGTGAATCGTGTGGCAAAAACCCCTGTGCTCACTTCTACTTCGGGCACCATGGCTGCTACTCTTTACCGCCCCCCTCCTACGACTCCATCCCCACCTTTAGAAGCCCCAAACACTTCAACCCTTCCTTACATTCGAAATTTCTATAACAATTCCTCGCCTGTAATAAGCAATTTGCCTAAATCGGCTTCTACATGGGGACCACTTCACAAACCTTTACACTGGAAGGTGCGTAGTAGAATTTGTGCATGCTACCTCTGTACTAAGATTTTACTCGCTATTAACAATATCTTTTGCAATAACTCTCATACTTACATAATGTGCTGGAACGCCAAATTACTCACTCCACTCCATGATTCTGGTTGAATTTCTCTGATTTATATAGAACCCAACCAACCCCAAACTTCATTTTATTTCGAATCTGATTTTAGAATATTTCGTGATCAACTCTTCAATAATAATTGTCTGCATTATGGCGGTGTAATTAAATTTTTCTAATAATAATGTATTCATAATTCCATATACTTTATCATAATATAATCTTAACTTGTTGATCATAACTTTTTCTATTTTTTTTTTGTTTTTCAACTTGAAATAGGTGTAACCAAATTCCGTGATCAACATTTAGATAGAAATAACCATACTGATTAGAATTACTATTAACAAATTGCCACTTCTCAAAATCAATCGTTTAATTCTTGAAATGGGCTCGTAAGCCTAATACCTCGAACGCCAAAAATTTAGTGTATGAACTTCTCAGTAAAATTAGGCTGATTCAACTTTTCTATGTTTGAAACGTTACAATTTTATGAAAACAATCACCAAAATGTCGTTAGAGAAACATCACTTCGAAATGTTCCCACTTAAAATAGTTAAATTTTAAATATATTCAATTTTGGTGATATGAATTTTTGAGATGTGTGTTGTTTTTTTTGTCACTCATCACTTTTTGCAGAAAATAATTATCTGTATCACATTTGGACTAGTAGTTTGGAGAAACAGTTATAGTCACTTTCAGTTTGTTGTTAAATATTTTTACTTACATTTTACTGTTTTTTCAAATAATATTTGTCTATTATGTTTCCACTATCAAAATCTTCAAATCAAAATGTGGTGTAGATATTTTCAAGTAAGGTGCTGTCACGTGCTTTAATTACTTCTCGAGAATGTTTCAGGATCTATAACCAAGATTGCTTAAGAAAATTATAAAGGTCCGTTATGAATCAATAAAGTGGATTCTCAATACAGATGAATAAACATATTGAAACACTTGTTGAATAACAATTCACAGCTATTCAAAACAATGTGTTGTTTATATACATGTGTCCATAATTATATTTTCATATATTACACCTATTCTATAAGATAAATGCAAATTATATATTTTTAAATAAATAGTTCTATACTCAAAACTAATTTTAGTTTTAAAATGAGCACAGATAGTTTTTTTTTCAAGTACATATCATAAATATCATCTCACCAAATGTTTTGATTGTGGTTAGTTCCAGCTAAATGTTTGCTATTATTTCCACATGTAATGGATATTTTTTTGCAGAACATTTCTTTTAAGTCATACAGTCGGGATTCAGGACATGGTGGATCAGAACAAGAGGATTCCCCAAGGTCTCAGAGTGTGCTAAACGATACTCGACTCAATAATGCCAAAGATATCCATCGTCAAGCATTTCTTACTGCCGAAGGTCAACCAATGAGCAACAATATACCAACTAATTACACGGATTTCACACATCGACTCGAAACGTTGCAGCATCCAAAACATTTGTCACTGACACAAACACTGCAAGCTCATGGGCAAAGAAGAAGGAACGGAAATTTTTGCAAACCTATGAATTGGAACCATCATACTTATACTGAGATATATGACGGTCGAATGCCCAGATGCCTGGCCCCAGAAGATGACCCTGTTTATGAAGAAATCGAGAGAAATGAAATTCAAGTGTCTGATATGAGTGACGAAGATGGAAAACGGCAAAGTGATATGAGCAGACAATCGTCAAGGTCCTACGGAGATCACCGACCATTGATACCGTGTAGTCCAGGAACTGATAGAAGCATCATTGAGGCAGCACCCAAACACATCTCCAAAGAGCATAACCTTTACACGCCGGAAATGGAAACTTATCGTATGAGACCCCCAAACTTCTACAGAGGAGATGCGGCACGATCTTTGGCTGCCGTACTTGATGGGGAAACCGTAGTGTGCCATTTAGAACCGCCCGATATGTACTCAAGGACTGTGGGCCTTCCCCCATATAGTGAGAGTTAAAAACTGCCATTTTGCAAGTAAATATCTGTGATTAAATCATGATCAAACTGTTTATCGGTCATAGTAATAGTGAGCTCAGCTTGGACGATTAAATAAAGTGATAATTTTATAATAAACTATTTTATTAAAGGTATTTATGTGAATACAAATGTCTCTTAGATATGAGTTATTCCAGTCAAATGTTTATATTTCTAATACTATTTTGAGTTTGAATTTGTTTCATTTGATTTTCTTTTTTGCCCATAATGAAAAATAAATCCTAAATTGTACAAAGTTTGTTTGCTCATAATAACCAGTGTACATAAACATAACTATGCTTACCAAATACGGCAAACTGAATACTTAGTAAAGTAGAAGTACACTTGCTCCATTAGGATCAAACTGATTGATTCAATTGCTACATCCCTGAATAATTCTGTATGTTTTTTGTTAGCTATATCTGTGCAATCTCCGTTTATGTGAAAGAAGTGTATTACTGGGTTTGAACTAACTTTTGTAACGCTTCAGAAGCCGTAAAATCGTGAAGTTAGCCAGCACCAAACATGTAAATATGAACAACAATTTCGACTGTGTAGATGGAAAATTCTGTCAACTATGTTTCATGATGAAATGTTATGTTACGTGTTAATAATACTATTTCCTGAAACTGTAATCGTAACACTTCAATATCTGTAATTTTATGTACATTTATATCAAATTATTGAAGACATAGTTATTTAATATGTGAAATGTTTCCTATTGAAAGTAAAAAATGTGTCATTCATTGGTACTTGTTATTGAAAGAAGTTCTTAAAGATATTGTTGAAATTAACTATGCCAAAGCTTACGATGGAAATATATTGATTTAGCCACTTGCAATATATGTTGCAGCAAGTCAAATTTCATCTGGAACATTGTGAATTTGAATGACGAAAAATGTTAGATGTGCAAAAAATTTATTCCTTATTAAATAAATTGAGAGTCTGCAAAGTACTAGTGAATGAAAATAAATAATTTCAATGGTTTACTGAAAATTTGATGAATGGCATAGATCATTTTGTAATGATATTACTTACATATTTGTAATTATATTTATTTTTGAAATAAAAGAATATTACTTGTCACTCTCAAATTATTGTTTTCTTTACACCTTACACTCGCAAGTAATTAACAATATAAATTTCAATTTAACATTTAGTGATCATTTGATAACATTTTATAAAAAAAAACAGTCAAAATATTATTATTCTATTAATGAAATAGCCATAAATTGAAGAATGGCAGTATTGACGAAAATAAAACCTCGTCTTATATAAGGAAAGTATAATTAAGGGCGAAAGTACTCAATTCAAAACATCCAAAACACAAATGTATTTTCACGACAGCCGAAATTTCTTTATCTTGATGACAGAATAAGTATCGAACGAATGAACGACAAAGATTCATTTTTAGTGTGAAAAGAGTTTTAAATGTAAGATTTTACTTCAGTGAACTGAAAATTTTTAGTCTTCTGAATGTATATTGATAAGAATCCCACAAATATAAATAGGAAGGTTGGTTGGAACCTTACATCAAAATGGAATATAGTCTGGAAAATTTGCTGTTGACATCAGCTCTCTCGGTATTATTCTCAGGCATTATTCAAAAGAAATTTTCCCAAACTTGGTCGCAGTCAACGGATCGGTGGTAATTTTTTATGACCAGTACCTCTATCTAGTTTTATACTATGGTTTTCTCATAAACTAATGTATATTTTATATTTCAATTAAAGTCAGAGAAAACCTTTTAAAGAAAATGACTACTAGAAGCCTGCCTTGGGTGCTGAATATTACACAGACAATTTATTTATAAATCCTTTCTCTAATATGTAATTTTATTATAATTGACAAAATGCTCAAATTTCATGTGGTTAGAAATCTGTAGCCGTTTAAATGAAAAATCTCAACTGATTCAACACATCCATTTTGGCAATGTTATAAAACACTCGTAAAAATGTCCATGTAGGTCAAATCATAGCTGTGGTTCTTGACATACGGCGATATTATTACCATTTGATAATGATTACTTTCATCTGTATTCTCTTCATAATTGAATTTAGTCTTGTGTCAACATTTAAACTATCCTGTAAGTCCTATAAATTCAAATGAGGAACCGTTTGCAACACAGAACATACCAAATTATGTGGTTTGTAATCTTTCTATGTACAGAATTGGTTTCCACTAGCACCGTGGATCCACAGTCGACACCTCAGAACATACCCTTAATTTTGCTGGTATGTTCGTGGTCGACACAAAGATTCGATAACAAAAATTCCATGGGTCAAATGGTTCAACAAATATCAAAATTTCAGGTTTTTTGGATTTTACTCGAAAACGATAAGTTTTCTCAAAAAAAAAACTCGAACCAAAGTTGTAGATCTTAAAATTATCTACAACAATGGGCCTCATGATTTTTTCCCTAAGAGTTTCTTTCCCTAATCGTGAGATATCGCGATTGTAAGAGTCATATCATACATGATATGCACACATTTCCACGCCACCTGTGAGGTAGTGTATTCGGCACGGTTTTTTTTTTTACCGTGGTTTTCCGTGTAGACCTACTCCACTAACTGTAATGACAATTTTAGGATAATTTAAGGGAACAATACCCGTCAAGTTCTAGATATTACCTTATTATTGATATTACTATTGATTAGTGGATTAACTATTGTTTTGATTTTTTAAGTTATTTTAATCAGATTCATACTCTTGAAAGTCTACTTCAACCGTCATGTCTTCCTCGATTTATTCTTCTTCCTCTTACTGGATAATAATAAATTGTTCTAATGTGGCTGTCATTGGTCCCTTCATTAAAATTACAGGAATATTCTTCTATTGTACTAAACTGGACATTTGAGCAAGACTGAACTTGGTAATTGGTACAGGCTGGAGAACACAGCAACCCCATGAACCACAGCAGGGTTCAGTCCTGTCAAGTTTCAGCAAATAAATAATTTTATCTATTGGGAGTCCTTGCATTAAGTAGTAGTAACAAATCAACATCTACACCAACTCCAATTGTTGTGTTTGTTGCATTAAATTTTCAGATGTTTTTCAAGAAACCCGTGAAGAGGGGACTTAGGGACTGACTGACTTTTGAATAATTGTTTTTAGGATAGTATAACATATATATATATATATATATATATATATATATATATATATATATATATATATATATATATATATATAATATATATAAATTGGTATTTATACTTATCTTATGTGCCTAATATGTATATACATGGCTTATATGTGCATATCATATATAATGTGACTCTGAGAATCGTGATATCTTACGAATGATAACTCTTAAAAAAAACTATAAAGACCATTTTTGTAGAGAATTTTTAGACTACTTTGGCTTGCGGTTTTTTTGGATAAAACTTAACGTTTTCAAAAAAATACTAGAAACCTCAAATTTTGATCTTTGACCCTGAATAACTTTTGTAGAACACATAGGATCGATGGGGATTTTTAAAACTTTATTTGCAATGACAAACCCCAGCTCTCCACCAATATTTGACTTGCCGGGAATTTTTGTTATTTGACCATTATTTTTATGTCTAAATTGACTGATCAAACAACAGTAGTCGTCAATCAAAACAGCAGGTTCAACCTAGTGGAATTCATGTATCCCTGATAAAACGATATAGTTTTAGCCGTTGCATTGTTCATTTCACTACTGAAACGAGAGTGAGTAAGCTGCAATTCCATTGTAAAAATCAAATTCCGAGAACAATATGTACTAAAATATAAAATTAATTATAAATAATTATTTCGAAATGATTCCTTCACTCCGCAACGGAATATATATATATATATATATATATATATATATATATATATATATATATATATATATATATATATATATATATATATATATATATTCGCAACTAAAATGGTAATACATTCTATTGAAAAAGCATGAAAATTTTGCGAACACTCGAATATGAAGGTGCTTGAAGCACCTTCGTCCATAACACAAATCCATCTTCTTCAGCTACAAACGAAACCGCATCAGGGTGTGTCTGTCACAAACGCTAAATTAAAAGCAAAAAAACGTGTGTTGTCACCAAATGTAACAAAGTGGTCTTCACAGAATGAACGCCCTTGTGGCATGCTTGTTCTGTGGTGGCGTGAAAATACAAATGCGAATATTTTCCTTTTGTATTAGGAGTACAGAACAATGAACATTGGTATAGTGTAAATAAATTCTATGTAATTTACTCTTCTATGACAATTAGTACATCAACATAACCTAGTTCATCTATACAGTTTTCACAATACTGATTAATCTAATTAATATCTTTTGAAATAATTGTAATATCTACAAGGCAAATTTAAAAATAGAAGTTATAGGTTATCGTTTCTTTCATCAGACTAATACGCTCAGAGTTTTTTTTGTTATAGCAGTTCTTTATTTTGTTCTACTAATGATAGAATGGATGATGATGAGTTAACGAAGTAACTTTAATTGGCTGTTTTCATTATAATGTATTTTAATCCTATTTTGTTATACAGGTTAGCAGTTGAAGAATTAATAAGAGAAGGTAAGAAGTTTGTCAAAAAACGAGAACTAACATATACTTTCGAAGAACCTACCAGAATGAAACCCAATTTACGCTATTTCAAGAATACGTTGAACAGCTGTATCTCATCCAATAAACGAGAAGAAAGAGCGCGAAAATCAAATGCTGCTGAAAAAATGCAGCATCTGGAAAAGAAACAAATAAATAAAACTCGCGGAAAAAATAATGAAAGCAAAAAGTACAATACCAGAAGTTATAAAGGAGAGGATAAAAAATTGTCTTCGAAAACTGAAAAAATCAATTCTGAAAGGCGCAAACTAAATTATTTCAAAAAAGCAGATTGTGAACTTTATAAACATTGCATTCCAAGCACATCACAAGAAGATAAACAAAAAAAGGGATCTTACAGAATGCCTTGAAATTTATTTAAATAACCTTTCAATTTGAATATATAATATGAATGTTAACTCCTAATTCTGTGTATATATCTAAGTATTTGGCAAGTGCATCAATTTCTTTTGGTATCCAAAAGAAAAGAATTAATATATTGTTTAAAAGTGATACGAGGAGAATATTCGATGAAAGTATTTCAGTAATTAATGGATTTCATTAGCACAAATATAACTCTAATTATTAAATCTGATTGTACATAATTAAAAAAAAAACCTCAAACTTTAGGTGTTGATAAAGTTACATCAAAACATATGCTGAAAATGACATTTTATATGTTTATGTATGAAACCTGAACTTAGAAACTGTATCATTATAATAATAATAATTCATACTGTTTTATGAAGGGTTGTGCAATGCCTACTGATCATTCATTGCAACATTTGGTATTTCAGGAATCTGACTAATATTATATGTACAGTCTTGTAAAAATAGGTATGTAAAAAAAGATAATAAAAATTTTATAATTCATCTTTCAGGCATTCAATAGTTAACCCATCTTTACTGTTAAATGAATTCAAATGACAATTAAGTCTTGAAATAATACAATTGAATCAAACAATATTATCTGTCATTTACACACTAATAAAATAAACACATTAACTATATTAATTATTATCACAATAACAAATATGTTGATACAAAGTATCTCTTTATCAACAGGAATTGAATTTAATAATCTATTATTTAGTTAGTGCCGCGGAGCAATTTTTGGTTCATTCAAAGAAAATTTTGCACACCGCGAATGAAACAAAGGGTTTAAATAATTTCCCCTCAAGTTGCCAATAGTTCATTACAAGTTACACTCTCTTTTACTTTATATAAGGTTTACTGACAGAAAACTATATCTTTATATTTTCTATTATTTTATACAGTGCAACCTCAAGTTACCACACACCATAATACAAATATTGAAAATTTAATCGAAAATGTCCGAGTAAGTAAAATAATATTTTGGTTAAGCAGCAAAATTTAAATTGAGTAGCACTGAAAGAGATTTAACAATTTAGCTACTCTAATAAAATAATTATTTATCTGGTTACGAGTTCAGTTAATTTCATGTCTTCTAAACATTCCTCTACAAATTCATTTCATACAAAAAATTATGTTTGAACGCAAATTCATGAAAATTGAAGTTTCACTGTAATGGGTTAAGTGAAATCTGAATAATTTCAGTAAATTTATACTAAATTGGATACGTTTTTCTTTTCTCATCGTGCTCGTATACATTTCTATTCAGAAGATATAAAAACAATATAAGTATTTAATGAGTATAGATCACATATGTCAGTAACATCTGTATCATTCCAACTTGCTTATTTACACTATATTTCGTTGATGATATAGTAAATAGTGAACAAGATAAACAAATTAATAGAATGGTACATAATAGAAACGAGACTGTTGCAGTTGTTATTTAGTTCTGTCCTAATAGAATTGAAGTTAAAAATAATTTAATCTCCACTCGATAAAACACTGTCGGTTCGGGTGCAAACTAGACACCTTGATTTGATAAATGTATAAAGAGACAAACAGATAAAGATTCCAAGATATCCGAGATATGAAATACGTAAGATCTAAAACCTTTTTGTAATCGTTATGTGTAAATAGAAGAACGTTTTGTAACTTACTTTTCCATATAATGCAAGATCAAGTGCGTTTGATGTAAGTATTTTGTTTATATTCAATTGGAATTTATTGAGTACATATGGTATATTGAAGCATGTTGAAATAGAATTTTCGGTTGAATATCAATATTCAATGGCCTATTTCATGTTTTGACTTTTCCATTTAATTGCAACTAGATATACAAAAATTAGCTAAGTTTGAATTATGGATTAGTTTATTGAATTAGTTTTTCTACAACTGCAGTGAAAATTGATACAGCTAATATGTTTCAGTTTTTGCCACTAAGAATAAACGAAACACCCGACCATCGTAGCTACGTTTTCTTGATTTTGTGTTATTTTGTAGCCATAAATGTCATAGTCACTAGCAGATTATTTGAATTAATATAACTGTCTCCAAATTATCTGCATTTTGAACTGCATAACAAACCTAGAATTTTCATAAACTACTTTTGGAAAACATTTAATATATAAAAGTAATATCATTATAGGACTAGTAGGCTTAAGTGATCATTTTATATTTTGATGAAAACACTATTTTCGAAAGAAAAAATCAGTTTGCGTAATATTATATATCGAGCAATTTCTTTATTAACAAGCTTTATTGAAGAATAATGACCTTTGTTTTGAAACATGTTTGCGAATAATTTGACCTTACTTTGTACTTAATAAACCTTTTTACTTTTGATGTACAACTGATAAAATGGAAGAATTTTCTGGTACTATTACACATCAAAGTAATGTTCCATTTTATTCAGATTAATCTATTTCAGTATTCTATAGTTGCTTAGAGGATCATTGAGTCTTCGAAAAAAATTTTATCATCGTGAGTGAGGTGAATAGCTGTGTTATCCTGGAAATATATTAACGGATATTATATATATATATATATATATATATCCGTTAATATATTTCCAGGATAATTTCCAGGATACAAGCTATTCACCTCACGATGATAATGTATATATATATATATATATATATATATATATATATATATATATATATATATATATATATATATATATATATATAAGAGATAAAGTTCAAAATTGACACGAATTATGTTACCATCATCCATATTTTTTTTCTGGTGAAATTAAATTTTTACAACACATTTTCAATTTACCATTTTTACAATTTTTTTCACCAAATATTTTTTATGGCATTTATTTTACTCTGATATATAGTATAGTTTGTTTCCAGAGCAGATAACCACAGCAACTATGGAACGCTTAATAGGGAACCCATTGGAACCCCTAAGACCGTCATTTATTGTGTTCATGGAAAACCCAGCACTGGATGTTGCAAAGTATTGCAAGGTGAAGTCTGTGGACTGAAAACAGATTCGCCACAACAATTACTACACCCAAATGCAAAGGAAGACCTTCACACAACAGAATTGAGTTAGTATATAAATAATCTACAGTATACACAATCCAGTTACCTACCAAGAAACGACAGAAGACTATGATTTTATTTACTAATGTTTTTTTCAGTTAAGAAACACTGTCATCATAATCACGAATCAGGAATAGATAAAAAAGCAAGGAATAGATTATTACTTGCCAGTTCGTTATGTTTAGTTTTTATGTTAGCTGAAATAATAGGTGAGTTATCTTTATTCCTTCATATGTTGATTTTTAATGCTAAGAAACTTTTTCAATTCCGGAATCACTTCAAGTGCATCATTCAATATCAAACTTACTGATGTTTCAACAATAATCATGAAATCACAAATAAAATACAATAGAAATAACTATTTTCTTCTAGGTGGATATCTTTCGAATAGTCTAGCGATTGCTTCAGACGCAGCTCATCTACTAACAGATTTTGCTGGTTTCATGGTATCTTTATTTTCTATATGGGTTGCAAGTAGGCCCTCTACAAGAAAAATGCATTTTGGTTGGTATAGAGCTGAAGTGATAGGTGCTTTAACATCAGTATTAATGATTTGGGTAGTGACTGCAGTATTGGTCTATCTGGCTTTTCTTAGACTGGTTAATAACGAATTTGAAATTGATTCAAGAATAATGTTGATTACATCAGGACTTGGAGTAGTTGTGAATTTAATGCAAGTAGAAAATTTCCACTATAATGAATTCTTTTAAAGATCTTTTATAATCTGGAAAATCTTCCCAGATAGCAACAGAAGACCTTTAGAGCTTTTCTTTTCTGTGACTAAAAAATATTCTTTGATTAAGTGCATTTTTTCAGTATGGGCATTAGTCTACATGACCATAGCCATGGAAATTCAAAAGAAAAATGTAAATCAAAGGATGGCCACTCCAGGAAAGCTGAAAGAGGAAAATCTGAGAATATCAACGTGAGAGCGGCTTTGATCCACGTCATTGGTGATTTTCTACAGAGTTTAGGAGTCTTCATAGCAGCCCTCACAATATATTTCAACGTAAGAATTATGTAGCAATCGCTTCACATAATATCAGTAATATAATACTGATACAGTTTATATAACATACGTTTGACAAAATTTCAACAAATAGATTAAAATTATCACATACTTTTCTTTCATATATGACTATCACAACATCATAGTCAAAATGATAATCTGCTCCTATAAATACTTTTCCTGAAACGTGGGATTTTTTCTAATTGTCAGATTAGAGCAATCCCTTCCAGATAATAGACCGATTATGGGACAGCACGTCTAGGACACAAAGATGACGCACTTGATTATTTCAAAATGCCGAAATATTTTCTGCACATTCTACCAATGGCCGCGAGAAATACGTAGGTCAGGGATGGTATCAATATCCCATTTAGCGTTATCAATATAACGCCTTCGAGTATGTCCAAGCAACAGTTTTACTTTTTGAAAATCTGTAGCCGTATCCCCCACTGATGAAAATGTATACATTATAATAGCACTTTATTATTTTTATCATCTAAGCTTCGTTACCCAATAGGTCTCTATCCCGCTCTAGTTAATCCCTATTATGGGCTCCCCTACGATATTGAAAACAATACTTTAATGAAAATAAAATTTGAATCATCTTGGCTTAATGTTTCACAAATATTACAACATTGAGCCCAGAGTTTGATTCAAGTTTAATCTTATCATGTTTCACCAAGAGGTAAGCGAGAATTCAATCTCAGTTATTAAAATGAAAATATTAGGATGTTTAACGCGGGTGGAACGACAATGTATGAGATTATTTGGCTCATATGTTAATGATAGCACACATCGGTTTTTTAAAAGTACCTTATGGTTTCACATCCTTTTTATATTCAGTGTATTTGACAATAATTTTTTTTAGGAAAATTTGAAAATTATGGATCCAATTTGCACGTTTCTTTTCTCAGTATTAGTAATGGTAACTACATTCAACATTATCAGAGATGTTATGTTAGTACTTATGGAAGGTGCACCAAGAGGAATAGATTTCAAAGAAGTCATGGATACACTTTTAAAAACACAAGGAGTGAAGCGTATACATAATTTGAGAATATGGGCACTTAGTTTGGATAAAGTTGCAATGTCAGCTCATATTGCTATAAGTAAGTATATAGTTATCTCGTTCTTACAAATATTGTTACAATTCAAAATTTGTCACTTCAATTGATAAAAAACGTACCACATATAAATCATATTTTATGTTCTAGGTCATGGCACAAATCCACAGAATATATTGATGGAAACAACAAAAAATATTCACGATAGGTATAATTTCTTTGAAATGACTTTGCAAATAGAAGAGTTTCAAGATATAATGGAGGATTGCTCGCAATGTAGAAATCCAGTATGAATATGAGTTTAAATGATTATCTATATGCACATTTCCACTTATATTTGTAATATAGGATCCATAATTTGAGCAAATGTAACTAATACTATTAAATAGATAATAAAAACCAATAAACAAATTGCCTTTTTCTATATAATTAAATACCATGCAAGAAGAGTCAAACTTTTATTAAACTTTTTATGACCCCTTGAATATGGGTGAATCTGACTTAAACTGAATAAATTCATAAAAAATCACATTGATGGATTGACTACAAAGATTTCTTCTGTTTTACAAATGGTTTACATTTTTGGGACTTTGTGAAGAAGTCTAGATAGAACACAACTAACGTATAAATATATATTCACATATATAAAATATATTGAATTGTATAAAAATCCATATACCATTAAATACTAAGAAGATATTTTCGTCTCTGTAGAAGCTCTTTCGTCAATGGGTAATTGAGTATCCCTATGGAATAGGAATTGTAGAAATTGTTTACACAGTTCGAAACCAACAAAACAGGCCGCATTTGCAGGAAAAGCTCTCAATAAAACTGGAACAATTCCTTTATAAAGAGCTCCAATTCCTTCAGTCTTAATTAGTATTTTGAACACATCTCTCATACCATTTGGGTACTTGCCCTCAGGAGCTGAAAATCATTATTCAGATAACTTTTGAAATTGAATAAACAGAAAGTTTTTCTTATTGCCACAAAAACCGAGGAAAACCACATTAACAGAAATAATATTAGAGTAAATCATTTCTAGCTTATTTCTTAGTAGTAATGCTCCTAATACATAAATTAATAAATAAAATAAATAGTGTCAAGACAATCACCAATTAATCAGAAAAAAAGTCGAAATATTTTTAAACATTTCTATAACAAAACATAAGTCATATAGTGTATGAACAATATATAAATAATATAATGAAAAATTACCTGTTTGGAGACGACTCTTCAGAACATCTGGTGGCATTCCTACCAGCCAATTTGCTATCCCTGCAGAGCCACCAGCTGCAATTGTTCCGAGAATACTAGGTTGATGTTGACCATAATCTGTTATATAATCCTTCATAGCTTCATAAGTGAGAAAGTACATGCCACTGGCAGGAACATCTGAAAATATTGTAGGAATAATAAATAGAAAGAAACGGGTTTATTATTATAGATTACTACGTGTAAGACGTTAAAACCGATATTTATAGGAAATGCACACAATACTAGCATTATTTCAACCCTTTTTTTGCTAGTTAACAAATAACACACAATTCAAATCCAAAATACTATCATAAATATATATGAAAAATTATTTGAAACTTTTGTCTGTTTGTACGGTTCGACTAATATCCGAAACGGCTGAACCGATTTTGGCGGGACTTTCACTGGAGAATAGCCGACCTCATAAGGCGCAACTTAGGCTTATTCTTCTCAAAAGGTCAATCTTTATGGGGGAAAAGGAAAGATACTGCATCGAGATGAACAGACGAACTAATTTGCATGGAATTTGGTGTGGAGAAATGTGTGTTAGAATAAGGGGAAAAACACAGGGTAGTTTTTTGTCAGAACATCAGTGTTCGGACAGGTGAAAGGGAGGATACTGCATCGGCATAAATGACTGAACGCATTTCGATAAAGTTTGATATGCTCCGTGTTTTTCGTTGAAATGAAGGGAGATGAGAGCGTGGTCAAGGGTAAACGGTAATAAATAAATAAATTATTTGTACACTATTGAAGGCTTTGAATATCATATATAGCGCACTGCACCATACATCTTAGGGTCAATTACTTCCTCCTATGAATCGAAAAAAAATTACCTATTACAATGGCAGATAATATTAATTTCCATTGAAAAATTAAGATGCGTTTCAAAAAGATAACGATAATCCGTAGGAAATGAGTGGGGTAGCATTTCCTGTATACATTTCAGACATAAAGGATGCTTCATTTTGAATGAATTCTTCAACGAAATATATGAAATGTGGGGATGTGTGGTTTTAGTATGCTTTTTTCTTCTAAACAACGTAAGTGGAGGTTTTTAAATATTACACAAAAAATTGTATCTGATTTTATAGTCGTCTTGGTCATTGGATTAACCAATTTAATTTATAGGATTAACGAATAATTTCGATAATTTAAATAAAACTAAGTAGTTTTCTGATGTTCACTATAATTAATTCAAAAGCATAACAATATCGTTTTGCCAACACAGTGGATTCATCATACGTTGATGATAAACTGTTTGTTGATGAAAACCAGTTTATCATCAACATCACAATCATTTTAAGTTTTCTTTTTTAATTTATATAACTACATCCAGTTCCGATAGTTTTATATGCATATATATATATATATATATATATATATATATATATATATATATATATATATATATATATATATATATATACAGACAGATTGAATGAAATTGCTATGTTTTTACTCATCAATATATTACTCACCTACATATGAATGTTCAAAAAATGAAAGATTATAGTTGTGGGTTCATAACATATTTTTTATGATACAGGTGTGCAAGATTTCCGATACATTTAATAAGTGCTTGAAAGTTAACTAATTATATATATATATATATATATATATATATATATATATATATATATATATATATATATATATATATATATATATATATTTTTTTTAACGATATAATAACATTTGCTAAAAACTGAAGCTAGTTAAAAAGTCTACCCTTTCTTGAAATTCAAACAATTTCAAGAATTTCAAAAGTTTTTTCTAAAAAATTTTTAATTGTTAAGTGTGTGGAATGGAATTTCAATACGTATCTCCCGCTTCAATTAACGACTAAAATAAATTAATCAGAATTTCAACAAGACCTGAAACATAGTATAATGAAGACCAATCACTTATTTTGATAGGAAATACAATGCGAAGTTCGAAAAGTTTTTTGAATTTCTGAAGACCATCAAAATATAAATTTTGCAAATCATCCCAACTTTGTAATAATAATAAAGACAATAACAATCCTAAAGCTTGAAATTCGACCCGTTTTCAGGCATCAGCCTTATGGGAGGCACATGCAAGATGTCCAATTATTTGCACGTGTAGGCTAGAACACCTTACCGAGACTCCTATACATAGGTTTATGCAAAACAACAAAAACAGGCCAATACATGGAGAAATTCAATCCATCGAATTAAATGACGTAAGTTGAACCAAAATAACTAATTGAAAATAATCAATGAATTAATAAATTCGCCCTTTTCCTTTTTGCACAGGTCATTCCTGATGAAAGTCTTGAAACAGAGATATTCCACGACAAGCCTATCGTCAGATCTGCTACATGTATACTACAAACTGAAACTGTGCCTACAACACTGATCCAGAGTCTACCAATGGACATTGAAATGCTTACATTAATCCAGGGCTATAAAAGTGGTAACAAAACTATCAAACTTAGCGACATGCTTCAATTCAAACAGCTACTAAGTGTAGAACTACTCGGCCCACAGCTTTTCAATAATGAAACCAGTAGTCATCTTTTTTGTGAAATAGACAAACCACTCACCGATCTCAAATATCTCAGTCTTGAAAGGATACTCATAAAAAATTCGAAAAATCAAATTCAAAATTTTGTAAAAGAGGTTAGCGAAGAAGAAATGACTTTCGAATATACTCAAAAATTCGACTCTAATTCACCTTTGCTTACCATAGTACAGCAAGGAACTAATGAAGAAGTTCTGCCATACACAAAGTACAAAAAAAACGAAGAATATGCGCGAGTACCCCTGTTCTTCGGTTTTAAGAATTTAAATTTATTGAGAATAACCTCTTGCGAATTGAACGTCGTCCACTGGGAAATGTTCGATGGTTTACTAAATTTAGAATACTTGATTTTGGAGAATAATAATCTTCATTTCATTCCACCTTTCGCCTTTTACGGCACCGCAAATCTGAAAACATTATCTTTATCACATAATAATTTGCTTGATATACAAATAACTGACTTAGCCGGTCTACTGGAATTGGCCTATCTAGACTTATCATTTAATAATTTTTCTCAGTTATCGGAGCTTTCATTGCCGCCTTTTCCAAAACTGAAACTTGCGAATTTTGCCAACAATCCGATAACAGTAGTGTTCCCCAATACGTTTGAAGTAATGAACACAACAGATTCCTTAATAATAGGAAGCGATGATATGGAATTAAGATTAATCAAGAATTCATTTTTGGGTTTAGATTCATTGAAGATTTTAACATTAAAAAACCTACATATTAAGTCTTTCAAAAAAGAATTACTAAGTGGTATGCCAGATATGCAAGAACTAATTGTAACGGGTAATATTACAGAATTGGAATTTGACGCGTTTACGGAAGTGTTTAAACTAGTTAAGTTGATTCTTAGCAATTGCAAAATTCAAAATATTTCTATGGACAGTTTCGTAGGACTGCGACAATTGGAATACCTTGATTTATCGAAAAACGACCTTGAATATCTACCACCCAATGTTTTCGATGATTTAACGTCCATAAAAGAACTGTATTTAAACGATAACAAATTCATCGAATTACCTCATTATATATTTGCCAAAATTCATCCTAAGCTTTTGAGACTAAACAAAAACCCATGGCATTGTTCTTGTAAAATGAGCGAATGGAAGCCAATGATAATAAACAAACTGAAGAGGAAAACCATTAAACAATGTGACAGGTCCTTGGATAAAGGGGTCAATTGCAATTCCGAAAATCGTGTGTATTTTAAGTATGTTTATGATAACAAAATAGCACCTAAATGTGCATCTCCAGTTCAGTATGAAAATTGGAGTGTATTTCAAGTAATGAGACGTTTATTGAAATGCCGTGACTATAAACCTAAACTACGTAAACATTATAGGAATGCAACTCGCGACAATTATCATAATATCAGTGAGGAGACTTCAAGCTCAATAAAAACAAATCTTGATAATTATGAATCGAAACGTGTAAATAATTTGGAAGGAATGAATACAACTGTTCATAAACCAAATATTTCCAAAATATATCATGAAGAAAATCAAATTAGTTCATCAGAAAATAACAATATAATTCCAAGCATACATTCATTTGAAGAAGCTGATTTGTCAGTTCTCAACCCATTAGATATATCTTACAATCAACCAAATTTGAAACTTTCTACTATTACTAATAAAATTCCTCATATTCATAAACGTAGGAGAATACATAGAATTAGAAAGCATCACTATGTTTCAAAAAGAGCAAGGGTAAATAAATCATAAATTCCATGATGATAAAGAAATTAATTTGTTTCCTTAAATCTGCTGAAAGGCCTATTGAAACAATGATATTACTTAAGTGAATGTATTATCAATGACATTAAGTAGAATTTACTATTTAACCCTTTAGTTTTCATTTGTAAATATACACTCTGAAATAAATCTTTTTTATTTTTATGCATTTATAATTTGAAAAATACTCTTCCCAAATTGTGCTTATTGTATTTACCGTATTTATTGTTTAAAAATTAAATTGGGCATCAAAGTTTGGAATATTGACACAATTACAGAAAATACATATTTATAGACTAATACGAGCAAGAGATATTATCTATAATATAAAAAAGTAATCACAAAATGAGTTGGTAAGCGCATAACTCAACACCACCTGGACCAATTTTGCCAAATCTTTTTTTTTTAAATGTTCGTTGAAGTCCAAGGATGGTTTTTACGACGAGAAAAATTCGAATAATTACCGGGTAAAAACCCTAAAAAAAAGCCCATTTCTTTTTCCCATACAAACGTTTTCTAACTAAAATGTAGAGTCAATTTGAACTTTAGTGCTATTCAATAAAGTTTATATTAAATTACAAGCACTCACTGTTGTCTAAGCAATGTAGGTGTGTTCCTAACGTCAAAGAGTCAATTTGCAGTTTATTGCCGCTGCACGAATTTCAAATTCAATCATATTGTGACAGATTTGACCTGAAGTCGCCTCTGTGGTTTATGGAAGCTTCTAGAAAAGTCGATAGTGTTGATAACCGTCGTAGGCATGACCAGAGAACTCTGGAATGTTCTAGAAGGCATAGAAATGGTATATAAACGGTCAACAGCTGACGCAATGTAATTCGAATTCTAAGGTTAATATTGTTACGATTATGGGTTTCGACGGATGAATTCCAATAACTTTCAACAATCAATAAATAATCCTTTATTTACAAACTGAAAATAAACACAACAAATGTCAATATCGCTTATGTCACACTTCTGTCTATTTCACTGTACTCTAGATAACTGTAATCTAACTCTGACTTGTCATCTCCGTCCTGGTTCATTATATACCCTAGAGTTTTTCTAGAAGATTCCATTTCGAGAAGGTTCGATTCCCAGAACGTAGGAGCCCTTGTTACATCACATTTTTCCGGAATGTTCTAGATAACACAGAGATGGCTTCAGATATTTTCGTAACACTGCCCCCCTCTTAGTTTTGATCGTCCTAATCAAAGTCACAAGTTTATACTGTGCTACCTTCGAAGTATTTCGCCAACCTATCCAAATGTACAACTTTCGGCTTTGATCTTGGGGTCCCGTTGGATTCTGTAAACGACGTCATTTATTCGTTTCATAACCTTAGAGGCTTCTTCCCAGGCCTGTGAGGTTTTCCGTTGTGAGTTGTACAACCAAACCAAGCCCCCTTCTTTAAATCCGACTGAATTTGCTTTTAGATCGTATCTGGTTTTCATTCGGTCAGTACTTGCTTCAATCTTAATTCAAAATAGTATGAGTGTGACCTGTAGTGTCATGAACTGATCCTCGATAAGCCGTTAGCAGTACTGGTAAATGTTTGTCCCAATCTTTTTGATGATCAGCTACTACCTTTGACAAATACTGTTCCATTGTACGATTAAATCTCTCTACCATTCCATCTGACTGTGGATGTAAAGGAGTTGTTCTTGTCTTTCGGATGTTCAGTATCTCCATAACTTTCTTAAATATATCGCTTTCAAAATTTCGTCCTTGGTCTAAATGTAATTCCAATGGAACTCCATATCGTGATATGAACTGATCTACCAATGTACGTGCAATAGTCTGCGTTTCTTGATTCGGCAGGGCATAGGCTTCTGGCCACTTGCTGAAATAATCCATAGCAACCAGTATGTACTTCTTGCTATCGTTAGTGGTAGGAAAAGGCCGGTAACATCGACAGAAATCCTCTCAAATGGTAATCCGACATTGTACTTCTCCATTTTCCCATGGGTTTTCTTTGGTGGTACCTTTGTAGCTGCACATGTGGTACATTTCCTGCACCAGGCTTCTACGTCATCACGGCAATACACCCAGTAAAACCTTTCTCTGATTCTTGCAATGGTCTTATTGACACCAAAATGTGCACCGGATGTTCCACCATGCATTTCTTTGAGAAGTTCTTCTACCTCGTCCCTGGATACAACTAAGAGAGTTTTGACTTCTCTCCCATCTGTACTTTCCCATTTCCGCTTGAGCTGCCCATTTTCTATAGGTAACGAGTCCCATTGTGCCCAAAGCGCCTTCGTAATGGATCCCATTGTTGAAATGTCTTTCCAGGTAGGCCTTCGGCTATCTCTTTTCCATTCTCTAAGAAGTTTTACATCCGGGTCTGCTTCTTGTGCCTCAATCAGTTCTTCTGTAGATCATCCTTGTCTCAATTCGGTTGTAGTCCTCCTTAGACTGACAATACCTTCTTTCTTCTCTACTCTTCTACAGTGGGCACATGCTTCCTTACATGGTCGTCTGGATAAAGCGTCATCATTGTTATGGATCTTGCCCCGCCGATGTTCTACTTTAAAATCATAGTGCTGTAGTCTTTCAATCCATCTTGCGATTTGACCTTCAGGTATTTTCATTTGCAGTAACCATTTCCATGCTGCATGATCTGTACGAATAAGAAATTTCCTGCCATATAAGTATTTGTGAAAATGCTCTACAGATTTTATTAGAGGTAATAATTCCTTTCGAGTTACACAGAAATTCCTCTCAGATTTGTTGAAAGTTTTGCTATAGTATTCAATGACTCTTTCCTCACCATCTTGCACTTGCGATAATACAGATCCAATGACCCTATTGCTTGCATCAGTATCAAAAATAAAGAGTCCAGTGGTGTGTGGGTAGGACAAAATAGGGCTAGAGCAGAGTGCAGCTTTGAGTTGGCGAAATGCTGCTTCACATTCTCTTGTCCAGATAAAGTTGATTTTGTTTTCTGTGAGGGTATGTAATGGTTTAGCTATATCAGCAAACTCATATTTACAGTTGAAATTTCCTTTTCAAAAATGATCTATTAGATGTACAAAAAAGTCGCAGAACACGCAATGCAGCAAGTCAAAGATATAAAAGAGAAAGTCAAACTGACGAGCAACGCGAAGCTCGGAATGAAGTTGAACGGAATCGATGGAATCGAAATTAACAATATGAGAAGGTTGCGTTTAACTCCTATCGACCTGCATTCAATTATAACGTTGAAATAGATTGCAGTTCACAGGAAATCGCTGCTATTGGACCAACGTTGTGTGTTAATATTGCAAGGCAAAGTTTAATTGTTATTGATAAGAACTACCAATGAGGCGACAAAAAATTGTGCGAAGAGTCAATTCAAATAGACGCTATTTGTACAGCAACCAGAGCCACTATTTCATTGGTTTCCGGGAATTAACTAAAATCTCAACATTTTTTGACTTATATCCAGCAAATATCTCATATTTTGAATTAATTAATGAGATTAATTAATTGAATTAATGATGAGATATATGGGACAAGTACTTGCTACGAAATTTGGAACATGCCGTTCAACTATAGAACGGACAGGTTAATCACTTTCAATACATCAAACGTGTTAATATAGGAATTTTTTGATAATTCGACTGATTTGAAATAACAGGAAGGATTGCAGTCCCTTCGTAAGTGAGTAAGTCCTTGGCTCCACACAGCATAAATATTAAAAACAAGATAGTGTAGCACAAATAGTAGAACATGTCTTTCCGGCTTTTTTAAAAATATTCTCTATGGATATTATTCCTTATGCTCCATAATAATGGAGCATAAGGAAATTTCATTGCAGCAAACATTTAAATCGAGATTTTTCAAACATATTGAAACATAAAATCATGTTTTGAGATAAGATAAAAAGAAAAAACCACAGGCATATTTTAAAAATTGTAATACCTGTCGCACACAATGATTTTTGAAATTGAAATTGAATTTTGTCAGGCCCTTCAACTTGCTACATTAATGTGGACAAAATATAAATGCTTATTCCAAAAAGTTTCATACATCTGGTATTATATCTGAACACTATGATAAGAGATGTTCTTATTGTCCAAAAGAGTAAATTTACTTTTCCCACATATGATGAAAACGATATACACTGAAAATGAGATTGTTTAAATTAATGGGTATTTACGATGTCTAGTTAAAATTTTAAAAACAAGGTTTATCCTATTGATAAAAATATTGTTTATTAATGTTGAATAAATTCACTGTGGAACATGTTTTAATGTAAGTAAAAGTAAAAACTATAATAAAGCTTTAAAAAGTAGTTGTAATTTTTGTTATTGTTTTATTTTACATTTGATTTGGGTTGCCAACCTCATCAAAAAATTTCTCTAAGGTCAAAAGAAAGCTACAATTATCAGCTAACATGTAATAATAATTATAAAATATTTCTCATTATATCATTTAATTATTTACAAATAAAATTAATTAAGTATTTGATTACTAATAATGAATAAACAATAAACTGAATGAAAATGTACATTGCTTTAATGATTCAGGTTGAAGTTGAAAACGAAACAATAAAAAACATACCCCTTAGAATTGTCGCAGCAGAGCCTCTATAGATACTCCTAATACCTCCTTCTTTATAAAGTTTTTTAACCACATCCACTGGACCACTGTATATCTTTGGAGCATTAGCACCTTGCTGGATCTGAAGTAGACACTTGATACGTTCCCCGGGTGCCATTATCAAAGTAGTAAAAATGCCTGAGAATGCACCAGCAATAAAATATTGCCCAAAAGTGAATTTTTGGTTACTTTCCTTTGATGGGCCAAATATTTTTTTCCCTACTCCATAACCCATAAATGATATGGCAAAAATTGGTGCCACTCCTATCAATGGGGCTCCCATACCCTTATATAAACCCCTGAAACCCTCATTACGAACTGTCTTTTTTAAGCAATCAAATGTTCCATTGTACAATGGAACCTGTCCAGCTTTTGGTATTGGCATGGTTTGTAGACGCACCTAAAATATTATATCGACTTATAACTACATATAAACCAGTTGATGTAATACGTCCGTTTTGCAAATGTAAATACCTATTAGGTTATCATGTACTATTTACCTTTATAGTGTCCAAAGGGTGGCCCACTACCACAGTGCATATCCCACCGAAACCTCCACAAATAAAATATTCAAAAGCACTTTCAGCCATTTTCTAGTTTCAAATCACAGCAACTTATGTTGATTAAAAAAATAATTGAAGCAGATAAATGAAATTGACCTAACCTTAAATGTGTACAGTACAACTTTCACTTTTCATTTTTTTATTTTGCTTGTTTTTGACGACTGACACATTGCATTGGCAGCGACAACTAACATATAACTAGGGTATAGGGACCATTACCATTTCAGATAAGGTATCTTAGTAACAAAAAAATCGGACATTTTTAAACTCCACAAATTGAAATTTGAATCATATATTATCATGGATGACATGACATTGCATAAAACTGTATTTTGCTTCTTTATTGCAACACAAATACAAAATAGCAGGATGCATTTCTTCAAACTAGGTACATGTTTTTCAAATCGTCATTCTGTTCTTTAACGTTTGAAACACTTAATAAAAAATTATTTGAATTGGGAAATTTTGAATACTTGATTCAGTGTTATGTTGATCTTGATCATGTTAAAAAAAATGTTTATTACCTACTAAAAGAGTGAGGTTCAGCTAAATGGTGAATTTGAATCCAAGACATTTCTAAATTTTCCATTTTCAAGATGGAGTCATTTTTTAAAAATCCTAACAAAAATAGAAGAAATTACTATAGAATGATTAATTGACAAAGTAATCTGAATTTAAATAAAACTAAGCGATTTTGTGATTTTCACTATAATTAATTTCAAACATGACAATATTGTGTCGCCCACACAGTGACTTCATCAGATGTTGATGATAAACTAGAAACCAGTTTATCATTAACATCTGATGAAGCCACTGTGTTGACGAAACAATATTGTCATGTTGAAACACTTGTTATAGTGAAAATTACAAAACCACTTAGTTTTATTTAAATTATGTATTTAGATTTTTATCAAGTATCGGCCCAATCGATTAATGAAAGTAATCTGAATTTAAAATGGTAAAATAATGTAAACAGGTAGATGAAAAAATTTATCAAACTTCTAGGAACGAGTGTTTTATTATTACTGATAGTTAATGATCAAAAAGGCATCACGGCAATTTTTCAACAATTAGGGGCATTCGTCGCTTCGTCAGTAGTAAGTCACGATTTGTCCAGCTTTTGAAAAGATTTTTTGCATGATCGCGAAGAAGGTGAAGCCAACAATTTTTCAGAGCAGCAACGGAATATTTTGAATACCTAATATATAGACCTATATTGAATAAAATCAATTTATATATATATATATATATATATATATATATATATATATATATATATATATATATATATATATATAAATTTATATATCAAAAAGGTTTATATAGGTACATTTATGAAAATAAAAAAAGAAACTTACGGTATAGACCTGCATTTTTTTTGTAACAGTCGTTGACATATGTTTCGAGCTATTGGCTCTCTTCAGAACGGCGCATTACAAGTTTCAGATGTTCGAACTTGGAAGTTAATTCAAACACAAATTTCTTCAGTGATTCTTCACGTAGAATGACGAATAATGTAACATGACGTCTTTTCAACGTCAGATCACTGACGTTCATATAATGACAGCAGATGATGTCAGAGCAAAGTACTCTTCTTGTCACTTCATCACCCTTAATTTTTTAAGAAATGACAAATGTTCTAATTCTAAATGCAATAAAACGTAATTCAATGACGTCTTTTTAAAAGTTCAAGATGACGTCTTGAGGCTGTGACATTTCGACGTCACATCTCACATATCGAAACCAATATATGACGTCATATTACCGTCAGCTTGCTACTTGGGATATATATATATATATATATATATTTTTTTAAATTGATTTATTGCCTGTTTAAGATAGTTTATTTAGAATGTTTTTAGCAATAACAGGCTTATTTTAATATGAAAAACTTTATTTTATTAGTTTTGACAAAGTTGTGATATACAACGAAACGTCAACAAAAATAAAGTTTTTCATACCTGTTATTGCTAAAAACATTCTAATATATATATATATATATATATATATATATATATATATATATATATATATATATATATATATATGAATATATTTAATTTGAATTTTTCAAATGAATGTTCTAGTGTTCATTTTCTTATATATATAAATATATACAAGGTGCGCCAGAGAAACTTACTTATCTGAAAAAATTTCCGCAAGGTGAGTTGGGCGGGAAGAGGGGGCGCATCTGGAGGGGGAAGTCCCCAAGTTTGTTTCTCCCTCCAGTCAGTTGCCATCATGCTCTGGTCTAGAGAGTAGCAGGCTTTCGCAGTCGAGAGCTTCTTGGAAGTGGAAGTGTCGCTAAACCCAGAAATGGACTTCAACAGACCATCAGAACTCCGGAAAATATCGAAAGAGTGAGGCAGTCTCACTCTTCTGGCATTCTCCATGAAGACCTTCAATTTCATCCCTATAAATTGGCTATTGTGCAAGAATTAACTGAACGCGATTTTGTTGCCCGTCAAAATGCATGTGAAAAGCTGGTTGAAAACCTGCCTGAATACGCGGTCGTTTTTTTCAGTGACGAGGCTCACTTCCACATTTCCGGCTGCGTCAACAAGCAAAACATGCGTTATTGGTGTGGTGGAAATCCACGCGAGCTTCACCAGAAGCCACTTAATTGTGAGCGAGTTACTGTCTGGTGTGCGATGTAGGTAATGGGAATAATTGGTCTTTATTTTTTTGAAGAAAACGAACGCGCAGTTACCGTGAATCGAGCTCGTTACAGGAACATGATCGAGGAATTTTTTCTTCCAAGACTAGAAGAAATGAACGTTAGGAACGTGTGGTTTCAGCAAGATGGAGCCACAGCACACACAGCACGAGACTCAATGAATTTGTTTCGACAACATTTCCCCGACCGCCTCATCTCTCTCAGAGGCGATCTTCAATGGCCGGCACGCTCCCCAGATTTGACTCTAAGCGATTTCTTTTTATGGGGTTATTTGAAATCTCTGGTTTATGTCGATCGACCACGGACCATAGCACACCTCAAAAACAACATTCGCGACGTCATTGCCAACATACCGATTGATATGCTGCAAAGAGTGGATACGAATTTCAAAAATCGACTTCATCAGTGTATGCGCAATGGGGGCAAAAAAAATTGGGATATTGTATTCTCAAATAAAAAAAAAATTGAAACAATAATTGAAGTACTTTTGTTTTTATTGACCTTTCAAATAAGTAAGTTTCTCTGGCGCACCCTATATATATATATATATATATATATATATATATATATATATATATATATATATATATATATATATATATATATATATATAAATCTATCATATATTAAATAAGGACGCTATAATATATACGCTATAATGAACTTATTTCAAATCCAATTTTCAATCATTGAAACGGGTTTGCGGATGTTGTCGGTGCGTACATACTTTTTTCTCTCCATTGTTTTATAGATTTTTGTTTAATTTTCTTTTGAATTGGTGTGTTCATTATGTTTAATTAAATAGGGCTAAAGGTTTATCCTCGGCTTTTCACATTTTAAATAGTAATAATAAATAAATCTCACTGAAAAAACACTCATAATATTTAAAATAATACAATTTCCAGACATTTATTGTGTGTTCTGTGAGCTACTTTGTTATTCCAATTCCTCAATTGACGAAATGTACTTAAATGAAAGATGGAACAGAAATCAAAAATCTATACCAAATTAATGAAATCTTTAGTGCCCACAGTAAATGGTGAGTTATTATATTGTTATTGTGATTTAGAATGATGTGAAATATTTGAATAGTATAACATATTCTTAATATCCATGTTGACTGATATGAATTTGTAGTACTATTCCAGTGATGTAAAGAGTGAAGCCTTTCCACTTTTAAGCAACCTACATAATATGTATTGCAATTCAGAGAAATAACACAAACCCATAAAAATAACCGAAGATATAAACTGAGGTGTATATTTAAACATCGTGTAATATATTTTATACTTCAAATATAAATGTTATCGAGTGGTTAAAGAATTATGGTGAAGCTATTATTCATACCTATATTTCAGTATCATTGAATTTAATCAGTAAATTAAAAAGGTAAAATGTATGTAATGGTAATATGTTATTTGCAAGATAGATAAAAAAATGACACTGCCAGAAACAAAACATTAGTGTATATTTTGAGTTGTCTTTTTATAATGCAGTCAATATACATATTTCATTGAAAAAACATTACTTACAATAGTTGATATTCATTTCGACTGAACAAAATGGCAAGAAAAAGCAATACCCAATACCTATTATTCACAATTTTCTTTAAAAATTAAATAAATGTCATAAAAATATTAAAATTTTTTCAATATTTCATCTAGTATAAAAACATTATGATATAAAATGATTCTCTATATAATATTTAGAAATTAAGTTGAAACAGCGTACATATTATTGAAATTTCCAGAAAAATGTATATCTTATTTAATATAAATTTGTGATTTTTCAAAGAAGTTATACAATTACTGTACTTTGTATCATTATTCATTCAGAAATTAAAGTATTGTATGCGTATTATCAAAACTATGCCATTTTCAAATTACTTAAAATATGCAATCCAATACGATTTGTTATAATTTAAAAATTTTCACATACCTTTTAAGAGGCACATATATATATATATATATATATATATATATATATATATATATATATATATATATATATACCATGTATAATCACATACATAAATCAATAAATCGGACCGTAGACAAATAGATCATAAAAAATTGTTTTAGACTAGCAAACTTTGAAATTTTGTGCTACTCTATTCAAATAATATTGATATGATTTGTTAGTGAAATTTAACCTGCTCCAGTACTGAAATGAACAAATCAGCAGAGTATTTCTAGATAGGAACATTCTATAAAATACTGTCTTATTTCAGCTGCCACTATTTCCCTGAGATTAAAATTCTTGTACCATGAAGGATGTGGCAGTTTGGCAATTAAAATGAACTTCAATCAGATCCAATTTAAATTTTGAACTGCGTTCTACACATATCGAATAAAAATTACTCATAAAACAAACGACTCATATGTCTACCGAATAAAAAAAATGTACAATAACATTTTCTAAACGAAATATGAAGTATATTCATGCGGCATAACTCCCCTCCTCGGATAGAAAGTATGGTTCACAGAATAATTCATCAAATTATTTATACTAGAGGTATAAATATCTGCAAATCTGAACAATCTTCGAGAAAAGTAAGTTGGATTGTGGTATGTACGGAATACACTTCCAAATTGCTCATTGAATACACATTTTATGTTGTTCCTGAAAAAAAAATAAAGCTCAAGATTCTTCAGTCATCAAATAAATTTCAAATAATAGTTAATTAGCGTAACACCTTCAAGTCCCGTTAGCATTCGATCTATCGTCTTACTATCAGATTTCACATAATATTTTGTAATATCTATGCTTTAAATCGTTTAATTAGAATTAAATAGTTGAATAATAAAATCCTTAAGTCGTTAATGAAATTCTACGATTTTTTCGTTCTTTACATGATTTTTACTTGAATTTTGTGATGCCGTTGTCTTTTTATTTATTGCACAAGTATTTTCGTGCAAGTTGAACTTTGATTCTATGTGTAAATATTAAAATATTAACCTCCAGCATATTTTGCCTTCGATCCTTTTTAATATTTTCAACATTTACATTTGAGTCATATATGTACCTCGGTTTACTTTTAAGATTGCTCTCTATTGAAGAATTTGAAGTTTCTTTACAACTGACAAGTTGCCTCGATATAGGACAGTAGCTGCAAAATTGAAGTGAGCAATTGCATTATACAGGTGTCCAAAAAGAGTATCGGGTATTTGTAAGTTCAATAAAACAAAAACTACTTGTAAATAAAAAAAGTCTAGTATTGATAATACTAACATTAAATGGAAAATTATTTGGAAAAGATCATTTTATCTAAATGGCGACCGTTACGTTGCTGGAACTCTTCTAATCGGACACGAAGATTACCGATGACACTCCGACACATAACTCTGGATATTGCTGCCATTTCTGACCTGATTTTTCCTTCAGCTGTGTAAGGTTTGTTCTCGTAAACGTTACTTTTAAGGTATACGCATACGAAATAGTCAAGCGGGCTAAGGTCTGGGCTTCTGGGAGACCCGTTGATGTTACCCCTACGCGAAATCAGTTTATTAGGGAATAACTCATTGACGACTTCCAACGCTGCATTCGATGTATGGCAAGTGGCCCCATCTTGTTGAAACCCTCAAACCGATGATTTTTTCATCATAAATATATTTTTGAACATAAAAAATGTTTAACGCTTGACTTCGCTTAAGGATGGATAACGACGGATTTTGACGAACCGACGTCTCCACTTCTTCGATGGTTTTCTCATCGCGAACTGAACGTGGGCGATCCGACTTTTGGATTTTTACCGTCGCACCTGTATTTTCGAACACATGTATCCATTTTCTAATGCTATCGTCACTTGACGCATGGCGTGTACGGTATTCGCACGTTACATACGTTGATCAGTCACTACTGAGTAACCATTACGATAATACGCTCGTAGGCAAAAAGCCGGGTACCACTCCATCGCAACTAAAACTCCACAGAATAGCGGACGATACGAACTCCTACCCGCTCTTTAGTATCGCTCCGTTTCAAATGCAGCGCGAAAACAAATACCCGATACTCTTTTTGGACAGCTGTATATACATTTTCTCTAATTTCTGTGGAAAGGTTATGCCAACAGCCGTATAGTATTCAGATTTTCTTAGATATTATTTTGCAGATATAATTTATGTGTTCATTGAGTCTATGAACGAATTGTCTGTTACCTCAATTTATCTCTCTCTTGCATCCACTTGGCCAAAACAGCTTGCTCTTCTTCATCTTCACAATCCTGATGATCTTCTATAAGTTGCGTCAGCATTTGCAACCAGTTAGCATCTTTTTTAAATTTTGGGTTGTTTAGTGTAGCGATTTCATGCTGAAAAAGTAATGTTTGTAAAGACATTTCGAAAATTAGTTAAATTTCGTTCATTATATACCTACTTACAATTCCAATACTGTGCCTATATCATACTTAAAGCTTTATATTTGATATTATAAAGATATATATATATATATATATATATATATATATATATATATATATATATATATATATATATATATATATATATATATATATATATAAATATATATATATATATATATATATATATATATATATATATATATATATATATATATATATATATATATATATATATATATATATATATATATATATATATATATATATATATATATATATATATATATATATATATATATATATATATATATATATATATATATATATATATATATATATATATATATATATATATATATATATATATATATATATATATATATATATATATATATATATATATATATATATATATATATATATATATATTTTGAAATTCTTAAAATGTGTTTAATTTATTGACAGTTATACTATTAAAATCCTATTAAGTTTTTTGATCGATAATAATGCGTTCATAGCTTGAAAGTTAAACTTTTTGTAAAATTTATATTCATACATTTCGACAAAATAACGTACTGTGAGTTCATTTATGATCGCCCCTGTTCTCCAACCATGTTCCAGTGTTACATCAGCCAGGTCACTATATGGATGATCTCCAAAATACAAAACCTGATGACCCCTCCAACCTGTAAGATCTTGGAGTTGTTTAACTGTTCCCTGAAAGAGTTAGTGTATTAAATTCAGATAACTTTAATTTGAATTCACTGACTTCGTAATAGATTACGCCTTTTTCTAATTTTGTAACTCTGTCCCATATATGCATACCACTATGTTCGTCAAACACTCTGATAGGCCTTGAATCGTCAGTGAAGAATTTTGGTTTCCTCGCTTGCACAATCAATACATCGAAGTATTCTTTCCAATTCGCACCAACCAAATGTTCCATACCTTTATTTCTGAAATAAGATACCAGTAATAAAATTATTCAGAAACATTTATCGTACGTGAAAATAATGAAAACAATGTTACAGATATGATATAAAATGAACCAAATATATTTTTACTTACACAAACTTATATGGGCTGTTGGTAACAAGGAAGAGCTTCTTGTTAGCATTTTTCAATCTGTCGAAAAAAGGTTTCAGATCATGTGCTTCAATGTATTCAGCCACATTCTGAGCAACAATTTTATGCATTACAGGGTGAGAATTTTTGACAGAATTCTGGAAAAAAATGGAAACATTCTCAATTTGAAAAGTGAATTCAATGTACAACTTTGTTAAGAATTTTCAGAAAAACAAAAAACTATGTAAAATATTGAATGAATCTGCTAATGTTGAAAGTCTATATCCAATTCAAACACGTTCAGAAAGGGTATTGTACATGTAGACATATATAAAACTAGAGTAGAAATATAAATGAAACTTATTTCCTTTGAACGAAATTTATTATCAAATTTACAAACTCAAACGTTTTAACATAAAACAAACAACACAGAACATTAGTAAAAAAATAGATATTGTATTTGAAATCTAACTTACATCATAATAAAACACATACTCTATAGCACCATCAGATGCACAAGGAACTTTATATTAAAATCTCTCGTTTGTTTGTGCATATAAGCGATCATATATTCACAATGATATTCAGTTCTATACTCAGACATCTATACACTACAAACAAATCATTTTCCAAGTATAAATTTACTTGTAGATAATCAATACATTTTTTTTACAATAACAGCTTTTAGAAAATAAAATTGAACTTTAAAATGTTTTTAAAAAAGTTATTAGCTTAATGGAGCTTTTAACTTTTCCATTATTTAGGAGCAGTGTTTCATCAACAAGAACAGTAATATTTCTCAAACAATAATGATTATCTCATTCAAAAGTCATAATTTCTTCAAAATATAGTGTCATTTTTAGAGCAATATTAATGTTTTAAGAAAATTTGCAAACCATATGTTGTAAGAGAAAATAATGAAATATAAGAATTTGTTGACGAAAATTAGAAATTTTCTGGAAAATCATTCTGTCACACTATTTTCTAGAAAAGGACCTCATTTCTATCATGTTTAAATTAATATCAGAACAGAAAATAATAAAACAAATCTTTCCAGATGTTCAACTGCCTCTGACTTAGTATCAAATATTTCAAAACTATTATTATTCACCATAATTCAGTCAAAGAGTAAGAAAGCTAAAAATGGAATTCATAATAAATTACTATTACAACAATATTTCAATAACATTTGAACTGTACAATCTTCTGTCTTCATATCACAATGGATAAATACAATCCTTTAAAAACATCAATAATTTGATGGAAAATACTTCTTCAACAAATCTTTTTTTGCTCCATTCAAAACCTTTTTTTTTTCTCAGAAGGAATTTAAATATCAAATTATTGAGTTATATAATATACATATAATTGTCATCAAATGTTTAAAAGCACCATTTATTGCAACAGCTTTGTGATGCTGTTTCTTTAGACTAAAATTAAGAAATCGACTAACTAGATATCACCATTTAAGACATATTTCTTCAGTAGTGATGTGAAATTATATTCTGTTTATCATTTAACATCGATAAAATACTTGAATGAACGTCGAGTACATTGAATGTACTCAAATACTTTACATTGAATCAAATTTTTCAAGATTGTAGAAAACAAACATAGTCAACAGAAATTAGTAAAAAGAAAACATACTGAAATCCAAATGAGTATTATTTCAAATTGGATATCTTCAACTATAAAATAAATGATATAAATATAGCCAGGTGGGCTCTGGTGACTGAATAATCGTTATTTAATTAATTTCAAGCATTATTCTTGGAAGATTATTATGAAATGTTGGAAAATCATATCAGAAACTCCTCAACAACAACAAAATATTTTTAAACTATTAAAAAAGTATAAAATTATTATTCTTTATATCTTATTATTCCTTATATCATCCTCCTAATAATAAATGTGCCAATATAGAAAGTTTCAAATATATATATAATATATATATATATATATATATATATATATATATATATATATATATATATATATATATATATATATATATATATAAGAAACTTGAGGTATTAACCTGAAATTTTGTGACAGCCGTTTACATATGTTTCAAGATGATTGGCTATCATCAGAACGCCGTAGTTCAAGTTTTAGATGTTCAAACTTAGATGTTAATTAAAAAAAACACAAAATTCTATGTGAGGAATCGACTTCTTTTTGGCTTTGATCAATCCTAATTCAATCCCTAGCCAAAAAGAAGTCGATTCGTCACACAGAATTTTGTGTTTTGTTTTGGGTTTTTTCAATTAACATCCAAGTTTGAACATCTAAAACTTGAACTACGCCGTTATGATGATAGCCAATTAGCTTGAAACATATGTAAACGCCTCTCACAAAAATTTCAGGTTAATACTGTAAGTTTCTTATCTTCCATTTTAATACCTGTATAATCCTTTTCAAATTATACATATATATATATATTTAACATTTTCTGACATGAAAAGTTATGAAAATTAATGATTCAAAAATTTCTTCCTAAATCTAAAATATTATTCTTAAAGTTGATATTGCAGTCTATGTTATTGATAAGATAATTACATTATTTACATACCTATACAATTTAATTGTTACTATACAAATTATACAAGAAGTCACCTTTTTTTTCTACATTTACATAACAATTTGATATTCATTTTCAATAATAGTCAACAACATATTTTTTAATAAAATTTTAAAATTAATTTTATAACTAGGAACGGAAAACACTGGAAACACCTTGAATAGCATATTGGAAAGATCTCAAATAATTCTCTTGCATCTCAAGTTTTCCCAAATATGTTCTTAGAACCACATATTCGCCATTCTGTACAAACTATTGATAGCATTGAACATTTTTCATTTTATTGACTATTAATAGTCCATTTATTTCATCAACTTTATAATTTTTTTTATTATTTTATAAACATAATTTATGATTTTTTAATATCAAACTTAAAACAAGTGAATATCCTTTAAGATTCTCAAACATTCAAAACATCAACTGAATGCAATTAATTTAAAATCGAAATTCAATTTCAAAACTAATAATAAAACAATTTTAATTCTAATGAAACATGAACAAATAACTTCTAGCATGCACTGAACAGTACAAGTGCTCAAATACTGAGTTATTCATATTTTATTGTTAAATCTTTTTGTTGATTCCAAATGAACTGTATATAAATCACCTGTTTATACAGGTTAACATAGTATCACACTGAATACATCTTTTGAGATATATTTAACTTGCCAATTTGGAATCACTCCTCAGTTTTAGAAATCTAGAAATCAAAAAATAACACGAGAATTACTGAGAAAGAGCAAACAATAACAAAACAACATGATTAAGAGTTGATGAATTGAGTTTTCATTAAGTAATTGGAATCAATCCTCAGATTTAGAAATCTAGAAACTTTTAAAAATTACATGAGAGAAATTGAGAAAGACCAAACAATAACAAATCAAGAAGATTCAAAGTCAATAAATTGAGTTTTCATCAAGTATTTGAAATCACTCTTCAGCTTTAAAAATCTAGGAATCAAAAAATGACACAAACATAACTGAGAAAGAGCAAACAATAACAAATCAACAAGATTAACACTTAATGAATTCAGTTTTCATCAAGTATTCAATCATATATTCAATTTTTGTCAAATTTGCCACTTAATTAATTTTCAGAGTCATTCAAATATTCTGAAAAATCTATTATCAAGTATTTGGAATCATTCCTCAGTCTTATAAGTCTAGAAATGTTTAAAAATAACATGAGATGAATTGATAAAGCGCAAACAATAACAAAACAAGATTAAGAGTTAATAAATTTAGTTTTAATCAAGTATTTGGAATCACTCCTCAGTTTTAGAAATTTAGGAATAAAAAAATAACACGAGAGATTAAGAGTTAATGAATTCAGGTTTCATCAAGTATTCAATCTTATATTGAACTTTTTTCAAATTTGCTACTTAATTAATTTTCAGAGCCATTCAAATATTCTGAAAAATGTATTAATGCCTTCATTTCATTGAAAATATTTCATACATCTTCTAAAATTCACAAAATTAAAATATTACTCTGAACTTGATGAAACTCAGTATTACAAAACACTGGTCTGATAAAAATAAAACAATTAAATAATTTCATTGATAATCATCAGTAATGATTATGAATGATTATTTTTTTCCAAATTAACTATATCAGGTTTATAATCACCCTCATTCTGCGTATCATTATTAATATCCAGGGATAAGTTTGATAAACCTTCTGTTAATTTCAACTGACACTCTTCTACCAAATTCTTTTCAAGTGCATTCAATTTTTCGCGAAATGTTTTCTTTATATCCTCCGGTAATGCAGCAGCACCTGCCTCTTCATCAATCTCATCGTCAGAATCTACATTTTCTTGTAGAACACGCTGTAAAAATTGGGTTTCGATTTCATCCAGAGAAAGTTGCAAGTCCTTCTTCTCTATCTTCATATCCATCACTTCTTTCACTATGTTATTCCATTCATTACTGTCCCATTTACCAACATAAATAATGTAATCCTTGATAAATATATCATTTAGAATATAGCGGCAACAGTCTCCACCCCTAATGAATATATTGTAGATTTGCAACAAGCATTTCATTATACAAACTTCTCCTAGGTTGAGAATTATTTTTAAATCTTCAAAAACTTTCAAACTAAGATTGTAATTGCGAAACAATGGATAAATCAAACTGCGTCTGAAACCACTTATTATGGCACTTTTGGGACTATCAAATCCAGTAAGCCATCCCAATGAAGCAGCAATTTCAGTGATAGTCCAGCCAGATTCGCAATTGCCTTCAAAGCACGTAGCCCTAGCATCATAACAATAAGCAAAAAGAATATCAATCAAACTAGTATAGCAATATACTCTTTGCTCTGGTGACAAATTATAGTTTTTATTAGGAAGGTCTTTTAAAATATCAAGTTCTGCATCCACAAATGCCAAGGAAATTTTTAAAATACGAGACCATGGGGAGTCAACTTGAATTATGTCTCTTATCAAGGATTCCTCCTCAGCAAAATCAGCTTCATAATGTTCTACATTGAACTTAGTTTTTTCATCAATACTTTGTAATTTTTTTCTTTCTTCTAAATCATTTATACGAGGATCTACTTTGAAAATTCCAACATACTCATTTATAATTCTATGGAAGTCATATAAGCCTTTCATTGCAAAGCCATATTTATGTGCAGTCTCATAAGTATCTTCCCACATAACATTATCTGCATCGTCTAGTATTAAAACTCTGTCAATTTTCTTTTTTTCATTAACTGGGGTCAAGAGGCGAATAATCATATCTAAATTTTTGAAATGCTCACCTGGTATAGCTTTTTTCATAACGAATGTCAGAATTCCTTTATCAGAATCATATTTACTATGCATAACTTCATCTTTCAAAGCACCAGGCAGACACAACTTCAAGTGGTAAGGATTACAGTAAAAATATATTCTCTCATCCTGTATAAAGAATTCTAGTTCATTTAACTTAATGTATTTGGCAGTTATTTCCAAAGTAACTGTGTCTGATGTTTGCGTAAGAAAAAATCTTGGCACAATCATGATTATTCATCAAATATCACACAGGCAATAAAACATGAAAACTAACATAAATCGAAAACCATTTTTGAATTCAATTGTTTTATAATGTTTGGCTTTGGTTAGGTTAAAATCATAGAATAAAAATAACTCTATGGTCATATTTTCAAGTTAATAGTTACTTTGAAGCTTATAGTTACTCTTTAATTAGCCAGTATATGATTTTATTGTTGAGATTAATAGTAAATTTCTTACCTTAACATCTCTAAATAGTATTTCTGGATGATAGTCTATATGATTTCTCTCAAAATAATCTGTAACATTACAAATGAGACACATTTCTGGCACAGAAAAAAGATCTGCTAGTTGTACCATTTTAGAATGGCTGCCCTGAAAAGTTGACATTAAAATTTTTCTAATCAAAACCAGAACCTTGCAATGGCTTCAAAATAATTGAAATTGATATCCACTGGACTTACAGATGAGTGACGATCTCCTTCGACATATGCTATGGGTATTATACGATTTTTATAAAGCTTAAGTACGTTTTCATTTGATAAAGGTTTTAACCCTCTATACACAGAACCAAACTGGATTTGCAGGAATGAATCAAGTTTAATTAGAACCCCTTTTTCAATGTCATAATGAAGACCTCTTACAGCGAACCCTGGTTTGTATTCAAGATTTGCTATTTTTTTCGGATACTGAAAATAATTGTAGTAATTCACTATTGATGACTACACATATGTAAGTCGAAAGGAAATTTGTATTGGGCTTACCTTATATTTCTCTATCAAAGTTTCTCTCCCCAAATTGTACAAAAGATAGTCCAGAGAGGGTTTGTAACATGCTAGAGTGTAGTCATAGTCAAATCCATAAACTTTCACTTCCTTCAGGTCAAGTTCATTACAGGCAAAAACAGCTGAAGGGTTCACATCTTTAGGTAACTTTTTAGCTGAAGAAAATTGACATTGCAATATTGTGAAACCCTCATACAGTTGAGACTGTAAGTCTCGACCCCAAGTTCAGAATTTGGGGAAAGTATGACATAATTACATTAGTTCATTTTTTCATTCGTATAAGAATATATTCTAGGTATATGAAGTTCTTAATTTGGATAAATTTAGCAAGTCAATTGAATGGAATATCTAAACCTCTGAAACCAGAGTGAATCAAAAACATGCATTTAAAACAATGAAGAGCAGGTTAAAATACTTACATTCACATTTTGCTTTGATCTTTTTATATGCTTCCTCAAGCCTGTAAGATGAATGCTGTCTCAAAGGTAAAGTAGTCAATGCTACGAGGCACTTATTGAAAATATTGGAATTATTCTTTTTCGCATGATATTCAAAAATTAACTTGCGTAGTAACATTTTTGTTAAAAAACGAAATTTTTGTGAACAATTTTTGTTGCTTGTGAAGCTAAATTAAATTCGAGATTATTTGTTGTATTTACACTTGTGATCCGTTTCGCGCAACTTTCGCTTGATAATATCATATGAAATTTTATTAACATTATTAAAGTATCACGATATTGTATATAATGAAATGAATTCGATTAGTTCTATTTCTAGTTAACATTTTGGAGCAAGTGCCAAATAATAGTTACTCCGTTGTATTACATGCAATTATAATCAGATGCTTATTACAGTATTCATGTGTTAATGATATGCACACGTCCGTATTTCTTTGTAAAAATAAAAAATTGAATATTTTGTTTTCACTTCAAGTTACGGATAGAAACGTGAGCGATTGAGAATTGAGGTTATGAGGGGTAATAAGATGAACGAAATGAAATAATGAGTTCAATAAGAAATTTGATATGACTTGTTCCGTGAGGGAATATCCCTTGGTTTTACAATTCAAATTAATTAGAAAAAATGATAAATGAACAACATAATAACTTTATTGTCTTATTAGGTTAGCTTAAACTGATAATGAGAAAGAAGGATACTGTAATTTACACCAAGCGCACATCATTTGATATGATATGCTGCAACTTTTCCGAAATAGAGTTCGCCAGTGTAGATGAAGTAAATTTCAAGAATGTAGGTAACTGAGCTAAAATATTACCACCTATAGGGATAATAGTTTAGGATTTATCTATAGGGATTTATCCTGATTTTATCTATTTCTGTTTTAAATTTTAACTGAATTAAACCTTATAGATATATCAATACGGTTTATTTCAGGTAAAATTTAAAACATAAATAGAAGAAATCACGATGAATTCCTATCTTTTAAATATATATATATATATATATATATATATATATATATATATATATATATATATATATATATATATATATATATATATATACATGCTTATGTGTATATGGCACATGTGCTTATGGCACTGAATGAAATATTTGAGAAAATAAACACTAGAACATTAATTCGAAAAATTCAAATTAATCAAAAGAATGTTATACTAGAGCTAGATATGTGAACGTGTATACCTGATGAACACGAGTTCCTTGCAGAACGAAACATATGTCTCGCACTTCCATCAGGTGTGCGATTATTTCTCTAACATTTATCCCTTGAAGGATAATGGAGACATCACATCGTACACGTTCACATATCCAGCTCTACTGTAACATTCTTTTGGTTAATTTGAATTTTTCGAATGAATGTTCTAATGTTCATTTTCTATATATATATATATATATATATATATATATATATATATATATATTTTTTTCTATATATATATATATATATATATATATATATATATATATATATATATATATATATATATATTATTATTATTATTATTATTATTACGATTGTTCCCCATGAGGAGAGCGACTGAACTTTAATTCGTAATCATTAGGAATTCATCCTCTCTGAATGCTCTTTTTTCCGTTCATCTGTCCACTTTACTCCAGGTTGATGATTTGGTTTTTGCTCAAACTTCACATGTGCGATTTTATAGCGACATTCAGTGCGATCTTCGAGATTTTATTGATCTGTTGTAGATCCTTTTGGACCTCTTTTAGCCATTCTGTTCCGCATTAACTATTCATAATTATATCGAATTTATAATAAATTATAAAATACATTCTGTTTGTATAATTTGTGGATGCAGAGCTCAAGATTAATATTCAATCGACATTTAATTCTCGATTCTTGTTTCAGGTTTGTTATATTGTTAGATTTAAGTTAATATTGTATTGTATTATAACTTATTTATTGAATAAATTCTTGTTTCAGTTTTAAATATTCATCGAGAGTCATTGACTATTGAATAAAATACAAAAATAACTAAATTATATATATATATATATATATATATATATATATATATATATATATATATATATATATATATATATATATATATATATATATATATATATATATATATATATATATATATATATATATATATATATATATATATATATATATATATATATATATATATATATATATATATATATATATATATATATATATATATATATATATATATATATATATATATATATATATATATATATATATATATAAATAGGTCTCATTTTAAAATATTTATTCGACATAGATTTTTTATATCCGTATTTAAGCAATCATATCGTTGTTGTAATTAATCCTTCATTTTAAAGTAGACTGCAGAATGTTTTACCAACCGGAGAGAATATTTCATAGTCGAAAGCAGTCTAACGTTTTTTGTTGTACTGATTTTCTCTATTTTTAATGGAAGAAACTAATCCGGACAAACAACATCAGGCATCTTTTCAATCACAATGAACGGCTGAATGCAATTTGTAAAGAATTTATTCATCGGTAGAGATGAGTTAGGATATCTGGTGGACGTAAACACTAATTAAACAAAAATAACAAGGGCACACTACACAAATGTTTCGAATGACTGACCAATATAAGAAGGAATTGCTTATGATTTCACTCTTAAGTGTTCCGGTAACCTACAAATATAAAGCACTTTATGCATTTTACTTAATATCGATGAAAATTATCCAATATCACTTGAAATATCAAAATGAACACTTAACTCGATATGAATATTGTAAGAAATAGTAAAAGTGAATATAGTTACTTATTTGTACATTTACATGAATGTTTCAAACCAGAGAAGCAGAAGGACTTAAAACTCAAATTATAACGAGAAAATTAATTCATATGAAATGGAGAGAAAATACGAAGTATTGTATTATTAGTTATATCAAACTCTCGATATTGAGTTGGTAGCCCGGAATATATGCTGAGGGTATTGTAAAATTTTGTGGAATTTGATAAGTGTTTTCCAATTATGATGTATTACTAAATCCAAGGTTTGTTCAAAAAAAAAGGTGAATTTTGAATTTTTTCGAAAAGTGTTTATTTATTCATCAATATTCATTTCGTTCCCTTCAAAGTAATCCCCCTCAGAAATGATGCACTTATGTCAGCGCTTCTTCCAATCCTCGAAGCATTTTTAAAATACGGTTTTCGGTATGGCCATTAGCTCGTTCTTCGATTCTGACTCATCAATTGTGCCAAAACGCTTTCCTTTCATTGGTCTTTTCAGTTTTGGGAATAAGAAAAAGTCGCAAGAAGCCAAATCTGGCGAATACAGTGGTTGAGGCATGATTACGATGTGCTTTTTGGCCAAAAAATCACGAACAGGCATTGATGTGTGAGCGGATACATTATCGTGATGCAGAATCCATGATTTGTTTTTCCACAATTCCAATCGTTTGAGCCGTATTGCTTTCTCGCAAACGTTGCATACCTTCCTTGTAGTGTTCGTTATTAACCCTATGTGACCTGTTAGCAAGATCTAATGATGCAGCATGCGTTTTAATCGAAGAAACAGTGAGCGGAACTTTCACATTTGATCGAACTTGGCGTGCTTTTTTCGGTGTTGGCTCTTCTGGCCGCTTGCATTGGGATGATTGGGTCTTGGTTTCGACGTCATAACCATATACCCACGTTTCGTGACCATTCAGCAACTCCTGAGCGATACTAATGCGACGTTGCTTTCGTTCAAAATTTAGTAATTCCGAAATAAACTTCGATTCTACCAGTTTCATGCCCAAAACATCCAAGAAAATTGCATGGAATGTGCTGATTAATATGCCAACATCCTCTGCAACTTTCCTGATAGTGATTTGACGATTTTCCAAAACAATTTTCTTCACTGTTTCGATATTTTCTTCGTTTTTTAACGTGGTTGCAACTCCAGGGCTCTCATCGTCCTCAACATCTTCTCGGCCTTTTACAAAGCGCTTGTACCGCTTATAAACACTTTTTTGGGGCAAAGTAGACTCTCCGAATGACACAGTCGACATTTTAAGTGCATTGGAACACTTTATTCCATTTCTAACGGAAAATTTGATACGGATCCATTTTTTCAAAAGTAGAAAATCGAAGAACACACAAAAAGTTGTTAACCTTTTCAGTTGTTAAAAACAAACTACTAATCCATAATGACTAATAATGCCACCATATAAGAAACGTATGGGTACCAACATAACAAATAAAAAGTTCACCTCTTCTTTTGAACATACCTCGTATGCAGTGAGGTATCTTCTGCAGAGGTATCTTATGTATATAAGAAATATATACATATCTATAATTATGTATTTGGATATCTTTTGTATCTTATGAAAAACACATTGTAGAATAGAAAGCACATGAACTGTGTAATGAACAAATTATAAACACTTCTTAATAAAAGAAGCGATTTTCAAAAATCATCAAAAAGATACAATATACAACACAATAATTACACCAATTCTTACGTATGACGCTTTTGTATGGTCTGGAGTAAGTGTCTGGAGTAAGTCATTAAAATTATTTAAAAAATTCTGCTTCTAACAACTAATTTAGACAAACATACACGAATTAAAACGTTACACTGAAAAGTATAAATGGAGCAACTATTAGGTATAGACTATTGAACAAATTTTACAAAATTCAACTCAACAAAAAAATTAATAATATATTTAATAATAATAAATTGATGAAATAATTAAAATTATCATTAACCGATGGGCTTATAATACATGATATATAAAATGCAAGCAAATTAATTTCTTCTTCACTTTCAAGAAAGAATATGACGAACAGTGTATCCTAATGCACAAGATCCTAATATCTGAAGACAGAGGCCTTACTGTATATCACGGAAAGCCTGTCAAAAAATCATCTATCTTGCAGTTAAACCAAGAGGTAGTATTTGTAAATTATAATACGAATAAATGAAGATATAAAATGTGTAATAAGATAAGAACTTTGAAAGTTGCCAGGTTCTTAGGGTATTTTTTAAAAGTGATGGGTGATTTTTTAAGAGCTAAGTTTTTCAGGTTGGCGGCACTGGTTGGTAATGGCATCCAAACGTCATCTGTTAAAGTGAAAAGTTTTCATTATACTCTGCCATTTCATCATAGAAAGACTTACAAACGAGCAACAATTGCAAATTGTTGAAATTTACTATCAAAATTCATGCTCTGTGAAAAATGTGTATCGTTTGTTACGACCATGTTATTGTCGTCATAATCGACCTGGTGAATCAACAATTCGTGCTGTTATCACCTAATTTCTTACCAAGTTTACTTTGTTGGACTTTAAACCGTGCGTACAGTGCGTACTGAACAGAATATTGTAGCCGTAGCGTACAGTGTTAATGAGGATCGTGAAATGTCAATTCATCGGCGTTCTCAGCAATTGGGCATGTGTTACTCAACCACATGGAAAATTTTACGTGTTGATTTGGGTTTGAAAGCCTATAAATTCAACTTCTGCAAGAATTGAAGCCGAATGACCTACCACAACGTCTAATTTTTGGTGATTGGGCCTTAGAACAGCTTAATGAAAATCCGCTGTTTTATCGAAAAATTGTGTACAGCGATGAGACTGATTTCTGGCTTAACGGATATGTAAATAAACAAAACTGTCGCATCTGGAGAGATGAACAGCCACATGCCATACAAGAATTACCGATGCATCCCGAAAAAACGACAGTTTGGTGCGGTTTATGGGCTGGTGGCATCATCGGTCCATTTTTCATCAAAGACGACCGTGGAAGAAAGGTTACCGTCAACAGCGAACGATATCGAGCCATGATACGTAACTTTTTTTTGCCCCAGTTGGCCGAGTTGAACTTGGTTGACATGTGGTTTCATCAAGACGATGCTACAAGCCACACAGCTCGTGAAACAATGGACATGTCGAAGGATGAATTTGGTGAGCAGTTTATCCCTCGGATTCGCCCTGTGAATTGGCCCCCAAGATCATGCGATTTGACACCTCTGGATTATTTCTTGTGGGTTATGTGAAGTCGTTAGGTGTATGTGGAAAAGCCGAACACGATTGAAGCCTCACAGCATAACATAACACACGTAATTCGTGGGATACAGGCCGAAATGCTCGAAAAAGTGAGGCAAAATTGGACTTTCCGAATGGAATATTTGATACGGAGCCGCGGTAAACATTTACATGAAGTTATCTTTAAAATGTAAATGGCAAAGGCCAAGTTATCAATTTCAATAAAAATTTTGAATATATGATGCAAATTGAGTGTTTTATTCGATTAAAAAAAACTACGCTTAAAAAATCACCCATTATATTGTGAAATCGAATGTTTGTAATTGTTATTCTTGTTATTCATTTGATCTTTTGCGAAGCAAATGCATCGGTTCGAATCCTAGGACAAAGAATGACATTCTTTTTCCTAGGACAAATACATGACATAAGACGCAAAATACTGTAGTAATTCCCACCATTATTTCAAGAAAGAATTCGATGGAGAGTGTATCCTATTGCGAAATATCCTAATATCTGAAGATAGAAGCCTTACTGTATATCACGAAACGCTTGTCAAATAATCATCTATCTTATAGTTAAGCCCAGAAGTAGGAATTGTAAATTATAATACGAAGAAATGATAAAATGTGTGATAGCAAAAGAACTTTGAAAGTTCCCAGGTCATTAGAGTATTTTATGAAATTGTATATTATGAAATCGAATGTTTCTTATTGTTATTCTTGTTATTTGTTCGATCTTTTGTGGAGCAAATGTACCGGGTTCGAATCCCAGCCGAGAAATTGGCATTTGTGTTTGTCTGTGAGTTAATATTATTATATAAAGGAAGGAATTTGTGTCAGATTACAAGCTGAAGCACTGTTTTGAAACCGGCAAAACTGTAGGTACAGTCTAATGACTGTTTTAGAAAAAAAGTACGTTTGGTGGAAAACGAAAACACAGAGAAATAACACTTGCTAGGAAGGGATAAACAAGTAAAGAAGAACTAATTCAAGATTGAGAAAATGCATTCAACGGTATTTGTTATTCAAGATGCTTAACTCCGTACATAACTTGTTTACATCATATATAGCGATTGACACCTCTATATTTCTCTATGCCAATACATTGATAATTGAAAGAGGGGAAAATGTATTATTATATTTGTGTAACCGGTGAAACTTTCTCTGAGGAAGAATTAAGTGTGCCATGACACTGAAAATACTCGACGAGATTTGAACGTTTGGTTGCTGTTGCCAAAATGTGGTTCAAGAAATCTGTCTTATGGTTGTTTGCAAATCCGCAAACATGATTAATAGATTGATTCAGTGTTTATATTCACAAAATTATCCGCTATTTCACAAGTTCATCACCTGCCGCCAGGCTTATTTGGAGATGAAACTGGCTGGTGTTAAATGAATGTGAGGTCTTGGTTTTGAGGACCTACGCAATTATTTCTAACTTGGTATTGTAGTTCATTAATCACAGTACCTCTCTTAAGGTACAACATCGATATATTTGAATCCTTATAGGTTTTTATGAAATATACATATTTCAAATAAAATTGAATTTTTGAATTATATATGGTTAATTCTCAAAAAAATTATAAAAAAGATATTGTTAATGACGCGGTATATTTTTATTATACAACTTCTTCTGAAATTATAAAAGATTTTAGCGTAATTGTCTTAAGAATTGTACTGGTCCCCAACATTTATGACTTCCAATTGGGTTATGGAGTTATTGAACTTAAATTGAAAAATGAGGGAATGATATCACAGTGGGGGAATGATTTTTCTCAGAGATTAAATGAAAATAAAATGTTCTTTAATATGTCAATCAACTGTTTTTATTGCAAAACTTTACTTCCTACAGTAGATAAAAAACTAACAATATTGTCGAACAAAAGTCACAGTGTTAATTCTAGTTTTTTAATTATTTTACTACTCTAACACAGTAGGTATATTCAATAAATGCTTAATATATTACATATGTACCAAAGTTCATAATAAACGCTAGAATACTCCAGCATTAAAAATTTTTTGTATTTTATTTTGTACCCAATAATATTCATGGGTGAAATTTCAATTCGAATATTTTAAATATTAAGTTTAAGTTTTATATATAATTTTTTAATTTATTTTTATTACTAAATTCATTAAATATGAAATATAAGAATACGTATATTTATTGTTCTTATAGACAATGTACTACCGATTTTCATGTTGCCGAATTCAATAATTTTTCTTTGAACATTAGATAGGTTTTTCCCAAACTTTCTTAGACTCATTTCACATACCGACAAGTGAATAAAAAAAACCATAATTTTTTCTGAATTTTGCCGTATCTGAAGCAGATGTGATGGATTCGAATCCCAAGTTGGGTATGGACGTTTGTGTGTGTCTCCGAGTTTGATGGTTCTAAAAACGATGATATATCTGATGAGTATACAGTGGTTACAAGCCCGAATGAAATAGTGAAAAAATATTTATATAACAATTTCATACATTGTTTTGTTTCTGAGAACATAGAAGAAAGCTGCGGTAGTTCATATACCGAGTCAATTATTTTTGTATTAATTTGAGAATGTTTATGACTGTGTGAAGGTACATTTGTGTAGCGTAGAAACAGGGATAAATACAATTAACTATCCGGCAACATATAAATACGCCTCAACCTCAGACTTGCGTAAGCATGCAATTAAGGAACTTTATAAAGCGTCGAGCTTGGCGTAACAATCAAATTATTTCGAAGGGAAAGTCTGTATGCACATACAACACAATCCGCCACGGCAGTAAAAGCGTACGATTTCTGGTCTCGTTTTTCAAGGATATTCGAGATACTTAGAGCGCTGGGTTCAAGTTCCAGGTTCAGCACACTCTACGTTTCCTTGACCGATATAGATGTTGAAACGTGTTTGGTTATAGATGACGCATTAAGATAGTGCTGCGGAAATTGATTTGATGAATCATTTCTTCTTCCTTCTGTATATATATATATATATATATATATATATATATATATATATATATATATATATATATATATATATATATATGTATAAATAGTAAATACTGAGACTCTTGATCGAAATATTTCAAATAAAACTCTCAGGGAGCTGTCTACACAAATGTTGTCAACCCATCACTTTCGAGAGTGAATATTAAGAGCGTTTCGAAAAATTCATCGATCTTGTTGAATGATAATAGGATACATTGATAAGAATGATAATAGGATCTCGAAAGTGATGGGTTTGTTCTCGTTGACAACATTTGTGTAGACAGCTCCCTGAGAGTTTTATTTGAAATATTTCGATATTTCGATTAAGAGTCTCAGTATTTACTAGTATTGAATGACCTGTGAATCTTGAAACTAGCGATGCTTTTGCCCGACTGGGCGTGATCTGGAGCGATTATTCATGGGATTATTCGTACACATAGCGGACAATTTTCTATAGTGTTCTAATGAAATATCTACAAAGCCTTCCACTCGAACTCTTGTTGTCATGAGTAGGAACCTTGAACGCTAGGGAGAGTTTATACGTTCTTTCTCCGATAGAGGGAGCCCACGTGAATATTTCACTAGGTAAACTTTCCCTCACTTTGGTATAGCACCTTCTAGAACGTTCGTTTTGAAAGTCATCGATTCTTGATTGATAGATTAAATATGGACTGATGATTCATAATAATGATGAAACAATTGTATCATATTATCATTCAACAAGATCGATGAATTTTTCGAAACGCTCTTAACATTCACTCTCGAAAGTGATGGGTTCGTTCTCGTTGACAACATTTGTGTAGACAGCTCCCTGAGAGTTTTATTTGAAATATTTCGATATTTCGATTAATAGTCTCAGTATTTACTAGTATTGAATGACCTGGCATTCTTGAAACTAGCTTTGCTTTTGCCCGCCTGGGCGTGATCTGAAGCGATTAGGCATGGTATTATTCCTACACATGGCGGACAATTTTCTGTAGTGTTCGAATGAAATATCTACAAAGCCTTGCACTCGCGCTACTTTTGTCATGAGTACGAATCTTGAACGCTAGGGAGAGTTTATACGTCTTTTCTCCGATAGAGGGAGCCTACGTGAATATTTCACTAGGTAAAATTCCCCTCAATTTGGTATAGGACCTATGTTCGTTTTGAAAGTCGATGTTTCGAAAGCCTTGAAGCCTTACTTACTTATTGAAGCCTTACAGGATAACATAACACGCGTAATTAGTGGGATACAGGCCGAAATGCTCGAAAAAGTGACGCAAATTGGACCTTCCGAATGGATCATTTTATACGGAGCCGCGGACAACATTTACATGAAATTATCTTCAAAATGTAAATTGCCAAGTTATCGATTTCAATGAAAATTTTGAATATTCTGGTGCAAATTGAGTGTTTTATTCGATTAAAAAAAAACTACGCTCAAAAAATCATCCATTAGTTATGGTCCATTCTCATACATCTAGAGACAAAGTTCTGAAGTGTTCATTTTAGCCTTGTTTTGAATATTTGGTTTAGGTGGGTTTGGAAAACCATCGAAACTTGAATGTTTGGATTCATGTCACTCAAGATTCCCATAATGGGATGAAACAATTGTATGGTCTTGCCAATCAATAGGTTCGGAGTTTTTCGGAACGCAATTAATATTCATTATCGGAAGTGATAGGTTGTGTTTTCGTTGACAAAATTTGAGTAGACGGATCCCTGAGAGATTTATCTGGACTATTTCGATCAGGAGTTTAATCAAATTATTATGATATATAAGAATGGCACATTATGAGGATAATTACCATAATCTGTTCTATTAGTTATATATTCTCTTTTTCTTCGAATAAATATTTCATGAATGGCTTAGTCGATGTAATGCTATATGAATTCTGTACTCCTATTTCACTAAAAGAATTCGGATTAACCGTAATTTCGATTAACCGAAATAACTTTGGTCCAGATTATTTCAGATAATCGAGATTTCACAGTATTAAAGGGCTACACTTTTTATCGAAGTGTCAATAAAGAAGAAAAATTTTTAATTTAGTAGCATATTACTAATCACTAAATATAATTGATGTGCTTTCATTTCAATGAGAAAAGTTTGTCCATGGAATGCCTGGTAACTGAAATAAAAGGTTCATTTTGATTATCAACCGCTTTAGGGTTCAACCACTGAATAAATCTCCAAAAAATTTCACGGCTCTGCCCACATATTTACGAGTACTTTCTTGCGTTGGGTTCGTGCTATTGTATTTCTTTCACCTTGTCCTTGACTGGAAAACCGGGCTCGTAGGTATTTTCGTTCACACAGGAGCGGATTTAGACATACAGAACATTAATGTACACAATAAATTAAAATTAACACACTTGGCTTAAGTTTCACTGAATATATTAAAACTAAAATATAAATCAATAAAATGCATAAACTACATATGTTTCGCGTGGTTAACCCATTATCAAGAGTATACCATATTACTCCATCATTGGATTGAATTGATGTTGAATTAAATGAAAATATTTTCACTAACTCTTTACTGAACATTTTTACAAAACATTTAACTAAATAGTTCAGCAACATGAAGAAGGCACACAAAAGTGTCGAGATATCGGGAGTTGTAATGAATAAATCAATATTCAAACACTTCACCAGACCGATTATATTCCCGTTACTTAAATTCTGCATAAGTATTAATCGAGAAATTACCTATATATATATATATATATATATATATATATATATATATATATATATATATATATATATATATATATATATATATATATATATATATATATATATATATATATATATATATATATATATATATATATATATATATATATACACGATAAATAAGGAGTATTGCCGTATAATATTAATTATTAAAATGATGAGTTCTCGGCAAAAGTAGGGCCACTATAATTGATACACAACCAATATATTAACCTTGTCTATATTTCGAACATGTTTACATTCTTCATCAGGACTCTGAAAAATAAATAAGTGTAAAACAAAGTGTTTCAACCAAAAAATTACATCTTACGGTTAACTAGGCTGAAGATGTAGCCAGACTGTACGCAGCAGTGAAAATAGATGGTAAAACAAATTTTAGAACTTATAGAACCAGATAATCCCATTAAAACGCAATATAACATATGACAGTCAACTGTCACCACAAATGAAAGAACACAAAACATCAAACAGAACTCAGGAATTGTAGCTGGGCTTATCGAATTTTCTTCGAGAGCAGATAACTATAGATGCAACTGAGCCTAGCAATGTTTGTTTTTTTAATACATATAAATATATATATATATATATATATATATATATATATATATATATATATATATATATATATATATATATATATATATATATATATATATATATATATATATATATATAGCAAGTAACCACCTAAATAAACTTGAAGTTGTGCAGAAAATAATTTTGAAAATTATTCATAATGAAAACCTGCAATGTTTTGCAGGTTTTGCAAGTGGAATAATAGATATCAGACAACTCAATATGTACAGTTGTTTGATATATACTTACCATCATTAAGAAATACTTCTGGATATCGAGTACACTCATCTTACACGTAGCAGGGTTGCATCAGCTTCATTAACTCTATTCTTTAAAAAGGCGACTACACACTCTCACTACAAGACTACAAGACATTTCAATTACCTTAGTGTCAAATTTTACAATTCATTGCCGGTAAGTCATAAATTGTATCTAAGGAATATAAATTCGATAAGCCTCATTAGAAAGAAATTTAAGTTTTATTTAAGCTCTATTGATAGAACGGCGGTTCATGATTTTTTTGTTTTATAAGAAGGAAATAATTGTTTAGTTTTTAACATATTAAACTGATCCATTTTGATATTTATGAGGATAGCGTGTTGGTGTTTCTAGTATTCATTTGAGACCTTCTTGTTCGTGTTTTCGACATTTTTTCATATAGCACAAATGTTAAAAATGTTACCAGAGTGAAGAAACTGAAAGTAATATTCGATATAATAGATAAACATATCAAAACAATTGTTGAATACTTGTTGATTTACGCAATTTATAACAAGGATAATGCATGAAGCTTATTTTGTTGGACTTCAGATACCGAAGATCATCAAATTTCACTAGATGAAAGCTTTTATCTTTTCGAAATTATTTAGTTATCTGACTATCGGTGCAGTATAGAATTTCTTGATTTTTAGTATAATCTTTATTGTGTTCTTTTTCCTAATTTTTCCAATTCAGCAGAAAATAAATTGCAACCTAACGCAGATTCCGAAAGACGTATAGACGAAATGGGAATGGCCATGGCTTTTTGGTGGGCACATGGTGTCATTCCTATCGAAAACTTTGAAGGGTGAACTGATTGCAGACGAATATTATTAAGAGCTTTTTACTGATTTGATTTTGACTCACCACAAGAGAAAACGACAGGATTTGGAGAAAACGAATGTTTTTGCATCTAGACAATGCACGTCAGCATAACTTTCAACATAAGTAGCAATGACAAACTACATACATTGAACTAATTGATCTCCAACCTCATCCAGCATTTTCTCCAAATTTTATAACCTGCGATCATTTTCTGTTTTCACATCTCAAGAAATTGGTTATTTGTGAAAAATTTGGATCGAAAGAAGAGATCATCCCTGAGACAATCTACTTTGCTAGCGTCCGGAAAATTATTAATTGAAAGGAATGAAAAACTTTTGAGAAAATAATTGGTTTTTCGACGAAAAAATTCATTTCATTCAAAAACTCATCAAGTGTTTATTATAAATTACCTAAATATTGAACTAGAATTACGTTCGAAACCGTTTCACACTGTAGTTTTCGAGAATGATTTATCCTCAACCCGTATCTGTGTTATTTTATAAGAGAACAGAGAGAGTATATTCAATGCTTCAATGATTATAATCGAGGCAGTTCCTCTCAACTATTATAAATTTGTGTGATTAACAAAAGCAACAACGCTCAATGGAAAACGCATAGTTTTGATGCATCACGAAATATCTAACAATACATCCGGTTTCAGTATAGGCCACATTAGGCTATAACAGCATAGAATGACCTTGGAAATTGTGATGAAGAAATAGGGTCCAAAGTTCTCTCACAAATAAGAAGTTCGATAATATAATTATGATGCATTTTGATTAGATTGTGTTGGATTTAATATATATAATAAAAGCTCCTTATTCGCGTTTTCACTATTCGCGTATTGAAAAAATGCAACGCAATTTTTATATTCGCGGCAATAGATTTATATTTTAATTTTATATTTACTTTATTCGCATATCTAATATCTTTTTTTTTTGTAAGTGGTTTCGGAATTTTTTTGTTTCGGAAGTTGAAACTTATTAAAAAAAAAAAAAAGAATATAGACTTTGGGCAGATCTAGTTTCGGATAATTCACCAGGTCAACCTTACGAACTTGAAATTATGCATCCAAATATAAAGTGACATTTTTTCCAATACATGACTTCAACCTATGGAGCAACAGATAATCCAGGCCTTGAAGCTCTATTACATTAGACGAACCTTCAAAATCATATTGGATGATGTGGAATGTGATCTTGATATGAATGTTATGGAATGCTGGAAGGATTTTGACATAGCAAAATGCAGAGTAAACATAATAAAAGGAATCATTGGATGAGCTGAAGCCATACACATAGAATTCATGATGGAAAAACTGTGGCCTACTCTGACTGCAGAAAATGACGAAAAATCTGTGCACATTCAAACTTTGACTGCAAACATAGCTGAAATTACGAATGCAATACGACGAGATATGTTTGAATGGATAGAATCAAGGGACATTCAGATGTTGCTTCAATCGCAAGATGAAGATTTGACTAAAAGCAACTCGGAGAAAATGTAGAATTCACAGCCTACTGAGGAAGAGGCTTCAATGAGCACGGGAAACGTGACTTTTAATTTGAAAATTTTTAGTGAAGGTTTAAGAATGGCTAATTAGAATTGTGATTTTATTAGAATTGATTTTATTTATGAAAATTGATCCATCTATGGAACGAAGTCTTATTTTAAAGGCAAATTGCTAATTGCTAAAGTCATTGCTTAATATCAGTCTGAATTGTAGGAACCTTTGAAAACTGTCAAGCAAGAAAAAATTACAAAATTCTTTAAACCTTTGCCTAACCCTGAACATAATAATTAAGCAATATGATCCAAAACTTCATTCAAACTTCATTCGTACATAGTTCCTGTTGTAGGCATTATGGAACATGGTAAAATATCCTCCAGTTTGTTCAGTTTTGTATGGAACCTTCGGTTAAGTTTCTGAAGCCGATTTTTCAAAGATTCTATGTTTGTTGTTGACTACAGCAGCTCATTAGAGGGGTTGTGCGGTCTGTTTTATTCTTGTAATGGTACGCAGAGCTGATCTCTCTGTAAACTCTATATTCTTAAGCGACGACATTCTTCAGTTTGCAAACATTATGTGTGCATATTTTAGTACAGGTCTACATACATATGGTTTTGTATATTTTCACTGCACCCTCAATACTTAATCCTCTGTTTTCATATCTTACCCATCTGAAATGTTTTGCTCTTGTTATTGTTCTCATCTTCATTGACTGTGTGGAAGGTTGAAATTTAATGTATTGTCGAACAGTACTCCTAGACAGTACATGGATGATGATGGTGCTTATTCATTCCGTTTATTGTTACCGTTGGCTTATTTTGTGTGTTCTTATGGTTGTCAATAACGTGTTGGGGTTCTTTAGGATGTATACCAAAACTCTGTTCAGTATGAACAACTTTATTTAACATAACTATTTACAACTAAATACATTTAAGTGCACTGATAATGTTTGTTTATGACAGTCATGTTGACTGTTTGGCGACTAGCGCCGAAGTCGACGAGATCTTGTTGTCTTCTCCTGAGGTTGCGCCTCGAGCATGCGCAGTCGTCTTTTCTTCTTCTTCCTTGCTGTGATTAGTCTATCGGTTGGTGCATCCAGTGGCAGGATGTGACTAGTCGCCGCAAACGTATTGTTACGAATTATGGGTTTCGACGGATAAATTCCAATAACTAACTTTTAACAATCAATAAAAATCCTTTATTTATAAACTGAAAATAAATACAACAAATGTCAATATCGCTTATGTCACACTTCTGCCTATTTCACTGTACTGTAGATGACTGTTGTGATATATTATTCTATGAGTGGAAATATTCAACGACACTAGTATTTTTGACTTATCTTTATCCTTAATTGCAAAGAACTAACTATTCGACACGTGGTTGTTACTTGTTGTTCTCGAGCTATCTCAAACGAGAGTGACAGAGGCAGTTTTGATCTCCTCAACATCGAAAATGAAACTACTAGATGAGCTCTCTGGTCGTGCCTACGACGGTTCTCAACAGTCTCATCATTTCTCCAAATATCCATAAACCATTGAGGGGAAATCTGTAACAGTATTGACACTTATTAGGGATTGGTTTTAGTCGCAACTGTGAAAACCATTTATTTGTTTCTCCGTCAGTTCCTGTACTTTGCTAGTGCATTTTCTACTGTTTTTTCATGTGCTACCAACAAAGTGTCATCTACATATTGAAAGACATACTGACTTTCGCTGACTTCAGTAAATAATATTATTATTAAATAATTTTATTCTTCAATAATATTACTTCTTATGATTTAATTGATGCATTATACATGAAACACTCAATTTCATAGATACAATCAGAAAAACAATGCGATCAACAGAAATTTTTGAAATTTCTTAACATTAAAATCACGAAGCACCATCTTAGGTTTTTTTGCATCATGAAGTTGTAGAAATTCAAATCTACGAAAAGAAAATCAACAGTTTTCGAATGTAATTTTCGAATATTTTCATTTTAATTTTGGCATTGACATGTATGAATCTTGAAATTGTGATAGAAAATACTAATAGTAATAAATAATTGAGAATTATTCCTGAATCAATTTTCATTGAAATATTTTAATGATGTACTGATTAGTATGTCAGAATATGTGCCTGAAGCTGATGTATACGAAACATCATTCTACCCGATAGACTGGAAGAAATCGAAAACATTTGATTGTAAAATGAGCAACTTCCTTCAGACAGAAGAAATCGATATTAATTAAGGAAACGTGAGGGCATTACAGAGGCGTAGTTCTGATAGATATTTGAGGTGCCTATCTAGATAGTTTCCAGTTTTCACTTTACCTCCGTTCAAAACTTGCTACGATTTGTGATTGATTAAAATAGCTTACAATTAAAGCATGGAAATTTCAGATGTATTATATATCAATATATATAATAACCACTGATTACCAAGTCCACAATTGAGAACTATTTATATCGAAAGTATCAAAATTGAAGTGAAAATATCATAACTCGGATATCTATAGAAAATATAAAGTATATCTGAATGAAAATATTCATAATCCACTTGAAGAAAAAAATTTAACAAACGCTATCTAAAAAGATCTTGTTAAAACTTACGTTTCATTACATTCTTTCGGATGGAGTAAATAATTATTCTGGATTAATTAAATAATTATGTATTTCGTGTAGCTATACAACATATTGACCAGTGTTTTCTTTTGTTACTTTTGACTTTCTTTTGACCAGTTTCTTTTCCTTGAACGAATTGTGTACATAAAGTTCAATTATTCAACCTCAGGTATTAGTTTTCGAACCACTCGTTTTCCTGATATACAATAATAATATGCAAATCTTGTAGAATTCATTCTGAAAAAAACTTCCTTATTTCTATTGTCGATTTGATTGGAGGAAGTTTGAATATAGATCAAACTATTTGAATATAGATCGACATTTGTGGATGAAGTTTAAAATATAGATTAATGATAATAATATATATAATGATATATAATATAATAATAATATAAAAATAAATTTATTCAGAAACATTCTTTACATTGTAGAATTACATTCATTTCAATCGATACAATAATTACAACTGGGAAGAATGCTCTCAAAAGGACTGAATTCTGTTTTGAGTCTGATCTTCCATTCAGCCCTCGAGAAAAAATATTTATTTGAAAAGAAAAGAAAAAAATTACCTCAGAAATATTAAACATTTGAGACAATTTCACATGGTGAATAACATTTGTGTTAAAAAAAATATAAAAACATATGATACAAAATATTGATTCATACATTATTGCCTACATTCGAATCATCGAAATACTCTGCCACACTATAGTATGCCTTTGTTAAGAGCAGAGATTCAACTCTCCTCCCAAAAGATATTATGTATATGAATAAGTAGTACATCCCTGTTCCTTGTTGAATACTCATGATTACTGTTCAATTTAATGAACCTATCTTCATTTTCTTGAACATATAACAAACATCTATAAATATATAAACACGGTGAGGTAAGTATGTAGTTATTAATGAAGATAGGTTGACAAGATATTCGTTGATGAATATTGAATATTAATCGAAGTATTCGCTTCTATGTAATAAACAACCTATTTATTTCTGTAGAGATAAACTGTGTTTTCTACAAGACTCATTACACAGAATATTCAATCATGTTCCATCAAGAGATCAGCGAAGTGTCAGTTCAAACTAGTATCAGTGTTGAATCTTTTCAAATGAGCGATAAGTCGAAATTAACTAACTACAGTTATTGATGGAAACGTCCGAAGCTTCAAATTCGATTCCACATATCATTTCCATCGTTACGCTGAACGAATGCATGCATTTAACGGGACAATTAATTTCGGAATTCTATAGAAAGTTCAATTATGAAAATTCAATCAAAAATTGATCTAATAAGTAATGCCAAGGTCGATGGACACCACAAGACTGTTGCATAGAATACGGACGCGGATGTGTCCTAGATTTCTCCTCAGTTGTGTATTAGTTGTTCCTACGCCGTGACAGAGACAGGGATCGTGTATATAAGAATTGAAATGAAATCCGCCGGCCTCTGAAGATCGTGATCCAATATCGAAAAGCTGCCAGAACATTTCGGAGAAAATACGATTCACTCTCCATCTTCGAACTGACATCTTATTTTGAAGGACTCTTCTTCCGTCATCTATTTGATAATATCTTGTTTTGTACGTTATGATTCAATTTAGTTATGAAATTAACACTTTTTCTCTCAGGTTCTCCGTTTCTCAGTTCAGCTTGGACTTTTTAATGGGTTATTCTTTTCAAATAAGATTAACATTGAGGATAAGGCAAACACGCATGTTATTATCAATCACTAATAAAAGGATGAGAATGAAGGATGGAAATCTTATGACGCATATGCTTCAATTTTTTGTTCACCGTAAATTCAATGATATTTATGACGATTCTTCCGAATTGTCTATGATTTTAATGATGGAAATCTTATGACGCATATGCTTCAATTTTTGTTAACCGTAAATTCAATGATATTTATGACGATTCTTCCGAATTGTCTATGATTTTAATGATGGAAATCTTATGACGCATATGCTTCAATTTTTTGTTAACCGTAAATTCAATGATATTTATGACGATTCTTCCGAATTGTCTATGATTTTAATGATGGAAATCTTATGACGCATATGCTTAAATTTTTTGTTAACCGTAAATTCTATGATATTTATGACGATTCTTCCGAATTGTCTATGATTTTAATGATGGAAATCTTATGACGCATATGCTTCAATTTTTTGTTCACTGTAAATTCAATGATATTTATGACGATTCTTCCGAATTGTCTATGATTTCAATGATGGAAATCTTATGACGCATATGCTTCAATTTTTTGTTCACCGTAAATTCAATGATATTTATGACGATTCTTCCGAATTGTCTATGATTTCAATGATGGAAATATTATGACGCATATGCTTCAATTTTTTGTTCACCGTAAATTCAATGATATTTATGACGATTCTTCCGAATTGCCTATAATTTCAATGATGGAAATCTTATGACGCATATGCTTCAATTTTTTGTTCACCGTAAATTCAATGATATTTATGACGATTCTTTCGAATTGTCTATGATTTTAATGATGGAAATCTTATGACGCATATGCTTCAATTTTTGGTTCACCGTAAATTCAATGATATTTATGACGATTCTTCCGAATTGTCTATGATTTTAATGATGGAAATCTTATGACGCATATGCTTCAATTTTTTGTTCACCGTAAATTCAATGATATTTATGACGATTTTTCCGAATTGTCTATGATTTTAATGATGGAAATCTTATGACACATATGCTTCAATTTTTTGTTCACCGTAAATTCATTGATATTTATGACGATTCTTCCGAATTGTCTATGATTTTAATGATGGAAATCTTATGACGCATATGCTTCAATTTTTTGTTCACCGTAAATTCAATGATATTTATGACGATTCTTCCGAATTGTCTATGATTTTAATGATTCTATTTTGTATTTAAAGTTTGAATCATTGTTTCCCAACCTTTCTTGTCCATGCGCCACCTTAGCTTTCAAAAATGCTCGTTCTCCAACTTATAGCCTTCCTAAAATTTTTATCCCCCACCGAAAGGGTGAAAAAATTCATATTATGAAGGGTTAACTCGTGCCGAGTTCATTTTCTAATTGCCCCCTTAACAATCAAATTGCTTCCATGTGGGGCGTGGGCCCAAAGTTGGGAAACATTGGTCCGAATTGAATGTACGATGATTTTTTATTTATTTGAAAAACTGTCTGTATGAACTTTTCGAATCGTAGGCATTACCCATTCTTTCGAAATAAAAGGTACACTATCTGTTATTCCATACTATAATTATAATCTAAATCCATGAAAATTTCATTCATATCTGTGCAGCTGTTTTGGAGTGATTGAGTAACAGACATTTATCAAAACATGCAAACATTAAAACTTTTGTATTTTTTCGAACTTGAATTAAAGTACCTCGACTACCTCGGTATTGACAATTGTTTTGTCAAATTGTACAATTTTTACGGACTTAACTGATGACAATATAGAACCAAATAATAATATTATACTATATGGTACGGGTACTTAAAATACAATTAACATATAATTCGTCTGAAAATCAAATGGAACTGTATTATATCTAGATATCCCTTCCATTTTGGATATTAGTAAGATGAGAAAATTGAAGTGTCTGCATTCTAAATAATAATATTCAGAAATATCACTCACTTTTATTAGCTAAGAAAAATATTCAATATTTATTAACAATAAAAATACAGCTCCAGATCTTCACAAATACTAACATGAGAAAATGGATTATAGAAAATATATTGAACCATATAAATGGCTCAACATGAATACTTTCAATGTGAAACTCACTCACGATTTTATTGATATCCCCTATTATATTTTATGGATTTTAGGGGACTGTTGAATCATCATCGTTAACAATTCAATTAGGGTAGATACTCTGGTTCTGAATTAAATCAGTCTGCAAACCATTCGACGAATGAATCAGTTATTAACAATAAAGGATAATAACACTTCCAGACATACCTGCAATAATATTTTATTGACTTCTTGTGAAAGCTCAATACATTATTGAGTATTTCTAATATTTAGGACTCTGAGACTTGATTCAATGATATAATCAAGCTTTTAGTAATTTCAATTATTTCAGAATGTTGGTGTTTTTTTGGAATTTATTTCGATAATATCTCCAAATTCATTTAATGAATAATGGATATTAGGTTCTATATTTCCAAACAAAATATTCTATTCTTTTCTGAAATCTTTGAATAAATTTCTTGAATAAAGATTTTTGGAGATAATATAAATTATTCGAATATGATTGGAAAAATTTTAAACATTTTGCTCATCATTTTACTCATCATTATTTGCTCACCACAGGCTACGGTCTTTGTGAGAAAATGTATTTTTTTTCGTTTAGGCCACATAATTGACAAGATAGATTTTAAAATTAGAATATTTACTATTGTTATACTTATATAATTGTATTACGAGAACCTTAAATAAAGATTATTATTATATTATTACTATTATTTTCAAATGAAACAAATTCTAACGTTGAAAATATAAAGTGAAAAATATTTATGAAAAATAAACGATTTAATTCTTATTTCGTGTATTTTAACAAATGTTAGGTAAGAAATCTTACTGCGATGTTTTTACTTAGAATTACTCAAATTGCCAAAATATGGTTGTGTTTTTTGATCTTTGTGATTATAAAAACTTCGTTTTTCATGATTATAAATTATGAAATAGTAACAAATCACCATATAAATTATTTTTTCTGTCTTTCAACCCTTTTCTGAGCTTTATAAACTTGAAACATTCTTAATAAGGTTGCGATTTTAAAATTTACTTCGAAGTGAAAATGAGTAAATTATTCTACTATACCTGATTTTCAGTCTGAATTTTATTTGAAAAGGTTTGTGCAGCTATTCGAAATATGTGTTTTGGTGAGCAAAATAATTGAACAGTGGTATTTTATTACCATTTCTTGATATCTAAAAGGTTAAATCATATTTTATTACGGAGTGTGCTCTCTTTCGCAATTTCATTTTAGAACTTAGAACTAGAGATGTAAAGAATTATTAATTTTCGTAAAATTGAGAGAGGAATTAAACTGAAGGAGAACCATTACGATCACGTCTACCATCTGAGCTTAAGCTAAAGAAAAACAAAAACTGATTAAAGTGAATCCGGATTAAGACTCTCGGATAAATGGAACTGCTGGGGTGGTAAAATTAATTGTTATCCCCTTCTTGTAGACCACTTACTTATTTATATTCGAATTCCGTCTTCCAGATTGGAAATTGATTACTTTTTGTTACTGTATCTATGAGGATACTCTCGAACAGATGTATATTTTGATTCTGTTCTGTTAACTCAATAATTGGTCAATTAAACGAGAATCCAAAAACAATTTGAATTAATCCTCAATTTAAAAATTCAATCATAAATTTCTTGGTTTAAATTTAGATCACTCTGTCATTCGCGTTGATAGTACTTTTGAATTTATTCCACTGAAAATACTAGTCACATAAATGACACGTGTTTGGGGAATCTATAGGTGTCACTTGTGTAACAGGCATGAACTTCTTTTTGTGTAGTATATATTATACATTTTTTCTCTGAGGAAAACATTGAAACTACACTTCTTGAAGGAATTTGTGTACTTTCAGAATATTAAGGAAAAACAGTCCTTTTTATTAACAGGTAAGTATGCCATCGGCGTAGTGAAGTTTTTTGATAGAAAGAACATTTATTCTTATTCTTTATTGGAACGTTTGCGGTTAGTGGGTGTATAAACGCATGATAAATGCGTATTGAAGTTTTTCCTATTGAGATTGTACCATGCTTCACTGATTCGAATTTAATATAACTACGATACAACCTATCATTCAGCTAAAAATAATTCACCCTACAATCTAATATCTATGAAGCGTGCTGTAATAAACACATACTTTATTGTAAATATCTACTCTATTTTATAGACCACAAACCATAAATCCATGAAAAAATTCATTGACATTTCGATTTAATTAGTGCCTTATTATTAACTGGAGCAGGACATGAAAGAGAAACTTCAAAGACAGAGAAACAACCAAATGCATAAAAAGTAGGTAACATTCATTCGAAGCGAACATTTTGGTAGACATATGAAATACATATTGTTTAGTTTCCATTTTAATTGAGATTCTCTTTCATTAATTAGTCTTTTGTTTCATATATTCTCACTAGTTTTCGAATTCTAATTAGAGGACCGTTATGGTCCAAATGCCAAATACTTTGATTTAAAAAATCGCAATTTCTAATCTTGCCAAAGTGTTGATTCCAGTAACTTTACGTTTCAAGATGCTGGCACTGTTTGTTCTATAGAAAGCCAGGTAAATTGTGGTTTAAATTCCCAAGAATTCAGATACTCATTGCATATCCGAATTATGCTTTTCTGGTTTTCTGGTTATGCTTTCATCATTTCACTTTGTTCGAATTTTGTTAGAATTGCACTGTTTTACAGATACATACATTTCAATTATATATTATAAATTCATTGAATGATATATTCAATTATGTATTTTAATTATTAATGCATACGCTTTCTGATTTTTGGTGTAGTTGGGTTCGATTCCCAAAGTGTTCTTGGTCGGTTCAGAATCGGTGTTAAACTGTCCTGCTTTCGCACAAGCACAGAGTGCTTCGGAAGGAATAACTAGCATTCAATGGCATGCTTCAAAATTGGAATCGAAATGAAATAAATAAAAAATTAAAGAATAAAAATTACAACGTTGATTGTGAATAAGATATTTAAATACTATAAAATAATAAATACTATATTATCCTGTTTTAATAATATATTGAACTATATACCTCTATTTTCTGTTATCTTTCATAATTTCTAAATATCCAGAATACAGTAAAAACAACTCGTTATACTGATTATGCCAAAACATGTAATATTGATTATTTTGGTGTGTTATTTATAAGTAAGGAACAATCATTCCCATGTTTCTAAAACATGGATGAAGCAACGGATAACAGGGAACGGATAACTCCATTCTTTGAGTTCCCAAACAATTTTATTTTTAATATGAAACCTGTGTTCTATAGGGGAAAAAAATAAAAAGGAAGCGAACATTTCTGAAAAAATATGAACAAATGTCCTTTGAGGAAGACTCCAAAACGTCCGGAAATAGATATTATGAAATAAAAAATTTCCTTATTCACTAATGCAGAAAAATCATATTCCAACAAAAATCCACGTTATATATATACATATATATATATATATATATATATATATATATATATATATATATATATATATATATATATCTTGAAATTGATTTATTGCCTGTTTTTATATGAGATATAAATAATATATAAGATATTTTATTTCGAAAGTTTTTAGCAATATCAGGCTTTTTTTTTGATATGAAAAACATTATTTTTGTTGACGTTTCGTTGTTATATTACAACTTTGTCAAAACTAATGAATAATTGAATTTATGAGTTACTATAGATATCAAATGTCAAACTCAAATTAGTTTTTTTGTATCTTCACTTATTGATTTTCATTATCAGAGGAAAATTTCTGGCTTAGCATTTTTTTTCAGAAGCATTCGCTTGAAAAAAAAAATGAAATGTAAATGTAAAAATATTTTTGTTTACTAACTAAAACAACGATAGGTAAATCTCGCCTCTGTGTCGTTTTTCAGTTTCTCTGTACTCCTGTCATTTTTACTCTATTATTTATCTATCGTTGTTTCAGTTAGTACATAAGAATATTTTTACATTTACATTTTAACATCAACTTTCAGTTTACTTTGTAATATCAAATTCATTCCAAGTCACACATTCCTGTTTGATGGTTTTTGGCCATAACTTCCATACCTAGTTAGCCGTAAGTTGTTAAACATAACTTTTATCATGACAATTGTATGAACATTTTTTCAGAGCCTTGATGAAGACTGTAAACACAGTCGAAATATAGACCAGGCAAACAAATTGAATAAAATCTTTCCATAGTGGCCTCTTATTGTGCCTATAACCAATAACAATTGTGTATTTATATATATATATATATATATATATATATATATATATATATATTATTTTGAATGAATTAATTATTTGGTTTTGACAATGTTGTGATATACAACCAAACGTCAACGAAAATAAAGTTTTTCATAAGAAACCTGTTATTGCTAAAAACATTCAAAATAAACTATCTTAAACAGGCAATAAATCAATTTTATATATATATATATATATATATATATATATATATATATCAATTCTGTTCTATATATAAACGTAGAAAATTGCCTAGAATATAAACAATTGTATGATAAACATAATTTTTTGGATAATAACTTTCGTGGGAGGAAAGTAGTCATTGTCATACTACACAATACTTCAATCGTCAATGTAAATTTAATCCCACACTTCCCTAATTTCTCCGAGCACAGATAAAACTAAAAACACCAGTCATGAATGACTTCATGAGCCCCAACTTTCCACTGTAGCATATGTAATGGAATTTTTATCTTCTGGATATATCCGGATCACAATGAAATTCATATTGTACCACTCCATGAAAATTCTGTACAAGGTGTGTTCAAAACTGAAATATCATTTGAGTATAATATAAACATTTGCATACAAATTCACGTACACACGTACACACAGATACGCCTCTAATTTACTCTCTGCCTCTCTGTCTCTCTCTCTCTCTCTATATATATATATATATATATATATATATATATATATATAAATATATGTTTCGAATGTTCTTATCATTAACAGGCTAAGAGAGTGACGGACCCTTAACAGGGAGACCTGGGTTCGAATCCCGGGTAAAACATGGACGTTTGTGTATGTAAATGGGTTTCAGCGGTTAAATAAATAAATGATATGAATAGGTAATGTCCAAAGATGACGACGAATCCAAAAAAAAAAATTCTGTCTGAAGAAATCGGTTATACCGACGAAACGCGTCACGTTGTGATAATAAGAGTGTCAATCAAATTCAAATGTTTAAATTATCCATACAGGTTTTATTACCTATTTGATAGAGATAATATTTTTAGCAAAAACAAGCTCTTTATAATGCAAAACAATTTATATATTATATTTATGTTACAACTTTGTCAGAAGTAATAAAAAATTAAATTTTATGAATTACATACTATGGATATCAAAACGTCAACGTTATTTTTTTTAAAATCAACTTGACTCTGTTGCCCTTTTAATAGTCAGAGGAATATTTCTGGCTCAGCATTCGCTTCGGAAGTTTATTAGTGTTCTTCACCATGAGGAAACCTCTGTAAGACTCATGGTGAGCCAGGCGATTCGAATGAGTATGATTCTAATCCAGAAAATTCACATTGAAATATTTATTAGGGGTTTGATGAGTTTGTGTGTTCATGTTGTTTAATCTCTGTTATTGCTGAAAATATCATAAACATATATATATATATATATATATATATATATATATATATATATATATATATATAATATGAATAGTGTTCGATGCGGGGTAAAATTTAAAACAGAAATGAACATTGTCGGCATATCGCGCAATTGGCAGCAGCCGTTAACACGTGTTTTGAGCTTATTGGCTCTTCTCAGAACGGCGTAACCAAGTTCAAGTTGTACGAACCTGGAGATGGAACTACAAGAAAGAAACAGACACTCCACTGAAGGAAGTCACCACATTTCAGGCTACCGCGTTTGTACTCTCCGCATTGGGAGATTTGAAAAAACTCCTTCGCCGAGGCGACTATTTATCCCTCAAGTATGCCTTTAGCCGAGAAATTATACAATATATGAATAATGTTCGATGCGGGAGAAAATTTCAAACAAAAGTGAACATTGTCCTCATCTCCAGATCTCCGTGTTCCATCTCCTAGTTCATACAACTTGAACTTGTCTACGCCGTTCTGAGGAGAGCCAATAAGCTCGAAACACGTGTCAACGGCTGCTACCAATTGCGGGATATGCCGACAAGTTCACTTTTGTTTGAAATTCTGCAACGCATCGAACATTATTCATATATTGTATAATTTCTCGGCTAGAAGCATCCTTGAAGGATTAATATCTCCCAATCCGGAGAGTACAAACGCGGTAGCCTGAAATGGTAGACTACCTTCAGTCGAGTGTCTATTTCTTTCTAGTTTTTCCATCTTCAGGTTCGTACAACTTGAACTTGGCCACGACGTTCTGAGGAGAGCCCATGAGCTCGAAACAAGTGCCAACGGCTGCTACCAATAGCGGGATATGCCGACAATGTTCATTTTTGTTATATATATATATATATATATATATATATAATCAATAATATAACAATTATATTATATACATTGACAGTTTTGATCAATTTGCAACTGTCAACGAATCGGTAACAAAAATGAAGATTTTTCATCCAAAAGAGCCTGTTATTGCTAAAAGTATTATGAAAAATATTATTATTCAGTTATATCTTATAATCAAGTTCATGTCACCTGTAAGGCGTACATTGTAAATTAATGAATAAATTAATGATTGATGAGGCCGATACTTGGAGAAAATTAATATCCATAATGAAACAATATTTAAATTTTTCTCATGTAACAAATAATAATACGCATGACGCGCGTTTCGAAGTACAACTACTAATATTTCAGTATTAATTTAGCATCAGAAGAAGTTGTACATCGAATCGCGCGTCATGCGTACTATTAATTATTATATGAGAAAAATTCGAATATTATTTCATTATGAATGAAGAAACGTCATTCGTGCATTTTTTTAGTCCACCTATAGAATTACTATTTGAATATCAAATGGTATAAAACTAAAGTTTTTCTAATCAAAATGGTTCTCATTGAATTCTAAAATTTATGGATCTCCCCTGTACCATAAACGAGAATAAATAGGTGAGAACCTCAACGTGTAGGATAGAACAGTACAGTATGACGTAAAGTTGGATTGTCTCATCGCTTTCACTTGGTAAAATCGGGTACCCATATCAGTGCACCCGGATAAGAAGAGAAAGTGTCTACCTCGAACAATGCTCCATTATTTCATCAATAACCTAAAAATTGCGACATACCGTTTCGCATATGACACCGAACAATTTAAATTATTCTTACATATTAAAGTTATGATTAATTTGAAAAAACTACACGACTGCTGACACATTCTTCAGGTATACGCAACGATAAATTGAGAGAAATTAACTGGCGTAGATTGTCTTTATTTCTTTATACTACATTTATAACATTTAATAGCAATTGGTAAATTGTTCACTGAATTTCAATTTTATCGTAAACTGCACATGAATGAGAAATAGTAATTTTTTTTCATTTTAAGGCGTTGAACATTGTAGATTCTTCAATTTTGTCGGACATCCATTGCCTGGATCCCCCAATTGAATTGATACTATGTGTGGATTCGATTTCTGATTCAACCTGATTAAATATATTGAGTTTTTCTTATTTCATTTGCATTTTATTTTTTTTATTCCATTTTCAATTTTAAATAATTTTATTCAATTATTTACCACTTATTCAATTTTATTTTAAATTCGATTTATGGTCATAATTTCTTTTTTCACAAATTCGAGTTATTTTCTTTTTCAACTAAGAATTTTTGAATTTTATATCAGCTCTCACGATAATAATCACTTATCTTCTTTAGGAAACTTTAGGAAATTATTGTTTCAGAATAGAAATTAAATTTATAGGCAATGTAAGTCCGACAAAATATTGAAAAATTATTTTTTTCAGTACTGTTCATACTGAGTTCATTTTGGGATACAATTTTGCATGTAATGATTGTTGAACACTTAATAATGTAGAAATGCCACTAATTTTGCATATAATAATTGTAGAACACTTAGAAATGTAGAAGTGCTACTGAATTTTCAGGATAATATATTATCAGTTTAAAATATTTTTCGTGTATCAGCTGAATTCCTTCGAAATTGGGATACTTAACTGATTGCCAATAATGATGTGATTAATATGATGTTTTTATAGAACGAAAAGCAGCATGCAAAATGAGGAAATGCTGTTGAGACAACGAATAGCCCACCAGTAAGTGGCATATATTTATTTGAGATACAATTGGTTTCAAGACAGATAAACAACTTAATTCAGTATACCGGTTTCCAATGTATCTTATCGATTAAAGCATCTTTGCCGTTGAATGCAACTTCCGTAGATTTTTGAAAGGAAGAAACAAAAACCAGATCAACCGGACGAGAAATCATTTCTCTCTAGATTAACCGTATATAAAAGCATGATGGTTATTTTTAATGGAATTTAAATAACATTTGTTCACTTCTGAATCACAACATTTCTGTAAACAAGTCCGAGACGAAAAAAGTGGAAAAGTAGGTTTATACTGCTTGAAATTGGTCGAGTTGATGCCATTATTGCTTGTAATCAGTATTTCTAATTAGTATACAGAAAATATAGTACCTATTAATAATAATGATACCACTAGAATCGTAAAAAAGAAAATTATAAATTTAGTAAATTTATCCGTATTGTTTTAGGTATATGAAATGGATGAAATCAATTGAAGTAAGAGAAAATGAAGATTTTTGAGTATTAATATTGAAGCCTCACATATTCCTCCACATTTTTTTCTCTACTTAGTATCCTGCGCTTTTATCTGAAGCAATCCTTGATCCATAGAATTATTCTTATTATTCTGTGATCTCTGAATGAATATACCTACATAGATACACATACATGTGGGTAGTTTACTCCCCACAGCATATAAGACCTTAATGAAGATAATTACTAACAGCTTATCGGGGCAACTGGGCTCATATCAGTCAACAGAACTGTCAGGCTTCAGGAAGTCATACAGTACGATTTATTGACTATAGGAAGACATTTGACCCGCTTAGAACTCTAGCTGCAACCACCTCATTACTGAGGATGGGAATACCATCTTGCTATACTGAGCTGATCCAGAATCTATACGAACATGCCACAGCAACCATCAAGATAGACGAATACTCGGAAAAAGTGCCAATAATGAGAGGCGTTAGACAGGGAGACCCGTTTTCCCCAAAACTGTTCCCATCTGCTTTGGAGTGTATTTTCAGAAGCTGGACTGGAGAAAGAAAGGAATCAAGATCAATGGCCGCTACCTTAGCCATTTGAGGTTCACTGGCAATATAGTCCTGTTCTCCCACGATGCTACCGATCTTCAAGAGCGCATCAATGAATTGAACATCGCGAGCAAGGAAATAGGTCTGGAAATAAACACCGCAAAAACAAAGAAGATGCTGAACCCTTGCTGCACCAGAGAGCAAATGGAGGTGGACGGATCCCCATTAGAAATAGCATCGTGCTACACATATCTGGGACAGATTGTCACGGGAGACGGAGATATTACACCGGAGATCATGCAAAGAACCAGAACAGCTTGGGGTACAGTTGGGCGGCTGAAACACATCTACAAATCAGATATGCCACTATCCATAAAGAGAAAAGTGTTTGACCAATGCGTATTACCAGCGATGACCTAAACCAGCGAAACTTGGACCCTGAAATCTGCTCACATCCAGAAGCTTCGAACAACCCAGCGGAGTATAGAAAGATACATGATGGGCCTAACCATACGAGATAGAATACGCTGCAGCTGGATAAGAGATCAAACAAAGGTGAAGGATGTCGTGGATTGTGTAAAAAGGTCATAGTGGAAATGGACAGGCCATCTAGCCCGAATAAGAGATGAGTGTAGGTCGGCTGTGATTAGTGATTGGGAGCCCAGAGAATGGGTAAGACCAAGAAAGCGCCCTCACGATCGATGGGATAGGGGGTTTGTGGATTGGCTGAGCGTTGACTGGAAGAGAGAGACTGCCGATAGGGAATCTTGGCAAAGACAGGGGGTGGCCCTAGTTCTGCAGTGGACGGACAGAGGTTGATGATGATGGTGACATATATATGTATAACCAATTCAATTTTACAACTCATTCTGTTTCTTTAAGCGAAAATGATGCTTCTTGATATTTATAAAAACTCTAGCTATTGAGTAGCCACTCAGAACAGTGCAATGAGATGCCGTGATATTTTCATGAACTTCTGTCGTTTACATATGACTTGGTAATATATAATGTCTCAATTTCAGTTTGTTTCATTTGGTTCAAATAGTATATTGCTATTGCAATTAATTTTAATTTTATTTTCGTTGACTTCATCAACTATATTTCATTAACTTCTGTTGACTACGTGTGACTTTGTGATAGATAATATTTTATTTTCGGTTTGTTCCATTTGGTTATTGTATATCACTATTGAAATTCATTTTAATTTTCCTTTGTATTTATTAGATTATACTTTTTTTTTCTTTCAATTTTTTTTATTCATAATTATTTTTATTGCGATTGTTATTTTTTCCTGTAATTGAATGTATATCTGTTGGAGGTGAATGTATTATTATTATTATTGAATTTTGTGTTCATATTTATCGAATCTTTGAGCATTCAATTAAATAAGTACCAACTGATTGTTGATTTCTTCTAACTATAATTATTGACAAACTGAGTCATGTGGATAGTGTTTTGACAACTTTCAGTTATTGTTAAAAAAATTGACCAATCCTGTAAATCACATCGAAAATTGGAGTTTTCCATGACTTGTGATCACTGTTTTTAATTACTACGTTTCACTTTGAAAGCAAGTGTGTAAACTGAGGTGAAATGTACGAAAATAATATCGAAAAATCTTTACATTTTCTACTGGGTAGAACATTCACGATAATTACTTAAGTGACTTGTGTCTTGTTGTTATAGAAAGAGCAGGCATATGGAAAGTGTTCATCAATTTACATAAAAATTTCAGTTGCTGAAGCGAGAAAGAATAAGTCACTAATTGTATATTTAGAATATGAGAAAGTTCTACTGAACCTATTTCAACCAACAATTAATGAAAAAATCGTTTGTTTGGAATGTAAAACAGTTGATTTACGATGATAAATGAATAATCTCACGAAACGAAAACAATACCATTGGAAGAACTACATTTGAGAAAACAAGGCTATCACAGTTGATGCAAATTGTTTTAATTGTTATGTTTTTGTTCAAACTAGTCATTATGAAAGATGTTTTTATTATTTTGTTAGGAAATATCATTGAAACTTCATTTCGAAGTATATACAATCTTAAATTGTAGATATAGATCAAGATTTATATTTGCAATATGTAAAATAAACTTTAAATTCTTTCGATGAATTTAAAGTTTGACGAATTAATGCAAAGAATATTATAGCAGAGCTGGTTATGCGAAACATGTACAATATGATTCCTCCATTATTCTTGAAGGGATACATTTAGAGTATATTGAAATCGGTGCCTACATTCGTTGAAATAATAAAACAATTGTTAAACTGATTTACACATAAATTAAAAATAATACTGCATGACGTACGTTTCGATGAGATTCACCTTTTTCAAATGCTACGTGCAGACTAATGACAATTTCTCGAATACATAAAATATATAAACTTAACTTATGAATACAGAGAAAACAGGAAGATAACAGTTAGAAGCGTACCTCTCATCGAAACGTACGTCATGCAGTATTATTTTTAATATATGTGTAAATCATTTTAACAATTGTTTTATTATGTTTATCGATTTACATCAAGTATCGGCCTCATCAATTATTAATTCGTTGAAATCTTACGATCAAAAATCCAATCATATATCCAATCTATCATAGCTAATGGAAAAATATGAACACATCGAGCACTGAATGTTTCACACGTCCGTATCGATTAGGATAACTTATTTGCACTCATTTGCAATAGCATTGCTTTTCATTTCTGTCTTCAGAATCATAAGAGGGTGTTTGAGAATGCCTTGTTGGACAACGGCACAACTGATGTGTTTGTTGTAGTACGAAACAGGAAATTGGAAATATAGGAGTTTAAACAGAACTAGAAAATATAGAAGATTTTCTACGCTTTTTACCAAATTGAGATGAAAATACTTGTTAGAAAATACAACAGAATTTAATAATTTCTAAGTATTTGAACATGAAAACCAAAGAGCCAATCGTCCGCAATCACAAATAATCTTGATAATTTTCACCAAACCTCCTATTACTACAGAATAACGAACTTCAACCAGTTACGGCAGAACACGTTAACCATGTTTTACCAGAAGTGATTGTACACCCCTGAAGTTCCATAATTGAAAAATTCTCGAATACCACTCGTGGTTCAAAAGTGTTACTTCTAAAAATGAAATCATATAGTGATTTTCATTCCACTCAGTGACCCAAATGCTTCGAAAATTACATCAGTTATAGCCGGTCTCAAGAAAGAGAAAGTTATTCATATTTATTCAAATATATCTTCGTGTTTTATGCGGCACTAAAATGTTCCAGTGTAGTTTCAAACGGCGTTTAAGGGCCTTTCAACCAATTCTAGAACAGAGAGCGAAATTCAATATTATGCTAATAGCTGTAATTGTCTCAAGTGTTACAAACAGGGTTATATTTGTTTCTAAAATAATATTTCATGGATATTATTTTCAGAAAAGTGCTACTTAGCGTAGAGCAAAAAATTGATGACTCTTCAACTTCAACAGAGAAGCAATCATGAATATATTAAACTAATATGTAATATTTTAATTTATCAAACTCTCAAAATCTTATATTTTAGAAATATCAGCTCAGAAATATATTTTTTCAAAGACGAAAACCTTTAACAAAAACTATACGATTTCAACAAACAGATTTATAACAAACATACCACAGTATTTTTTATGAATCCACAAGCGTGACAATACATTTTCCCAAAAATATAGAAATTGCAGTTTTTTTACAACAGAATAAAGAAATAATTGAGTGGATAATTTCTCTATAATATCCTCATATTTTGATTTCATTTCGCGAATGAAAGTGTTTTCATATTTTGCATAATTTCTAATTCTCTTGGACAATTCTACCGAATTTGTCCTATACTTAAATGATTGTCTCTTAGTAATAGAAAGTAATTAATCTGCATGAACTCTCCTTTTGGTAGATCATTTACTACCTAATTGAGCGTAACTTTTTTGTATTATTTATGAGGTGCTCAGTCAAATTTGGTTTGAAGAGTAAAGCAATAAAGATTATATCATATGAGTTTACTTCTGAAACTTTTGAATTATTTCGTTTTATTACTATATTTATGAGCTGTTCCTAGAAATTAACAGTACATCTGTAGCATGTTCGATTATACCAGCTAATTCACTTCAGGTTCCATCATATTATACCAGGGAAGGTGAAAAGTTTTTCACTGAGCACAGATATGATGTTACTGCTATGTTAATTGTACATGATGTTGGAATACATGTCAAAAAAACTGATGCAACGGAATGATATCTTTACTTAAATCTCCCTGAACTGTTTGGCCTTTTTCTTAAACAATACCAACATTTCACCAACCGATTTTCTACCATGAATGAAGCTTGTGTCTTCAATTTCTGTCTGTCTCACTGGGTAGAACCAAATAGCTAAGAAGCAAAACTGATTACATTCGCTGAGAAGGTCATACATGATGTTGATAAGGTTGTGAAGACTAAAAGAGTTACTGAACATAAAACGTCAACGTAATACTGCCACAATCTTCTACCAAATACATGGAAAAATTTTCCAAAGCTGAATTGTGATCCAAAAATTCTATTATATCGAAACAATACTGCAAGATGCTTCAATAAAGGAAAGAATGAAAGGATTTGGAGTACAACTTGCCTGTCCATTGAATTTCCTCTGAAGTCACATTTGAATGGACGTTTCTGCAAAACAACAGTTTTACAGTAACAGTCCGATGATTTTGAACGTTACCCTCGTATAACTTCAGAATACTTGTTTAAGAGTTATATGTAATCAACTGAATTCAAGATAATTATTCTACATTTCTTAATTGAACAATATTCTACAATAATTGAACCCACAAGCCGAAAAAAATTGAACTGCGATTAAATTTGATGATTGTAATAATGCTAGTGCAAATTGGTGATTTTGGGCTACTTTCTGTTCAGGCGATGCACAAATGTTCAATATATCGATAATAATTGTTTATTTGATAATAGAGCCGAACAAAAGCAGGTGGAGTTAAATGAATGAATAGAATCCTCAATAAAACATATTCCTCGATTAAATTTAATAAAGAGAGGCTATAATTTAAAAAAATAGAAGAATTTTCATAAACAACAATATTCTATTATTACTTCCTGAGAAGAACTAGAAGAATAGACTAGAAATACTGCCACACTGTATCCATAAAATATATAACCTGTAGAAGGATGCAGGTTAAGGTAGATTGAAGTTACTCTAAGGAATATGTCACCAACCTGGGTGTTCCACAGGGTTCAACACTTGGGCCGCTGTTCTTTCTATTGTTTATGAACGACCTTTCAATTTACATAACCAATGCTAAGGTGGTGTTATATGGCGATGATGCGGCAATTGTTGTCACTGGCTCGACTAGTGCCGAACTTGAAGCCGCTATGAGTGATGTACATGATGCGATGAGCTCTTGATGTCAGAGAAATAAACTCAAATTAAATGAGGATAAGACTGTTAATGTTGAATTTTCTAATGCAAGGCATACTAGTGTACAGAAATTTAAAACAGATTTGGTGGCTGCGTATCTTGGGTGCAAGATTGATGCGTACCTAGGTTAGGGTTGGCATATTGATGAAGTCTGCAACACAATGAGTAGAAGTTACTACGCTATAATGCAACTTAAATGTAGCCTCAGTGTTGATGATCTGCTCAGAGTTTATTATTCTTTGGTACAGAGGCATCTTGCGTACAATGTTTTGATATGGGGAGCACAAAGTAACTGGAAAAGAGTTTTTGTTGCTCAAAAAAAATTCTGAGGCTAATTTTTGATCTAAAGCCCATGGAAACCTGTAGAGATCATTTTGTGCGTTATACAATTTCAACTTTTCCATCCATTCTGAATTGGAAGGCTGCCATTTATGCTAAAACTAATTTGGAAAATCTCAAAAAGCTTGAAGATTCGAGGTATGTCACAAGAAATTCCAATATCCTTGTCATTGCGAAACACAGGACAGTACTATTCAGAAAATCTCCTCAATCTTTGTTCATTTGCGTGTACAACCGACTGCCTGCGAGTCTGACTTCTATTCTTTCGATCAACAAATTCAAGCTGGAAATAAGGAAATATTTGATTGACAATATTCAATTGAAGAATTGTGAGATCTTGGTTGGTGCCCTATGTGAGTGTATGTTTGTTTGCAGTGGAAATATGTTTTATACAACATTTTGTGATATTTATGCACCAAAACTTATATGTTACTTATTTTTATATTTTGAATGTTTCAATGCAAATATGCACCTGTTTGATTAGTGTTATTGCTTATTTTTGACACGTACATGCCCTATGGTCCTTCGTACGAATAAACATTATTATTATTATTGATATATAATGGGTAAATTAATAACATTTATGGGTTTCCTGAATCACACTGCTTTATTTCACTTTCTAATCTAAGCTTTCAGCAATTGTTAATTTGTTAAAAAAAATTGTAGACTTTTTGGAATTGAAAAATTGTTAACTTTAGAATGACGGAATCCATCAGTTATTTTTCAACATTTTTATTGTAAACAATGAATTAAAATGACACACTTGGCTGAAGTTTCACTAAATAAATGAAACCTATTATGACACTATTATGACCTACTATGCTTTTCGAATTAATAGGGACAAAGGATAAAAAACAATGTTTTCGTAAAATCTTACCTTTTAATGGAGTAAATACATACAAAATAGCGTAAATTCTTCATATCAATATGAAGTATGTCCTCCTTCCGCAGAAATAACTTCTTGAACTCGTCTGGACATCGATTCCACTAGCGTAGCGCAGATTTTTTTAAATTCGTCATCATGAAACCACACCTGAATTGCACTCATAATCAAATTTTTTGTTTTGTAGTGCAATCCATTTTTGCCAGTCGTTTCTTTAAAATATTCCATAAATTCTCAATGGGATTGGGATCAGGTGAATTCCCTGGCCAATCGAGTACTTTTATTTCATTCTCACGCATAAAGGCGTGCACTTGTTTGGAATTCTGGCAGGGAGCCAGGTCGTGCTGAAACGTTTCAATGAATGGGACAATTTTAATGCGCAATATTTCCATATATTTCACTGAATTCATCATCCCTGTTATAGGAGCTAATCGTCCAGTGCCATTGGTTGTGAAAAAACCCCAAAATATGTGTTTCGAAGGATGTTTTACTGTTTGCTGGATGTGATCAGACCGCAAAGTTTCTCCATTACTTCGTCTAACAACATTTGATTTGTCCCCTTGAACAAAAAAAACCACCTTCTTCCAGTCGTCCACAGTCCACGCACGGTACTTTTTGGCCCAAGCCAAACGTTTCTCCATCATTTTCTGAGTAAGCAGTTGCTTTCTTTTTGGTCTTCTTGCCTTACGGCCAACCTCCAACAGTCGTTTTCGCACAATTGAGGTGCTCACCTCCACACCAGAAACCATTAAATCCCTTCGAAGATAAGTGCTTGTCTTTCTCGGATTAATTTTGCTATTTTTTCTCATCAATTTGTCTGTTATTGTAATAGTTTTGCGTTTGCGGCCTCAGTTTTCTTTTTGGAGACGAGGAGCCACTTTTTTCAAATGTTTTTAAAATTCGTTTTTAACAGTCGTTTCTTCAAAATATTCCATAAATTCTCAATGGGATTGAGATCAGGTGAATTCCCCGGCCAAACGAGTAGTTTTATTTCATTATCACGCATAAAGGCCTGCACTTGTTTGGAATTGTGGCACGGAGCCAGGTCGTGCTTAAATGTTCCATCAAACGTTTCCATGAATGGAACAATCCTGGTGCGCAGTATTTCCATATATTTCACTGAATTCATCATCCCTGTTATAGGAGCTAATCTTTCAGTGCCATTGGTTGTGAAAAAACTCCAAAAAATTTGTTTCGAATGGTGTTTTACTGTTTGCTGGCTCTCATCAGGCCGCAAAGTTTCCCCATCAATTCGTCTAACAACACTTGATTTGTACCCTTGAACAAACAAATGTGTCTCATCACTAAAAACCACCTTCTTTCAGTCGTCCACAGTCCACGCACGGTACTTTTTGGCCCATGCCATACGTTTCTTCATCATTTTCAGTTGTTTTCTTCTGGGTCTTCTTGCCTTACGGCCAACCTCCAGCAGTCGTTTTCGCACAATTGAGGTGCTCACCTCCACACCAGAAACTATTAAATCCCTTCGAAGATCATGCTTGTCTTTGTCGGATTAATTTTGCTATTTCTTATCAACAATTTGTCTGTACTTGTACTAGTTTGCTGCCACAGTTTCCTTTTCTGTTCGGAGACGATGAGCCACTTTTTTCAGATGTTTTTAAAATACTCGAAATGCTGGACTTTCCCACACCAACAGCCTCAGCTATATCTTTTACAGTCATTGATGTGTTCATTAAGCGCGATAATTTTGGAACGCTTCCTTGGAGTGATATTCATTTTTGGACAAGACAATACAGCACGTATCATAATTGAAACCACCAACTGTCGCATCGATAGGTTCACAACTGAATTGCAGGCGAGGTTAAACCGGTTAGAATGTAAATGATGGTCAAGGTCGAACCCTCACGTCACCTCAGGTAGTGAAGGTGTTTGGGCCGCCCTGATACTCACATACTTACTACAGTAACTCAAACGAAGAAAAAAAATGTTTGTCCGAATCAATTCGAACAGCATAGTATTATAACACTAAATATGAAATTTATTCAGTGAAATTTAAGCCAAGTGAATTGATTTTAATTTATTGTTTTTAACATAATGTTTCACCAAGAGATTAGCGAAACCTCCGTGTCATTTAATGTTTTTATTTTGAGATTTGTAGCTCATATTTTCTGTATTTTGTATTTTCTTATTTGTTATATCTCATAATTTTTTCTGTCCTATGTTTGTTCTATGTGCTGTGTTGGTACTTTAAATTAGACATATTATCCGTATTATTCGTGGAATTGTAACATTGTTATTTAGCATCCGACGAAGACCAATACTTCGAAATTTAATATTCATAGTTGTTGAATGTATCAAATGAATAATATTAAAATTATTTACTTATGTATTAATGAAAAATATACAAACTGGTATGTTATTTTAAACGTAGATACACAAGACATTTTCTTGTTTCGTCAACTTTTTTTGGCTGTGCTATAGTCCGTTCTCAGTTCGTTCATTAATTTTATCATTAGCAAATTTTTATTTTGTGATTTTTAAAAGTTACGATCTTTGAGTGGAAGCGATGGTCTCTCAATAGGGGAATTCAGGTTCGAATCACGGGTAAGACATAGACAAACCTTCACAAAGGTACGACACCTGTGATGAAGGATTTTTGAGTACTTTCTTCTGAAGTTATACTTCAATGTCTCATATGTCTACAATGTACATATAATCTACAATATCTCAATACACTTTTCCAGGATTTTAACTCGATTATCGAAGACTTTGTATAATTAAATATGTAAAATATATTAAATTCACATTCATCAGTGAGAAACGGACTGATATAACTGACCAAACAATCTCAGAATTGGAATCTAATTGAGTCTTTTATTTTTTTCTATTTCAGTTTATTACTTTATTTATAAAGTATATTTTTCAAAACTCCTAATTCGTATTTAATAGTGTTGACGTTTACTTGATGTAAATCCATTATAATTGAATATAAACTTAAATTCAGACATGATTTACACTTTATTGACTACTTAGCATGACGCGTTTCGTTGTTACAAACGACTTCTTCAGAGATGCTTACAGAATAATAACAACATTTTGAAAAACACAGGTATAAATATCAGGAAATTTGGGATTCTATGACTTTGGTTTCACCTAAGATATTCCATTCTGACATATAATTTCTATTACCTGAAAAGGTTTAACAAGGGTGAATTGAGCAAATTTACAGAATTTTTAAGACGATTTATTTCCACTATTGCACACTCCACAAGCATGACTTGACAATCACAAGATTAAATAATAAATTTGATTTTTCTATTTTCCATAAGCCTTCCCATACGGATACCATTATCCATAACTCCTCATGCCACCCATATCCACATAAAATGGCAGCGTTTCAAAGTATGATACACAGATTAACCAATATACCTTCATCAGAAGAAAATTTCAATAAAGAACTGAATATCATTAAACAGATTGCGGTTAATAATAATTATGAAAGCGAACTAGTGTCAAAAATTCTTGACAAAAAACTCTATCGGAAAGCTCTACGACTAGTATTTCCTTATCAGTCGGATAGAAATCGTAAATATAATATTTTAACATATTTTGGAACCGTCAGTCAAAAAGTCAAAACCGTTTTAAGTGAACATAATTTTAATATTTCATTCAAAACGAACAATAATTTATCGAGACACATTAAGAACAATAAAAACAAAATTGAAAGAGAAGACAAATCAGGTGTTTACCTGTGTTTGAATTGTGGAACATGTCCCGGTATATATATATATATATATATATATATATATATATATATATATATATATATATATATATATATATATATATATAGGTAAAACTGGTAGAAATTTCGGTACTAGAATACAGGAACATAAATATAGCTTCGCGAATATTCAAATAAAACTAATTCGAATTATGCTAACCATTTATTTACAGAAAACCATACTTTTGATACGAATTTCAAGATTTTATACAATATAGAGAGAAGTAGTCAATTAGATTATTGGGAAATAGTGGAAATAAATCGGCTTAAAAATTCTGGAAATTTGCTCAATGAACAGATAAAATTAAACAATTCACCCTTGTTAAACCTTTTCAGGTAATAGAAATTATATGTCAGAATGGAATATCTTGGGTAAAACCAAAGTCATAGAATCCCAAATTCCCTGATATTTATACCCGTGTTTTTCAAAATGTTGTTATTATTCTGTAAGCATCTGAAGAAATCGTTTGTAACGACGAAACGCTTCATGCTATGTAGTCAATAAAGTGTAAATCATAAGTTCAAGTGTTTGAATTTAAGTTTATATTCAATCCTAATTCGTAACTAAAAGATAGAAAAGGAATTCCGAAATTTCATATTAACTGGATTGATGGTTACATGTTTGACGGATTAAATTCCATTCTTCGGAAACATTTATACAGTAATAACCAATAATATCTTTCAATCGATCTCTCTTACCTACGGAAGACATTAATATTCATATAACGTGCGAGGTATTCCTAATTATATGGAATTGCTTACAATAGTCGATTGAGTTATACATATGTCTGACACCATTTATAACATTTTAGAAGGTCAGGCTACGTTTCATGCAAAGTAATTACTGAAGGAGTGACTGACACGTCCGAATTTAGTTTGAAGTGTTCTGATTCAGATGTTGGATTGATAGATTCCTGTCATTGAACACATTCAGTGTAGAAACGTATCTAGAAACACTGAAGATCATTCTTCTTCAGACATGATGTGAAATAAATTTCAATGAAAACTAAATCGAAGGCGCAACTCAGTGATAAAGCAAGAACTCACTTATTTATATTTCAATAAAGAAATTTGAATATATGCGATTAGTAGGATATTAAAAAGCTGAAGAATACCAAAGAGGTACACCTCGTGATAACCTTCTCACGATATTTTCTTTGTATGGAATTGAGTAGATAAAAAATACCCACCAGTATCTAGTTTTCACCTAGTGAAGAGAAGATTTTTTTGAATTTGAAAAATTGAAAGAAGTACTGATGATATTTATAATTTTCCGTCGAAAATTTGACCTCAAACATACTCAACTTGCAAATGAATTATTCGTTTATGCTATTTAAAAAAATATATCTACTTGCTTTTTGAGCCAAGTTTCTTGAAACTGTCTGCTGAAATCTCACTTAAATCCAGCTCCTGAACAAATAGATGTTGCTGGAGTTAGGAGTCGCAAAAGCATAAAACCTCTTGAGCTAGTGTTTTTACAAGAGAACAAAATGGAGGAAACACCAGCGCAACACTTCGTTTTAGGATTTGGTTAGGAAAATAATACTCTTTACTCTTTGTTCTAGATTAAATGTGAAAGTAGAAAGAAAATCATAACATGAAAAAGAATTATATTGTTCGTTGAAAAAGTGAATGTTCATCAAACTATAATGTAATACAGAAATTAAATTTACCATTGAATATGTAAATCTAATGATGTCGCAGCGCAAGTGAATGGAAATTTTATTTACCTTTATATGAAAATTTGGTGAATTAATCACAAAAGTATAGGAGTTAATGGTTTTTTAGTTGAATTTATTTCTATATAAATAATTCCGGGATGCCTCCCAACAAAATTTAATCAAATTGAACGAACGTGTCGATATTCATTCATCCATACTTATTTTACGAACGTTTGGTCAAGTTCAATCAATCTCCATCACAAAAAGAAATAATTTTCTTGTTTTTCATTCAATATTAACGAGTTCAGAATTGAATTCATTGATTACAATAATATCTTCATTCCTTTCAGGGCTACGCACATTGGGAGCAGAATTTTACTATCGGGATCTGGCCATTGCGACCGTTACTTTTTCTCTAAATATTATAGTTCCAGTTGATCATTATTAGTTCTAATTACTATCATATACCCACCAGGAATAAAATTGCAGATGAGCTAATTCATTAAACTTATAAATAGACAACAATCTAAAAGTATAATTCCCTTGAACGTTTTGTATCATGAAATATCGAGGTTGAGCCGAAAAAGAAATGAATTGTTTTAACATGCTCTCGTATTTAGAGAAGAATTAGCATTGTTGAGGTAATTGATTTTTACATGGGCGTAGATTTATATTTTAGAAATGAATGATTCCAGTTAATATCTCTACATTTACTGCATTTATTTTGTATTTTGTTATTTTACTTCGTTATTATTTTATTTCATTGTTACATTTATCGGATTTATCGGATATTTAACGGATCCAGGCACGACAGGAGCAAACGAGATCTCTCGATTCTCAGTTCCTAGTTCCTTTTAAGTCCGATGGGACTCCGGTCTGCTCCCGGAGCTGGACTTGTTGATCCGTGTCTCTTCACAGTCTCTAGAATGTGTAAGAGTTCTGCGTCGTTGATACTGCATAGGTCCTCTTATTGTTATCGTCGTTGGGTTGAGATTGTGCAAAGTGGAGTATACTTTTCATGATATTGAACGTAATATGACGAGACATTCTGGCACGACGCAGTGAATGTTAATTTATATATATATATATATATATATATATATATATATATATATATATATATATATATATATATATATATATATATTTATATATATATACATATATATAGTTTAATGTTTAACGACTGTAGATATGTATTTTCAGTGTTTAATTGGGATTGCACTCTAGGACAGGATAATCAGTTACCTCTTTAGTATTTTCCAAGCTTTCGAAAATGTTTATTTTCTTCTTCAGGGCTAAAGTAGTACAAAAATTAACAGTTTATATAGCAAGGCACTATAAAAAGTTTTTTCTTACAATTACTGTGAAGTTAGTCCGAAGGTACATTAGTTTTTTGAATTTTGAAAATAAGTACAAGTGTTCCCAAATGCATTGGGTTGGAATATTACTGCATTCTACGTGTTGAATAGTGTCGAAGGAAGCGACGACAATGACTGTATTTCTCAATTTCGCTTTTCAAGTGGAGTGTTCCCAGATGTTTTTAAGGGCGTTTCTTAAAATGCATAACGTTGGCCGAAGTTTTATGACTAACGAAAAGAGAATGAGTTTGTTTTGTGTATTTAGAATGGATTGTTCGGTGAATAGGATATCAGAATATGAGCCATTAATCAGAAGAATAACTCACTATTTCAACTCACGAAAGTGACAAAAAAAAGCTCTCGTTGACAAAATTTGTTTAGTTGCTGAGAGTTTTATTTGAAATATTTCGATATTTCGATTAAGAGTTTCAGTATTTACTAGATTTACTAACTACTAATAATTTATTTTACTATATACGGTTTTTCTCATTTTCTCTCATTATAAATTTATTATAATTCTTCCATTATTTATTATTATTATTATTAAATATAACTGAAGGCAAGGGTCTGAAGGTGACCCATAAGCCCATTAACACTTTTCACAGAATACTGCAATGTGAGGATAATACATTAGATAAACATTTGAGAAAAGAAAAAAATAATAATAACAAGAGGAAAAAACTAGTGATCAGTACAAATCGACAATGAAAATATATGACAAAAACAATTTCTCAAAATGAAAAACAAAAAACGCAGTCTGTTGCCATCAAGAATGAATAAATATTCAAAATCTCCAAAATTATATTTCAAGATTCGAAAAGTAATGATTAAGTCACCACGTAGTCGACGAGCTTCAAATGTTGGTAATCGAGCTGAAGTAAGCCTTAGAGGGCAATTCGGTCTTTTAAGTTTGAATTTTTCATGATTTACCAAATATTTTTGTAACTAACTACATTACATTATTAAACATAAAAAATAATAAATAAAGATCACTATCATATTTTAGATATGAAATTCTGATATATTAATGAAATGTTTTTCATAGAAACTGTAATTTTTTTGAAATCATTTCGAAACTCGTTATAGATCTATGCATTGATCTATGATATATTTTTGAAATATGCATTCAAATATCTCACCATGGTACTAATCATTAATTTCAGAAATTTCAACATTATTTATAACATTACAATTAACTATTACCTTCTGCAATGGAAAATATAAATGAGATGATATTTTTTAGTGGAAGTCTTTTTGCGAGTAGAGTCCCAGAGAAAACGACGGCTAAGAAAGATCACGCTTTCAAAATCTAAAATAGTATGCTTAAACACTCCATGTCAGCATTCGAGTGAATTATTTTTATAGACACTCGTACATATTTGTTTTTATGTACGAGTATGTTGTACTGAAAAAAATAGCGGCATCAACACGAAACTCATACGAATATCGAAAGAAACAAACGACCGCTTGAAATGACTCATTGACTCTGCAACAGGGGTACCAAGTGCTCAGGTAAGTCGAGGGGACTAGTGTCGATACGGTACCGAATAGGTCCAGATCCGGGGGATCCGTTATCTGAAGAGGAGTTACGAGCTGAGGAACTAAAAGAGCGAATTAGTTACTTTTTGTGTTTGGACCTTCATGGACCGATACCGGTCAGGAAGTATTATGCCCAAGACTACATTATCAGAGGGTTTAAACTCTGCAGGAGGCTTTCATGACTCGGGCTCGTGGTGACACGGTTTTCATAGTGGCGATTTGCATTATGTCTCAGAAATTTCTATACTGTTAGAATTTTAGAGAGCAGTACTTTACTGATTTTTTCCGATCAAGAAGTGTGACCATTCCAAGTGGAGAGGTTCATTCAGTTTAAGTTTTCAAATGTACTTGAATAGGTTTTTTCTGATTTGCACAGTGATTCTTGAAACTATTGACGGTATTCATTTGACATTGCCTCTGCACTAATACTTCAAGATCGCGATTTTCTCCGTAGCTTTTGAATCAGGTTGATGGTCTATGGAAATGTTATTTCAATGAATATAGTAAATCGGGACTGTATAAGATTTATATATTGTTTCTTAATATTTCTCCACAGCAAATACTCGAAATCTTCTATCCATAGATGCATCTGTCGTTTTACACTCACTAGTTCTTGTTTATATGCCTATTATTGTTACTATAACGAGAAAATTATCTTTTTAAAATAGAGCCGTGCATTCGAAGTTTGTCTCATAAAAATTAATTTATTTGAAGTACTATTTAATACCCTCTTCATTAGAAGATCTAATACACCAATCCATTTGATTGTTTCAGTCATACCAAATAGCTATTAAATTCTTCAATAATTTGAAAGTTGACCGATATCTCACTTTCATTCATTTAATTGTAATGATTTGGTTCTGGTTAGACAGTTAGAGGAAGACCAGATGCGTGAAGATAACGATTTTCCGATTTCGATTATTCGTGGATATGCGTTTCGATCGGAAAAAAAATTAGAAAGGAAGGAAATAACTGTCGTGGAAGAGGAGTGCTGAAATCGATCGTTTCATATATATTTTCACTTCTTCAAGTAGCTGACCTACCCACCTTTTTGTGCAGCCATGAGGAAATGAGAAATTATGAAAGGAATTTCGAACAAAAACAAGAGAATAATAGGAGATAATATCAACAATATCGTATCGGATATGTTTATATATTCAATTTATTTGCAAACATTGTATTGAAAAGAATGAAAGTATTCATTTTAAAAACGAAATTGTGGACATATCCTATGAAGAAAATGAAATTAGTTGAAAACTAATACGACTGACTAAGAACAAAGAAGATATTGAGCTTCAAATTCCAAATATCAAATGCAAACTCACTAATAATCTATTGAACGTTGAAAGGAACAGTTATAATTATTTACATTTCAATCATTTATTGATATTGCTTGATTGAAATTTATACGATAGAATAATATTTCATTTTATGTATATTGCGATTCATATGGAAACATGGAGAAAGAATTACAAAATTCTATTGGGCTGTCAGTAATAAATATTATGATTAATTTGATTATCAATTCCTTTTGAAAATTGAAATAAATTTATATTTAATTCGAAAGTTGATATATTTCTAGAGAAATCAAATATTTTTCGAATATATACTTGAAAGTACAGATTCCTAGCAAAAATATTGGGATTCAACAAAACTCAGCATAGTATAAAAATTCTTATATTTAATAGTTTTGGCGTTTACTTGGTGTAAATCCATTATAAATGAATATCAACTTAAATTCAAACACTTGAACTTATTAGGTACTATTGTGTAATTTCATTATACTATTGTGTGAACTTATTACTAATGAGTAATATTGTATACTCTTGATAATGGGTTAACCACCCGAAACATATGTAGAGTTTTAAATATATTCAGTAAAACTTAAGTCAAGTGAGTTAATTTTTAATTTTATAGTTTTTAAATTGAACTTATGATTTACACTTACGTTACAAGCGACTTCTTCAGATGCTAACAGAATAATGACTATTAGTATTATAAATAATAAAGGATTATTTTGTTAGCATCTGAAGAAGTCGTTTGTAACAATGAAACGTGTCATGCTATGTAGTCAATAAGGTGTGAATCATAAGTTCAAGTGTTTGAATTTAAGTTTATATTCAATAAAAGTTTATGATGGCTGAGATACAGGTCAATTTTCATTTCGTTGTTTTGTCAAGTATGAATCAGCATGACATGAATCGATGTTGAAGAGGCTTCTTGAGATAATAATAAGTTCTGTATTCTCAACAGGTATAATACCCATTTACAGAAAATAATAACATAATGTAGAATATCAACTAAATAATTAAAATAAAAGAGATATAACAAAGAGCTCAATCTAATTTGAAAAAACCAAAAAAAAAGAATTAATAACTAAATAAGAGCATTTAATGAAATATGACAAAGAACTCAATCTGAATCAATTCATTTTAGTCAATTTCCTTTGTTCACAAACTCCTAATAATAACTTCTATGGAGTCAAAGTGAATGTCACAATTATTGGCAACTCTATTGAAAGTAGACTTCATAAACCAAATGGGGGATTGTATTAGCGAGTTGGTCCTTGGAGTCTCTAGGTAGAATAATTCTGTGGTACGAGAATTTTGCCTAGGAACACCAAATTTCAAAGCGGACAAGAGAGGAGGACAATAAATACTATTGTGCAGTAATTTGTACAAAAATTTGAGTGATAAAGTTTCTCTCCTGCTCTGCAATGATTTTAAACTAAATCGACTCAATAATTCGTTAGGACTTACTCCTCTCTGTGAATAAACTGTATCCTCCCTCCAAACCAAGAATTTCAAGAACCTTCTCTGAATAGCCTCAAGATGGTGCTGATGGCAAGTGTGAATAGGATATCAGATCTGGCTGCCATACTCCAACTTGCTCCGAATTAAGATATCAAATTGTGTATAACGAATCCACATATTTTCGAGGCAGATGAAGTAAGTCGGCCGATGTGTGGAATGAAGATTGTAATTGAGATAGGAAATTCAAATACGTTATCAGTTAAGGGTGTCTCTTGTAGCGAAGCCACTTCTGAAACTTACATTTCGAGAAGATTTGTTACCCCAAATCACTTAAAAATGATGAAACTTTTTTGGATCTGCTTCCATAACCCTGAATGTTAAAGAATAAAAACTTTTCACGCAAAGGGCTTGAGAGATGTTTTCTAGATATTTGCATTGTAATTATTCAGTAACTTCACACATCTCTCTTCAACACAGTCCCTTTGTACGAAAAAACAGCGGACATGCATAAATTAGATTTACGACCAAGGTGTATTTTGCTCATTTCAGATATTGCTTAATCAAACTTGAATATCCTGAAAAATCACCATGAGCTACATTTAAAATATTCTTTGCTTTTCTATGCAAAGTGGAATCTCATATTTTTCATTATTTAAGTAGTAGTCTCAGGGACTCTCGTCACCCCTTCATTTTATCGTGCACTTATGTTGCTCTAATAACTGATAATCGGAATAAAAGCTACAACTATGGTAGATTTTCTGTACTATTGTGCTAAATCTCCAAGCTGTGTTAACAAGCCACAACACCACACTCCATTACGCTTTTGATAATGAAAAAAATTGAATTTCAAAATCGGAATACATAAAAATGAAGAATTTTCAGAAATGAAAGGAATTGAAGATAACGAAAAATATGTGAATGTATAGGCATATATTGCCCAGTTAAGCACCATATAGGTAAAAAAATTTTATAGGGTTGTATAATAGAAAAATAAATAAGTTATAAAAATATACAAACAAAGGAAAACAATATTTTCACATTTCATCCTTTCAAACCTCACTTTTTCAATGATTTATTTCCTCTGAATTGAAAATTTTGTGAGTATTGTGTGATCTCATTGTCTCCAGAAAATTATATCTTCACGAATTGTTTTAAAAGTTTGGCAGATTATGAAACTCGAAATAATAGAAAGCTGTAATTTGGAAATTTTCAATAAACTTTCATTTCAAGGGTTGAGGACGCATTGTTTCTTGTCAGCTTGTATCTGTACGAGTTTCTGCCTTTAGAAATTTTGTATATTACATAATTAGAGTTTCCATCATTGAAATGAATTCATTTGGAAACTTTGACAAGATAGAATACGCCAGCAATTTCTTTCACAAAACAAGTTACGAAAGTGAATACGGGTATTTACAATAAACATAAGAATTTCCCAGAATTCGATTACCTGTGTTGGTTCGTTGTGAATAAATATGAATAGAGAATATGGATTAACGAATCCAGGTTACACTTTCACATTTATTTCTTTAGTACAAATCTGGTTTACTTATATTACTCTGCATTTCATCAAATATTTTATATGCTAACTTACTACCCATTAATGAGAATAAATGTGATAAAATAACTGAAATATATGAAAGTGACAACAATTAGGAATTGTATTGCAAGTTTCAGAATAAATGATAGATTTATTATGCTAGATAATAATTGTTGATTTTTAATAATGAGTGATTTTTTAAGCGTAGTTTTTTTTAAATCGAATAAAACCATCATATATTCAAAAATTTTTTCATGGAAATCGATAACTTGGCCTTTGCCATCTACATTTTGAAGATAACTTCATGTAAATGTTGTCCGCGGCTCCGTATCAAATGGTCCATTCGGAAGGTCCAATTTTGCGTCAATTTTTCGAGTAATTCCGCGTGCTATGTTATCCTGTAAGGCTTCAATCGTGTTCGGCTTGTCCACATACACTAACGACTTCACATAACCCCACGAGAAATAATCCAGAGGCGTCAAATCGCATGATCTTGGCGGCCAATTCACAGGGCCATTTCGACAGACAAGCTGCTCACCAAATTTATCCTTCAACATGTCCATTGTTTCACGAGCTGTGTGGCATGTGGCACCGTCTTGATGAAACCACATGTCAACCAAGTTCAACTCGGCCAACTGGGACAAAAAAAAGTTGCGTATCATGGTTCGATATCGTTCGCCGTTGACGGTAACGTTTCTTCCACGGTCGTCTTTGAAGAAAAATGGACCGATGATGCCACCAGCACATAAACCACACCAAACTGTCGTTTTTTCAGGATGCATCGGTAATTTTTGTATGGCATGTGGCAGTTCATCACTCCAGATGCGACACTTTAGTTTATTTACATATCCGTTAAGCCAGAAATGAGCCTCATCGCTGAACACAATTTTTCGATGAAACAGCGGACTTTCATTAAGCTGTTCTAAGGCCCATTTGCTAAAAATTAGACGTTGTGATAGGTCATTCGACTTCAATTCTTGCAGAAGTTGAATTTTATAGGCTTTCAAACCCAAATCAACACGTGAAATTTTCCATGTGGACGAGTAACACATGCCTAATTGCTGAGAACGGCGACGAATTGACATTTCATGATCCTCATTAACAGTGTACGCTACGGCTGCAATAATATCTCAGTACGCACTGTACGCATGCGAGACAATGGTTTAATGTCCAACAAAGTAAGCTTGATGCGAAAATTGGTGATAACAGCACGAATTGTTGATTCACCAGGTCGATTATGACGACCATAATATGGTCGTAACAGACGATACACATTTTCCACAGATCACGAAGTTTTATAGTAAATTTCGACAATTTGCAAACGTTGCTCGTTTGTAAGTCTTTCTATAATAAAATGGCAGAGTATACTCAAAATTTTTCGCTTTGACAGATGACGTTTGGGTGCCATTACCAACCAGTGCAGCCAACCTGAAAAACTTAACTCTAAAAATATCACCAGTTATCAATACAAGTTCGATACGGATATTCAATTGGTTCAAAGAAATGTCCAACTGATCATTGATTTTCAATGAAAAAATCAATAAAACGTTACTCATATTTAGGAACAGGAACAAGGTAATCAAACTTAAGATAATTCCATCATTAGATGACGAAGTTTTGAATTTTTCTTCTGGACTATATATTGAAGGTAAGGATGTTACCCTATATATTTATTTAGTAATAATTTTTGAGTATGAACATTATTTATTGGTAATAATTGTTTCACTGAAATGAGAATGTTAATCAGAAAAAAATATATACTCACGCAATAATATCACAAACTTTCATGGTTTACAGCTGCAGAACGTAAAGAGCACTTGCTGACATATTCATCTATATAGCATTCTTCTATAATTTCTAGATCTTTAACTATGTAGTCTCTCCATCTGACCGTCGGTTCCCAGAAGAAGCTTATTCCTACCTAGATGTCTTCCTACTAGACTGTCTCAATAAGACTTACATTGGGAACCCTCCTGGAGTTGAATTAGGGTTTTAGTGCGCATAATACGTTATTCTGTCATCCCATAAACTGTTCTAAGCATCTTCCATAACAATTTCGTAATCAATTGGTATACGAGTATTAGTTATATTTGTATATTTTGTTTTCGTCTTATCTATTTCTTGGAGTGGGTGAGATTTTCTGCACTGTGACCATGTATTTCATCTTTGTTTATAGACTGTCCAACGTTTCTGTTGCTTTCGTTCATCTTTGATGTAGCTTTCGTTCAATTTGAAGGTAACATGGTGTCAACACTGTAATTTTCATTTCGTTGTTTTGTCAAGTATGCATCAACATGACAGAATCGATACTGAAGAGGCTTTTTGAGATAGGAAATTCAAATACATTATCAGTTAAGGGTACCTCTTGTAGAGACGCCACTTCTGCAAGTGACATTTTGAAGAGATTTGTTACACTAATCACTGAAAAATGATAAAACTTTTCTGGATCAGCATCCATAACATTGAATGTTGAACTCTTCACGGAAAATACGTGGGAGGCCGTTTTCTAGATATTTGCATTTCGAATATTTAGTAAGTCTTTAAAATGTTCTTTTTATTTCGTATACAAAAGGAAATTTTATATTATTCATTATTTGATATAATAATGTCTGTGGAACTTTGGTCACCCCTTCATTTTATCGTGCCCTTTTGTTGCTTTGTTGATTGATGTAATAAAAACTAAAACTATGGTACTTTTTCTTTTCTGTTGTGCTTCTGGAAAAAAAAATTGAATTTTAAAATCGGAATATCCTAAAAAAACAAGAATTTTTGACAATGAAAGACATTGAAAAGAATCAAAATTGTGTGAATTATAAGTAAGGCAGACATTGTCCAGTGAAGCACCATATATAACAATTTGATAAAGTTGTATAAAAGGAAAAAAGATGATTTATTCCTTGATATTACTTCGTGAGATTCCGCGAGATAATTCATTTCGTGAGATTACTCTATAGCTTTATTACCATAAATGTGACCTTGAATATTATAGTAAAGCTGCTAAGTCTTGTAATATTTATGCATATATGTATGTATTTTGTTTATCTAATTTCATTTATTCTGCTTTGCAGTTATTTCCTGAAGAATCTGTGAAATTGGCGGCGAAGTATTGAGAACGAAGTTTGTGATATATGTATTCCTTCAGACTCAAACAACCTCATGAATTAAGCGTTCAACTGTAAGGCATTTTCAATTTCGCTGTTGTCGTTTTCAAAATTGATGGTAAAAGTTTGAAGCATTGAGATAATAGCCCTTAGTATTGGATCCAATACATGAATTATTGATGAAATAATGGGAAAGAAACCTCCGGAATTTGCATACAATGGTACCTATATATCCTCTAGTGAATATAAAGAAATGTCAGAGATTCATGTTCTTAATAGGCTTAATATCAGAAAAAACTACTAATCTATTGTCTGAATATCACGTCGAGATTTCATTAAAACCTCGAATGAAACTAAGAAGACATTTATTCAATGCGAAAATTGCCACTTTGAAATTCAAGACTTCTGGAGTTTAGAAGTTGATTCATCCTATAAAAGTATACAGGTCAAAATGAACGATCATTTTGAACACCATTCAAGGATTACCAATAATTTTTTTTTCGAAAAACCAAACCAATTCAACTTTAGCAAATCGATGTAGTAAATCATCAACCTTTTCCTCCAATGTTAAATAATCTCCAAATTATTTACAAATTGCTGAAAGCACCGATGTTGAATTGTTTAGAAGACAAGAAACCATAATTATGTTCACATAATAATCATGAGAGGTCTTTTATCCGATATGTTGAATGATGACACAACAAGAAGAAAATAATTGTTTTTTGTGCAGAATGAGATGTTTGTTTATTATAACAACATAATTTCCTAATTTGGTGATAAAAAACGTATTAAACAACAATTCATCTGTTCGGAATCAATCAGAGCATTTTTAAATGGAATCAATTAACGTGTTGCTGAATACAATAGCATTCAATTTCATCAATAAATCAGAAGAGAACAAGCCAGTTAGCATCACTATAATTTACGTGAAATGCTGTGATACACTTTCTCAATAATATAATTTTACAGCCACAAAAATCTACCAATTCTAGCATGTCTAACGGATATCCATAAAAGAACTTATATTATTGACCTCAATATTAGAAATTGTTTCATCATTAACTACTGTGTCGCTGATTGATCCATACGACATTCAAAAGCAAAAGTGAACAACCAAGGAATAGTAATCGATAGCAGGCCATAAATAGTTCAGTGAAATCGAAATTTGGAGCATTGTATTTGGGGGTTCATATCCGCCAGACAGATCATGTCACGAATTCGTATCCGTAACGCTTGCAATGAAATAAGTGAAAGTGCCGCTGGAACACAAAGAAGTCAACAAACTGACCAGCCAAATGTGGGCGTAAAGTATTCGTCATAGGTTATTGGGAAGAAAGTTGCAGAAAGTTATTATTACATGATGAAAGACGTTTATATCCGTGACTTTGCATTATTACCGGTATTCCATCCATTGAAATAGTATAGAAACTACCAGGACTATCGTTTGTTCCATATTTTGCTTCAAAAGCGGTGTTGCCAACCTTACGATTAAAATCGTATTTATACGACCTTTTTGGTTCAGGAACGATGTACGACTGAGTAATCATAATCGTGACAGATAATGATTAATGAAGTAGAGATCGTATTATTTTATACGATCTTTCCAAATCGTATAGCCATCATAATAACGAAGTAAGAGAGACCTGGGTTCGTATCCTAGTCGAGGTTGAAATCTTTTGTGGTGTAATTTCGATTCCAAATTTAAATATTTCTTTATATATATATATATATATATATATATATATATATATATATACTTTTAGACGGGGGTTAATTTTTAATTGACAACACAAACTGCAAATTTAGAAATTGATTTGTAAGTAATAATTTTGGTACTAATGCAAGTAAAGGCCTCAAATTAGTATCCTCAAAAAAAGTATATTGATCTCTAAAAAAGGTACCCAGATAGTAACTCTGGTGCTATCAATTTATCGATTTGAAGAAAACTGGTTGAAGTTATTACTTTTGTAATTATTTATGTACGATTTGACTGTTTCAATTATTGGCAATGCTTACAGAAACAACAATAACACATTGCGATTTCAGTTCATTCAAATCGTCAAACGATTTTGAAATCGAGAATTGTTAGCATCAGAGCACGAGATTTTGAAGCTATATCTATGGAAATGCTACTTTTCTCTTATCTAAAAATATAAAAATTCAGTTATAACTCTTAATGCTAAATATCGATTCATGTTCCTTGAATGATAAATATTGATTCAATATTATAATTACATATTGAATTATTTACGTTGTTTCATTGAAATTTCATTACGTACTATTTTTTTCCGTTGAAATGTTCGCAAAATACGATCATGTCTAATCCATGGTACGATCTTCTAAAGAATAAAGTTGGCAACACTGTTAAAGAGACCTACAAAACGTAATAATAACTTTTCAATACCTAATTCATACGTTTTCGGTTTTTGATTCATACATTTTCAAATTACAGTGCATAAAATTTCGATAAATTATGAGAAGTCGAATTTCCATTTCTTGAAACACAATAAAAAATATTTGCCTCTAATCCACCTCTATATTTTTCAACTGAATAAAGCAGCATTCATATTTTGTACAGAAATTGTGTTGTGTAAAAAGTCTTTATCATGCACGAGTCGCATGAAGTTCATCCTCAATAGGTGTTCAACTTTTTGTGATTACGGAAAATAGATTATAAATTGTCCCTAAAAATTATGTCACGCATACATTAAAAAATAAAAAATGCGTTGGTAAAATAATTCAATTCGATAATAAATATATGAAATATTTATTTATATTCATTATATGTTTCTTAATTACAAGTATTATATCAATATATTCATATATTTATATTCAACTTACCTTAATTATAATTTTATAACTCTGATTTCAATACATTCATATTTAGGTTTTCATAAAAATGAAAAATAACCGTAAGTGGTTATTCGTGAATTTAGGGTATAATTTCGAAAAACCAGGCAGTGTTGATCCCATGATTCTTAAATGATTTCCTATGACAGATTGATCATTATATAATGTTATGAATACCAAGATTTATATACAATGTAGGTTATAATCTTCTTTACACAAAAAAATAGACGATATTTGAAGGTGTTATAACCTGAATATTTATTGGTTAGCACGTCACAAAATATTAGGTTGTTATTTATTCATAGATTGTTCATTGTATCAAGAAAATTACTGAGATTTGAAGAAAATATTTCAACAGTTTATGTATGGTAAGATTATTAGGTATTTATGAAATTATGGACGCTTAGAAGGGGCAATTCAAAAAAAAGGGTGAATTGAACTATAAAATTGAATGGTGAATTCGACACACATATGAACAAACGAGTTTATTATTTGAAAAAAAGTAGGATTGAATATGCCTTAAAATTTCGCAAACACCAGAAAGTTTACATAAAGTTCTGAGTGGAAAATTAATTATAACTGAAATATTTCAGAGACCGAGTGAAACACTCCTAAATAATGCTAGATAATTTCAGAACGATTCAAAACAGAAATACTGGAAAACTTATTACTGGAGTCTTCAGGATATATATTTCTCCAATTCTCAATTCATAATTTCGATGAGTAGTACAGTATGGATATTTACGCGTTATTCAACCTATATAAAACATTGACAAGAATACAGAAAAGCATGAATGAGGATGTTTATAGACTACTACAATACTGTGAAGTATAAATAATAATAAAAGACATTTCAAATTTACAGAGCACCTATTCGAAAAGTCAATATATAACTTCAAACAGAATTATGAAGTGTGATAGCATAATATAGATATATATAATAATTAAACTATGTACTCAAAGATCAGAGAATGAGCAGTACACTTAATTACAATAAAACATATTGAATTCTTTCAGAATATGAGAATAGTAAGAAGTAGAAAAAATGCAATTGAAAATAGATCCTGGCATTTTTCGATGAATGAATCTGGCTTATTAAACTATGCAAAACAAAACACAGGTCAGTTTTTATGGTGCTTCTCATGTTTGGTGAAGTATTGTAGTATTTTATATCACAACCGTGCTTATTTCAAGATATGTCTAGTTCATCTTTAATGTAAATAAGTTACAAGTTATGATTTTTGTATATTATATACGTAAATAATTCAATATAATTCTTCAATTGATGAATAAAATATTTCCTTTGCATAATTGATGAGGTCAAAAATTGGATAAAAATAGCCCTAGTAAAAAAGTATTAAAAGGAGAAAAATTCAGATACTGTTTTACTAATATTTTTCTACACATAAATGGGAAATTCAATACTGTAATAAGAACATAAATACTCAAACTTCAGATATAGATTAATCGTGTTGAAATCTTGCAAATTCTATCTTTAATAGTTATGGCATATTTTCAGATATTTGTGTATAGGTATAATCATGTATCCTGTTGTCTAATGATGTTTCTCAAGGCCAAATTCTTGAAAAAAATTCTAACTTGTACTTAATGTAAAATTGTAATTGAAAATTATATCCTGCATTCATTGAAATGAAAAATCTACGTTAAAAAACAATAGAGTTAGAATATCAATTTCTATGAAAATGGATACTTCAGACCAAGTATAGAAAATAGTCCATTTGTCTGGCTCTATGTACCCCACCAATATGATAATGCCATTTTAATGTTCATTATATTGGAAAATTCGAGGCAATATGTATATCTCCATTTGAATTATTTTCTAAGTGTTTTTCTCAGGTTGGAATAAATACAAGCAGTTCTTTCAGAATATAGTGCGACGGGGTTAAAAAAATTGAGTATCGAATGTTTTCATCAACATATTGCCTCCCTACCACAACGCTTTATATGTTCATGATTTTGTTTTAAAAAAATTATGTTATTATCTGCAAACAAAAAAATCTCATCGAGTTTATTTTAATTAGGAAAGTCTTTTATGTACGTGATTGATCCACCAATCCACCAGAAGTCCATCCTTCTCCAAAGAGACCAGGGATATCCATCAAAAGATATCCTGAAAGATCGTTAAGGGTTGTATAAAACCTGTAATAAAATATTCTTTTGAGCACGTTATCATACATTATCATAGGTAAATCTCATGTCTACAGAAAAGATTTTTTGTAGAATTTAAAACATCAGGGAAGAAAAATCTAGAATGGAAAATGTAAAAATGAAAGGGAATATTTGGTCACATATGCCTATACCATGCTTGAAAATCAAATGATAAACGCGAAGGTAGTTTAAAATTGATTTGATGCTTAAATTATTCGCATGATTTTTTTTCCATTGCATTATGATAATATACTCAAAATGTCACTGAAATTTTATATTCAAAATTATCGTACCATCGACATGACCAGTAATATATTGCAATAACTGTTTTACGGGAGGAAATACGATTAAGCAGAATAAAGTATGAACACCCGAAATGCAACAGCCCTTTGAAGTATCCACCTGCTTACAGAGTACCGTTAAGAGAACCCCGTTTACGGTAATAAGACCGGCCGGATGTCTGGTGTTCCCAGACCAGTTCCGTTTACCTTACGTGTGTAGTAATCGAAAGTGCCTTTTCGGGGTTCCGAAGTCGAGGATTGTGTAACCGGCCGTCGTCACGAGGCGTAAAAAGACTAATCCATCCGCGTCAAACGAAAAATCCTCAATCCGTATGGAACACTACAAAACATAGAAATCGGGCTAATGAAGCTTTCAGTGGAGCTTACTTGCTCCACTACCGTCCGCCAGAAAGAGTGGGGACCTAACTTTCACAGCGATATATAATCAAGAGAAGATTTTAAGGTGTATTATTTCTTTATCGTACATCAGTTCGGTTGTGTTACGAAAAAAAGTGCCTTCATTTACGTTTGGTATGTTCTGTGCCAGTGTTTACGTGCGATTTGTGCTCTAAGGATTTAATACGCCACCCCTACAGTGAGCAGTGAATCGCCGTACCCCGAAAATTGGATTATTTAGTGTAAGTAGTTAGGGCTCAGTGTAGTGAGAAAATACCGACTAGTGAAAATTTCCAACCACTGACCTAATTCGAACCAGTGCGCAGAAGTAGTTCTATTAAACGCAATTTGAAATTTGTGAATTATATTACATGTCGTGAATTATGTGGTATGATTTCTACATAAGTGCCTGTGGGAATATCAAAAACCATTAACGAATTATCGGAGGCAGTCGTTATTAATTCCTCAGTTAGAAAGAAGCCACAAACTGATTGTTGTGTAATAATATGCCTAAAAAAGGACTAATTTCACCATAAATTTAAGTTCAAACGAAAACCGAAGAAAAAATTTTGTTGCTTAATTTTCTTCAAAAATCGTCATAAAATTCTCAATTATAAGCTGTTTCCCAGCTTATAACTCACTTTTCATTTATCTTTGTGTCCTAGTTCACATAAGAATATGTCATGGGAGACAAGTTTTTCTGTTATTATTTTATTTATGTAACTAATAATAATAGCAAAATGACGGAATTTATAATAACCAGTAGATTACTAATATAAAAAACTCTATTATATTTGCATATGATTTAAGATTTTTGTTTGATAGTTTCTTTCAATATTCCGAAAACAAAATTGGAAAAATTTCATAACAGTAGTTCAAGAAGTAAAAAAACATTTTTAGAAAGGGAATTAAAAAGAAAAAAGTATGGCCAATTTTATAAATCAGCGAGATTAAGAAGCTTCGGAATACAATTCTGTATTACTTTTTTTCAGCGATCTTCTGAAAGAGATAGTAAATACAGGGCTCAAAACTCTTGCGCCACGTGCTCGAGAGAGCCTTGAACTTTACCTGCAAGGCATTCGACATTGACATTCACACTAGTACCCTAGATCTTTAATGCACTATATAAGTTAATAAAAATGTTTGGTTGGGTATGTTTCTCGCTGGATAAAACTGAGATGACACGATGTTTTAAAATTCTGGTTTGCTACCGGCAGTAATACCTCTGTGTAAGAACAATTTAATGAGCACACAGAGGAAAAGAAAGCAAGCCAGTGTGTCAAGTCACTTCCTTGCGCAGGCGTCGTTTGAACAGGTGCTGGATGTATAGAGTAGATATATTTCGTATTGCGCTGTTTGTAGAAAACTCTTACCGCGTATTGAATTGAAACAATTGGGGAGCAGGTACTCCGAATGATTTTTTGTATTGCCGATTGCTCTGAATAATCATAGAGAATGATTGAAACCATCAGAACTCTATATAATTAGTTTGGCAGACTATCAGAGATATTTGAGTTGAATCTGAATGATTTCTTATTAATTCTGAATATCCTTAATTGCGCCAAAATGAATAAGAATGATAATTTTTTCGAATATCATACAGATATCTGAATAATTTCAATGGGCTTTAGGGTGAAAATGATACTTTTGAAGTTAAGATATCTATACGTGTTTTTTAACTGACTGCTGTATTGTCTTTTATCATTTATGCAGTATTGATCAGCAAAATATTACTTGGTTTTTCATTTAGTAGACGATCCTTCATTTTTGTAGTTTTTCAAACTGTCAAATACTAATTTTCATAATTTAAATAAAACTGAGTAGTTTTTCGATTTTCACTATAATTAAATCAAAACATGACAATACCGTTTCGCCAACACAGTGGCTTCATCAGATTTTGATGATAGCCACTGTGTTGGCGAAACGATATTGTCATGTTTTTATTTAATTATAGTGAAAATCGAAAAACTACTTAGTTTTATTCAAATTATGTATTTATATTTTCATCAAGTATCGGCCCAATCGATTAATGACTAATTTTCTTTGTATTTCTTCATGAGATAGTGATTTCAGTCTGATTTCTTTTCTGTTCGGTATTAAGAATATAACAAGAATTTGTGGGGGTGTCTTGAAAATCAAGACAAGACCTTGAGAGAATTGAACAAATGTAAAAGGAAATTTCAGTACACAGAGTATTACCTATACAATACATATTCATATATATATATATATATATATATATATATATATATATATATATATATATATATATATATATATATATATATATATATTCAATTCTTTCTCGTATCGTTTAAAATTAAGTTCACTTCAATCTAGTCATCTTCATCCAACGTTTCGGCCGCGATAGCTATTTTCAGGGACCGATTACAGTTTGTTATTGGAAACACTTGCCCCGTACACAATCCAGATTGGTTTTATGTGCGAAACCTTGGTAAAAAATCAGTTGAATTCGTTGGTTGAGTAAGCCATTTTTCTAAGAAAAATGTAGATATTATATGTATATATATTTATATTTTTTTTTCGTCGTTCATTTTATTTTGATATTGACTGATATGCCCAAACGAGTAAATATATTTCATACTTAGTTAATGTTTATGTAATGATTATTGTAAATTGACCTCATCCTAGTAAAAAGTAAGGTCCGAATATATATATATATATATATATATATATATATATATATATATATATTTAGATATAACTGATATCAAGCTTTTCGCTTTGTTATTTGCACTCATTATATTTATCTCAATTCCACGTGATTGTCCAGTTGTGTGGATAATTAAGCGTAATTACAATTAGCTTTTCATTCAACCACAAACGGTCGAACACTTGATTAGTAGAACAGAAAAATGTGTGCTGAGATTTATTGAAATGTTCATATAAATAACCGTTATTATTGGTAAAACTGATGTGTGCATTATAATTTATGCATTTATATTACTAACTGGAATTAATACGATTTCAATTTTGCATCGTTCTGCACTCACAAAATTCAATAAATGGGTCAAGCAGAAATAGCAAATTAATGTTCTAATTAAATGACATCGTTACCCGTGGTATGTTCTTTTTTATTCAGATGGAAATTGTATACTGGGGATGATGTGGAAGATCAGTAACAGAAGTTTAAAGTAGTTATTGAAAAAATTTTCTGTGGTTTTGAAAATAATGCTTATGAATTATTAAGGCCACAGAAAAATTGTTATTCTTAATTTGAATAAAACTAAGTAGTTTTTCGATTTTTCCCATAATTAATTCAAAAACATGAAAATATTGTTTCGCCAACACAGTGGCTTCATCAGATATTGATGATAAACTTAGTTTATCTCGGCCAGTTTATCATCAACATCTGATGAAGCCACTGTGTTGGCGAAACGATATTGTCATGTTTTTGAATTAATTAAAAAGAAAATCGAAAAACTACTTAGTTTTATTATAAGTATCGGCCCAATCGATTAATGAATTGTTATTCTTTATTAGTCAACAATAATGTTGAAATCATTTTGTATTTCATCGCAATAATATTCAATTAATTTCAATTGTTTCAAAGTAACTGCACAGTTTTTCACCCTTATTCTAGCAGATCGAAGTACAGAGCCTCTTCAGCATAAAGACGAATTCATGGAGCATAAATATTAACTCTTTGAATTTCTTCATAATAATGTTGAATGACAATATTTTTGCATTTTTATATGAACAAGAAATTCAAGGTTTTCCTACATTTTGAAAAAGAAGACATATCAAGAACGACATATCAAGAGGAGAGTATTTGTTAATGATAGGGGCTGTACACTGTATTCAAATTTACTTTAATAACTTACTGAAGAATGCAAAAAGCAATTTGATGTGAAAATCAGTAATGAAGAGATAACCTTTCGTCAAGTAACATCCAGCATTTCCAGTTGGTTAGTTAAAAATGCACATTTATTCATTTATATATTATTAATAAGAGAAACTGGGCCCCGAAAATTGGATAAAACTCTCTCTCTCGTTGTCATTATAGAAAAAAACGCTATTTCAATTGATGCACCTAATTGAAAACTCTCGCAAGATTAATGCAAAATTAACAATTGTTTTACCAATAAATGAAAGAAATATTTATACACAACGAGAAAGAGAAACGTATTAACGTGAATACATGAAGCATTTATTGTTCTTCAATGACAATTGTTACGCAAAACTCATGAATATAATGGAGTGTTCTACTCTCTAGATAAACACAATGGTCGAAAACTTTTGTGCATTGTAGACTTCAAGAATGAATGCGAAACAACAATGGAAATGAGCTCCACTCAAGACGATTTCCAATAATGAAGAAACACAACGAAATGAAATTTAGAAACGTAGCAAACATTATTTGAGATTGATTGAATATCTGTTCCTTCGATGAATATGAGAAAGCACCATAAACGGATGTTGAAAATGATTATTGCCAGTACTTGATGGTATTAGATCACAACAATCTGAACTGAATAGAAAATACGTGTTCTACTTTCTAAAAATAAGTAAGCGGTGAGCTCTTTCTCCAAGAATCTCCATTTCTTTCTTTCAGTATCAAACAGGACCTCATTCCGCACGATGAAAGCCTGACGTTTCGGTTTCAATGAGAGATCGTACTCTCCAGCAACAATTATATTAGGGAACCTCAGAAATAAAAGCGTTCCGTTGATTTTTTTGCTTCGTCAAAACAACATCGCCATTGAAAATTTTTCAAATGCTATTTTGAATTTTACACACTAACGATGACGAATTCATTTAAATTTTTTCTTCAGGTTCCTACACTTTTCAGATTTTGTTTTCTATATTAAGATTTGGTTTAGCGACGTTCAGATAGTCAAATTGATGAACATTGTTGAATCGTAACACAGTAAACTAAATAAATAATTAGTAGAGAACATTTTCGAATAACAAATACCGTACTTAGTAAAGTTGATTGAATGTTTATGACCTCCTGGTGGAACATTGTGAAATATATTGAAAAAAAAACACTGGACAGGGTTTCAAAAACATTGTAATATTATTGCTTGACAAATGTTTAGGGGTGTTACCCCAATTTGAAAATCTAAACTTAGTCTTTTCGATTGTCTTTATAATCATAATTCTATATAATTTATGTAAAACCATGCCGAGTGCTTTTATTTGATATACTATGCCTAGTAGGAAATTTGAATCTATACTGAAATTAAAAAAATATTGTTTTTTCAACAAACATGTATCAAAAAAAATTCCTTCGTAATTGATTGCAAGTTTTGTTTGAAAATCTAACCAAAAATGGCGAGTGCGAATTTCAAAAAATCTCCTTGAACACAGAATAGCATAACAGATTGGACCAAATGGTTGAAGGAATATTCCTCACAGACGTTAAAGTTGAGATCGGTTCTTGTAATTCATTGCCAGCTGATTGATTTGTCTGAACGTGCTTAGCTGTAGATTAACGTCAGATAAAGAATCGTGGAATAGAAAATAAACTTTCTATTATGTTACGGACCTGTTTCTGCAGCTGGCAGAGTTCTGCGCTTTCTGATAAGACAAGGTCGAGTGTGTCTAGTAAGGATGGTCAAAGTAGGTCTTTCCTCTGAATGATTGTTCCGTTAGAGATCCCACCTCTAATGAAACTACGATGGACTTCTATTTCACCAGTAAATATGCATCTTCTAATTAATTTTTCAGTTGACGGCGTTTAAAACTATTACCTACCGGTAATCAGCGAGAACTACGTTCAGATTCGTTTTAATCTACTCTGAATTACTCGCCGACGAAATGATTCATAATTTGGACGTCTTAATAGTGGCGAATTCTGAATTATTTCAGACCCAGTAACTACAAGATCATCGCTGCATGTAATCATTTTCTATCGCGGAATATAATATGAAAATATGAATATTTAACCGCTTTGTTTCACCCAGTGACCTAGTAATAATGAATTTTTACATTTTTATAGCATTATATCTTCTTGGGTGAATGATTATATTGCACAAATTAGCACGTCATTGAGTTGGATTCAAATCAATGAGCGGCGATGATTATAGATGAGTTTTTCTGACAATTCGACTTTTCTACGTTTTTCTTTAAAATTAGAACTTTTGATTCAACATTTTATCAATCATTGTAATGATGCTTTCTCCATTTTTTCAGAATTTTAATAAGAACAATATCCATGAAAATATAAATACATAATGATATCATAGAAATTATAGTAGATATTTCCGTCTCTCTAAGGATTCAAAGGGTTCCATTTGTATTTTCTGGGATGACATTTTTTCTAGCTGATTTTAATTCGATACTGTAATTATATTTAAGGCCATAAATTATTTTTTGGCACTGACTTGAATAACAGGGTAGGTTTTCGAAAATAAACCTCTTATGAATGATACTACCCATGAAAGACAACTTTTGTTCCCACTACACTTTTCATATCTTGATTGAAACAATTTTCTATTTTTCGCAAAATCCAATATGTCATTGTCATGTCGATGTTATACTTTAATTACAACCTCCTAATTGTTAAAGAACTTTACAAACTAAATTCACGTGTTTGTTTGAATGATACAAATATCTATAGCTCTAGCAAAATATTGATTCACATGTTCCACCAAACAACATTAAAATGTTAACGAAAATATTTTTTTTAGGTAATATATTGAAATGTTGTATTTGTTCGAACATTCATAAATATGAGATCGGGTGTTGACGAATCCTCTGGAAAACAATATTGTCCATCTTGAAATAATTATAGAAGCATTTTTAAATACATTTTTACGTAGCTGACTAATAAATAAACGAATATGTTAACTTAGCTTGCATTTTTGAAAAATTATCTTGATATCTTTTGAATCTGAGATTGTCGGGGAAAGTTAGAAATGCATAATATGTTATGTCGATTAGCTAATTTTATATTCCTATATTTACAGTAAATTACAATATGTATCGCTGTGACAGTTGACATTTATAATTTGATAATAATCTCAGTTCAACCAAGTTCATCAAAAATTCTTCGATTATATTTTGGTTAACACTAATTTGGCTATCCTAATTAAAAGTTTCTCTTATCACATTAGAAACATGAAAATTTCCATTATATAGAGGAAATTATTAGAAAATTTTATGTTAATAATGCAAACCTAGATCAGTTATTTTGTGTGTCACATTGGAATTCTTTGGAAACTATAGCGTTTTTGCAAATTAATATAGCCAATAACCCTACATGCCGAATATAATTAGATAAATTCATTATTTCCGTAATAGGTAGACGAAACGATCAATTCACAATTTCCATTCTTAATGAATTAGAAATAGCAATTACCGATAATTTTTTAGGTGAAGAATAATTGGTAGTTTTTCTCAGGTGTACCAACTGGCGAAACGAAATGCCATTCTCAAAGTGGAGCAGTTATCCACCATTTACTGTAGACATAACCATAGATTCTGCCGATTGCAGCGCGTATATAGATTTTAATGAGGAGAAAAGGCTTTCCGAGCGATAATTTATTATATGTACATATTCTGATTGTGAGATCTTCAGGCGGTGAACTGAAGTGAACAAAATGATAATGTGAGAGAGGCATCACATGTTATAGCGCTTCAAGATGTTCGAGAATTGTGCTTCAGGAGTGTGTTAGTAGGTCAGCCACAGTCAAGTACGTCTTCTATAGTGGCTAAACTATCTCTTGTGTACATATTTCACATCTGATGTGTCCATATCCAGGCATATCTTCCTATCTCCGGTTCCCCGGAAAAATAATTCGGTAATTGTTTCTAAATCGGACCGGCGAAGGTCGTTTTTGATTATCGGCCATTTCGTATCGATATTTCAGATGAATTTCGATCACGGCGAGGAGAAAGTCGGATGCATTAAAAGCGAATTAACGTATCTACTTCGGAGAAAGATGCATCCTGCCTTATTCACGAGTGGGGGGGCTTCGCGTTGCTTTCAATTTTTGGTGATAGTTCAGCTCAGTTCCGTACTGCTTATCGTAACTGTCGAGTGTAATATTTATTGATGCAGCGTGTGAACTAATAAAAAAGTGTTGTTAAGTGTCTTTGATATTCGACAGTGCGGACACTAGTACTAAATGGTGCTGCTGTTTTATTTTTATTGCGTATCTAATCGTTTCCTTTAATATTTATCATTCTTTGCGAGTGTTTTTTTCTGCGTCAAATTATCTTAGAGCAAATTTGAAAACTGAGTTAAATAGTATGAAGAAGCTATCACATCGAGAACATCGGGAAATTTGGCGTATTTATCCTGATTCATGCATGAATTTTGAGAATTGTTCTGAAAATCAGCGGTTACACTCGCAAAAAATTTCATCTGTCGTATTTTTGTCTAAATATTTTATGATGTTGACATAATCAATTTTTCTTTTAATTCAGTGGACCTACAGTTTAACGCCGGATCCGAACAGCCATTGGGTTTGTAATCGATGTACATTACCCAGCATATTTCATTATTTAAGCTTCTTAAATCATAGACAAACACAAACACCCATGCCTTCAGCGAGCGGGGCTCGAACCCGAGTTTTACCGCACCATAGTCGGGAGTTCTACCCACTAAGCTACGGAGAGCGGCGACATAAGCAATAATTATTGCAAAGGATACTACATTTCGATTTTATTTTGACAACCATTCATATTGGCCGCAAGTGTTACAGAAAAAAAGTTGGTTGCTCATACAAAGTGCTCTTTCTTATTATTTCACATTCATGTTGCAAATTGATGAGTAGGAAGTTTATGAATACACGTATTGCAAAATATGCACTTGAATTTTATGTTTTCACCGAGTGCCACTTGGTTTTGTAGTTTTAAAATTATTGTACTAAATAAAAACACTTGGCTTACTCTCACAATATTGATTGCTTTACAATTGTTTCGGGGTGTTGCCCCATTTTAAAATGTTTAGCTATATCACATAATTATGAAGAGAAATTCAAGATGTTTCAAGTCGATTATTGGAAAAAATGAAAGATATTGAATAGAAACGGACATTTCGAAAAATGACGATATATCGTTTTATAATTCTGTATAAAATTCTTGAAATGAAAAGCATTGTAAAAAACATGGAGATGATATGAAGGTTCAAAATCTAAACATTAATCTCCGAAATTTGAAAACCACATTATTGATAAATACTTCGAAAATTATAACTGAATCATATCCTTCTACTTTTTTCAGAATATACTGGTACAGCAAACAAAATGACAAGGTCACTTCATATGTTGAGCATCGCTATACTTGCAGTGTTATTTTTAAGGGTAAGAACATTCTGTTATTTATGTAGTTCAGATGAGATAAGTTTTTATATCGCAAACAAACATAGTTGAAATAGAAGCTCATTCTTTCAGCCTTCTAAGATCAATATCGTTACAAATATATTACTATGCTGACGAAACAGGACTATTAAATAACATCAATTATATAACATTTAGAAGTAAACTTTAGCATTGTTTTGAATCGATTTGTGACAGATATTTCAATAGTAATGCTTGTTTGAAGAATATTTGTGTACTGTGTTTATTGTCGAGAGCTCAGGTCATTGTCCTTGGAGAAAATCGGTTTTTCACAGTAGAAATAATATTTTACATAATATTTTTTCACAATATACAAATATCGGTATGCGGAATGGCTGTCAAGAGACTGTTTGAATTGATATCAATTAAAATGCAGTTCAAAAGATCAAAGGTTTTTCTGGTATTGTATACAAATAGTTTTCAATATTGATATAACAATTATATAACTTATAACTTATAATGAAGACTATTGAAAAAATGCAAAAATTGATTGTATATCAAAAAGCTTAGCCCGCTTCAAATTTTCAATCGATTACCACTTTTTCATCTATTTAATCATAAAAATTTTTTTCATTTCTTTACAAATAAACGTTGTTATTATATTTCGTATTTCACTTTTGTAATGCAGGTTATGTTTTCTTTCTAGAACACACGCTGTGATGCACCAATACCAGACTCTGCGTCTCTTCCATTAGAACACAGAGGAATATACGGACCACCACTTTCAGGTCCTGCTTATGCTCCTCCGTCCGCTCTCATACAGAGCGGAGGTGGTGGTGGAGGTTCAGATGATCCATGGCCCCTTGCTACACCAGATATGCCCCAAATCAAACATTTGCAAGTACAGTGTGAAAAAACACATATGAGGGTGAATATTGAATTCGACCGCCCTTTCTATGGTATGATATTCTCCAAGGGTTTCTACAGTGATCACCACTGTGTACATTTGAAACCTGGTACTGGTCACTTGAGCGCCACATTTGAAATATTCTTGAACAGTTGCGGCATGTCTTCATCGGCCAATCATAATGCCGCTAGTTATGGTGGACCAACACCTAGTGGAAGCTATGTAGAGAACACAATTATAATTCAGTACGATCCATTCGTACAAGAAGTTTGGGATCAAGCAAGAAAACTACGTTGTACCTGGTATGATTTCTATGAGAAGGCTGTTACTTTCAGACCATTCCAAGTAGATATGCTACATGCAGTTACTGCTAACTTCTTGGGCGATAATTTACAATGCTGGATGCAAATACAAGTGGGCAAAGGACCCTGGGCTTCTGAAGTATCTGGAATAGTGAAAATTGGACAAACAATGACAATGGTACTCGCTATAAAAGATGATGAAAATAAGTTCGATATGTTGGTCAGAAACTGTGTGGCTCATGATGGAAAGAGAGCACCAATTCAATTGGTTGATCAGTATGGTTGCGTTGTTAGACCTAAAATTATGAGTAAATTCCAGAAGATAAAGAACTTCGGACCATCTGCTTCCGTAGTGTCATTCGCTTATTTCCAAGCATTCAAATTCCCAGATTCAATGAATGTTCATTTCCAATGTGTAATTCAAGTCTGCAGATACAATTGTCCAGAACCTAAATGCGGGCATGGTCTTGGATTGTCGAATGAGTATGGCGTTCCTGCATTAGGTGGCAGCGGACATGGAGGTAATTTGCATGCTGAATATGGACCTCCACCACTTCCAGAATACAACGGAGTTTCACCTGCATTCCCAGACCCCAGACACCCTTCAGGCCCAACTGGAGCTTATTCTGAACCGAATCCTGATGTTGTTCCTGCTCCACAAGCTCAAACATCTTCCTCATCGACTTCGAATCCGTCAAATCTTTCTTCTCTAGCACCGCAAAGTAACTCTCAGACAGGAAACGATTTGCATTTACCTCCACCACCTCCACCTGGACACCACGGTCAATACAACACTGTGAAGAGGAAGAGCGATATCGAAGGAGAATTCGAAAACAACTTAGCTACCTTAGGTGGACGTCCACGGACTTTGGAAAATCCTGCACAACTCCAGGGTGTGAGACGTAGGCGCAGTCCTGACACATTCAACATTGTGGTTAGTCACGTCTATAAAAGAGAAGCTCAAGAAATGACTGACGTTAATACTAGTAGGATCATTCAAGTGGTTGCACCTGGAGATGTTAACTTTGCTCTAAATTCTGCTCAAAACAACGAAACCGTAGTTATTCAATCAGCTTCAGCAGCAGATCCAGAGACAATTTGTATGTCCATCCCTAGTTTTGTCGCTGGACTTGTCATGCTCCTTTTAGTGCTTATCGTGTCGAGTTTAGTGGCTGCCTTCTTGTTCGTGAGAGTACGCGCCATTGATAGGAAAGGAGCAGCACCAGCTTTCGTCCATGCTAGAGGTTACGACAATGCAGAGTTCGTCAAAGTACCAAATTAGTCGCGATGGACTAGGTACATTTCGAAAAGATCCAAAGAGATTCAGGTCAGAAATGAGTGACGCAAAGACTAATCGCGTGACCTTTCAACTTGAATATATTTTATCATTAGAGCACCACCTAGCAGTGGATCAGAAAAGCATCACGCCATGTGAAGAAAAGAATCATCATTTTTAATATTCTAAAAGTCACAGTAATATTCTAAGTCAAAATTTTCCTTGCTGAACCTATTTCTTCCAATAAGCATGTTTTTTTAGAATATTCACACATGACGTGTTGATTTTCGAGAACGATCATGATCGGCCATCTCTCTTTTAATTTAATCATTAACAACCATCATATCATTGAGAAGGATAGCAGAGGTTTTCCTTCCCCATATCTAACATTATGGATAAGTAAGTTATTTTCATTTATTCTATTATTTATGAAACAACGAAAATTCCTTCTGTAGATTGAAAAAAACTAAATGAATAGAAAAATTTCGACGTTCCTTTTGAGATTGAAGGAAATAACTAGTCTGATAGTTAGGATGTAATTCAATGTAAATAATTTCACAAGCACACAAATACTCAATCAACACAATTTGCTATACATACACAAAAATTAGATAGATACGTTTCTGAATGTCAATTCTTAAAATTCGTATAAGACTGCAGTATAGATATGTAAAATTATTCAAATAACAATTAGAAAGTCATTATTAGATACGTATATTTAGGATGATGAAGTTAGCTAGATCAAACACGATAATAAATGAATTGTTTCTTGGATGGTTTTAAATTTACTGCAGAAATCGACATTTTATATTCAGCAATAGCGAACAACTGGATATACTGTAAATTGAGCAGAATCTTTATTTATTTCCTTAAATTATTGTATGATTAAACGACTTATTAAATTGAAGTGCTTTTTTATTTTGAGGGAAACATATAACTGAATATAATTTCAATGCTTTGTACCCATATCGAAAAAAAGCAGCATAAACCTCTCTGGCAGATGTATGCAGAAATGTTGTTAACGAAAACATAAACTATCAACTCAACAGAGTGAATATTCGTTGCATTCTGAAAGGTACCGCACTCGTTGAAAATACCATATTATGCTGTTTCATACTATTTTGGGAATCATCAGTGGAATGTATCCAAACTACCGAGGTTCGAGATAACTCCCAAACGTATAAAACCGATTGCTAATACTTACGTGATCTCCCCAAGAGGGTTAGACCATGTGAGAGAGAAAGAAGACAAATTCTCGAGGGGATGATAGAATGCTTAAACAAAATTTAATGCATAGTTCCATACTATATGATAATAATACATGATAATAATGATACTACATTATACATACGAGTATAATGTAGTATTTTTTGAAACCTTGAAAAATTCAATATGTACCTATAGCCTATAACTAATTTCAAAAAGTAACAATCAATCTATTTTTCATATCGATTAAAAAATTCGGTTTGCTAACTCAGAATATCGAAGTTTTGGATTTTTCCACATATGCGATTATCTATTACAATGCTTCCAAACTGGTGGTCCGCTAGCTATGCCAGAGGGTTCCTTAAGATACTATTAAAATGAAAAATATATTTCAGATGATAACAGGTTTTTTGTGTTGGCCGCTTCCTGCATGAGCAGAGTTTTGAAGATCTCTAGCTTTTGCGTCTAGCGTCTTCCTAGAGCCAACTGAAGCTAGCAGTCAAGGATTTTGAGCAATAATCAAAACTTCAATAATAACAATGATGACGAAATTTAAAAAGTTTTATGGTCAATAGTTTTGCATGTCATGTCAATGTTTTCTGAGTACCAAAAATAAAAATCGTTCGAAAAGACTCTTAATTCGGCTTTTAAGGTACTTGCTACAATGATACAAATACACTCGAGATGACAAGTATCATTTGTTTTACTCGTACATTAGCAGCCAAGTATAACTTATCTATTAACATTAAGAGGGTGCTGGCAGGGTGACTTTTTAATTTTAGGATTAGGAATTGATAGGGGTCCTTGTTACAAAACCGGCTCGATGAGGGGGTCCCCGAGAAAATTTTGTCGGGAACCACTGGCTCAGTACATGAAATCTTTCTTTGAATGCAATGGGTAATTAATGGAAAATTTCAAATTCATTAGTTCCTTTCGAAATCTGAATACCTGGCTATCTCTATTGCAAATTTGATTTCAATATATTTCCCTAATGATCAATATATTCATTCATATTTTTTCCATCTCTACCTACGTTATTATCTGTAATTATTCAGTTACAACGACGTGAAATTTATTTTATGAGATGGATTTGTTGTCCTGTTTTCATCTTTTCATGTTTCTTCCAGTTAGTTCAACAGACCGACAAAAAACTCGAAACAAAGATGTCTATCTACAAACACACTCTTGTTATCTCAACAATATCAATAATGAATAGGTCATCGACGTTTATGGTATCTCAATCGAGAATATATCGAAACAGGCATAAATGCGAAGAACTTAATATCGATTTACCTCGCACGCCTCTCTGTCATTTTCCTGTTGTTCATTCAATATTCTAAAGTGCCTTTACATTAATGGTGATATTGCTTACATTGTGTGATAACCTGTCCGCTGGATTATTTGTTTGTTTGAGTAGTGCTTAACTCATTTATAATATAACTTGGCTTTCAATCGTGCTGCTTTCAGCTAGGCTGCAAACTGTGGACATGGAAAAGCAAACAAAAATGTTAATTGCCTATTCTCTCCTATAGGAAAGAGATCTGTATGTATATCTTGATTAGCTGCCGAAATGTGAGAAGGTCTCTTCCATTGGTAGATTCAACGGCGACGGCTTATTTTGTTTGCATATTGCTCAACACTTGATGCTTGTGAATTTCGTGTTTTCATGAATGAATGCTGCTTACCATACACGACATTATCTTCGGCAGAGTAAACATCAGTCCCTCTCTTGCCTTAGGTATTGTATATTGGTTTGGATTATCGATAAATCGGAAATTGTGTTCTGTATTTGGAGTAAATATTCCGATGCTGTCCTTTATAAGCTTCAATGTTACTCCAGGAGGCAACGATGAAATTAATTAGTAAATCAGGACTAGAATTGGAACGATTTATTTTGTGGAAGTGGAAGTATTTCTGTAAAATGTCCATCATTTATTTCCATAACCTTGAATTATACACGTCGATATGGAACATGTTGGGAAAGGAAATCAGTGTACATAATTGGAAGCAGTGAGATATAAAAACGCTACGTTTTAAATACAGTTACTTTCATAATTTGAATAAAACTAAGTAGTTTTTCGATTTTCACTATAATTGAATCAAAACATGACAATATCGTTTCGCCAACACAGTGGCTTCATCAGATGTTGATGATGAAATATAGAATTCACAAAAGAAACAGAATCGGAAGGCTCGATAAACTTCTTGGACCTTACAATAAAAAGAAATTATAATAAATATGAGTTCTCAATTTTCCGGAAACCCTCATATTCTGATCAAACAATAAATTGCTCGTCCTCACATCCGTTCCATTACAAATCAGCGGCGTACAACAGTATGATTCATAGACTAATACACATGCCTTAATCAACAAATAATTTTACTCATGAATTGAACATCATTAAGCAGATCGCATAAAATAATGGATATCATCATTCTTTCATAGCTAACATTTTACGAAAAGAGTTATATAATAAGGCCATTTCCCAAGCATATCCTAAAGTATCAGATAGCCAAAAAAAGTTCAGAACATTAACGTATTTAGGCAACCCTGTATCCAAAATCTCGAAGTTTTTATCTGATAGAAATTTAACGATAGCTTTCAAAACCCAGAATACCGTGGGTAGACACATCAGAAATGCGAAAGATAAAATTTCGCCTGATGATAAATTGGGTATTTATGAGTTGAGTTGCGGTACTTGTCCCAAAGTATATGTTGGCTAAACTGGCAGGAATTTCAACCTTAGAATATCTGAACACCAAAGATGCTTTGCAAAAAATAAAACCGATTCTACGTATGCAACACATCTTTCAGAAGAGAACCATGTCTTCGACAACAACTTCAAAATATTGCATACAGAGCGAAAAGGTTATAAACTAACCCTGTTAGAGGCCATGGAAATGAATAAGAGGAAGAAATCGAACAGTTTATTAAATGATCAAGTTTTAATCAATAATTCTCCGTTATTAAATTTATTTCAGTAAAAATGCAATCGACGAAAAGTATTCTATGTTCATCCCCCACAATTCAGAAGAAATATGTTCTATAGTCATCCCCCTGTAAAAGCAGAACAGTATTCTATGGTCATTTCCACCCCAAGCACTTCGGGATGAATATACGCAGTCCACAGTGTAATAGCTCAGTTTATCATCAACATCTGATGAAGCCACTATGTTGGCGAAACGATATTGTCATGTTTTGATTTAATTATAGTGAAAATCGAAAAACTACTTAGTTTCATTTAATTTATGTATTTAGATTTTCATCAAGTATCGGTCGAATCGATTAATGACAGTTACTTTCAAGCAGTTGACAAAAATTATCTGTTTCTTTCGCAGCTGTCTTCTGTTATGATTCTCATTATCAAATGATCAATTCTTTCGCGAGTTTTCAATAACCGCAATTTGTTGTTAGATATTATTTGTATTACATTTTGCATAAACATTTCCACCAAATCTATGACAACTGGTGTTTGTGTTGATTACTAGATCGATGTAAACTATCTACTACACACTTAATTAGGCAATGTGGAATTACCTCGAAAACGTAACTCTGTTACCGTAGAATTATATTCCGAATTAAGCTTGATCTAACATGTACACTAGGTTGTCGCTTCAAATAGGCAGTTCGACTTCGACGGCCCTAATTGAGCAATAATATGCTATGTCCAAGTCATATCAGAGTTAATTATCATGCCAAGGTGTATTGAACAATTGGACATGACCTTTTGACGGATGGTTGTACATTCGATCATCATCATTAAGATAAGCGCAATGATAGAATATTGTATCTAAAGAATAAGCTCCATTTGATTAGAAACCATTGTACCGCGGACATTTTTCTCAAGATCTTAATTGCTCCGGGGATTCTTGTGAATTGAAAGAATTGAAAATGTATCAATCTTTGTTGCATAGTATCCAATTAAGAATCCCTAACTCCAATCATTGTGAAATTCACTACAAACGATTACAAAATTTCATCATTTGGGGTATTTGATTTTCGAAGGAATAATCTTTTAGAGTTGGAGAGTAGTCACCTGCGGAACTTAAAAAAAGATATTCATTCAAATACATTCTAGATTTAATCGACTATTCGTAAAACAATTACTGGAACATAATCCATTACAAAAAATAAATTTCATCAAATTTTTCAAACACTAGACAGACGCTTCGGGCTACTGAACCGTTATCAAGAGTTCAATGCAACTATTTCAAAGTAGTGAGAATTCACTAGTACGAAGTGGTGAAATCGTTTCAAAAAGTATTAAACTGTGATATATTTTTGAAGATTTTTTCTGAATTAGTTTTATTGAACTGGAGATAATTGATACAATGCTCGAAACATTTGTCGAGTATATTGGAGAATTTTGTGGAATGTGTCCAGGTATTCATTGTTTTATACCAAACATCCAGTTGAACAGGCACATGATTGTATCTTCTAGTGAAATGAAGAGTTATCAACAGAAATTTCGAAAATAAATACCTAAAGTGCGAAGAACTTCTGATTCCATTAGTGCTACTCATCATGCAGTGAACATCAAAATAATAGAATGAAATCCAAATTTCAAATTCATTGTCTTGTTATTTGCTACGATTCGAACTAGGTGGCTATCTAATTGATTGAGATCAATTGATAGCCATTTTTATAAATATATATAACCAATTGATCTGACAGTTTTATATGAAGGAGGATAATTTTAACATCTGACCTTCATGAAACGTAAATTACACAGGCCTACAAAAAATTTTTTTTTTAGTGCAGCCTTGTTTGTGCCTATGGTCGATAAAGTAGGTAATGTACAATATATTGACATATGTCATTTTAACTCATCAGCTCTAGTTTTTGTACAACCCTCATTTTAAATGTTTACCGGTCTTGTTCGTAAATAGTCATTATTACGATAACATGGATGAAGTTTATGTTACTATTTCATTATAGCTAACTCGTTCAGATGTTGTGTTAACCATGCTGATATGTTTTGTTATGTTTGTGGTATATATATACTGAAAAATCAGTGTAAATCGATCACAAACACTGTGAATCGTTTGTATTTTGCTTACTTCGGTATTGAAAATCGACACTAAAAAAAATGTGGGTGCTTCATTGTGTATGTAAAATATGCATTGAACATTTGCGACAATGGGGGAAAGACAAACGTAATTCTTTGAAGTCTGGAGTGCCTATGATATGACGAGATGATGATGTTAGTTTTTTATGACTAATATAGTGGGTATCACCAAAAAGAATCGCTATAAATGGAAAAACCCTAATATTTCTTCAACAGAAAGATCTATTCTTCATTTAGAAAATGTTCCAATACCGGCTTTTCACCGGGTATTGTCGAAATCTCAGGAGGATCAAGCTGAAAAACCTATTTCTTGTCAAGTAGATAATGACTTTGAATACTAGGGAAAAACATCAAATTCTAAGACATTTGCGCAGAATGAGCTTAATGAACTCATTTTATTAGCTAGAGCTAGACGATAGACTTACTAGCGTCAAGATTAAAATGAAAATAATTGTCTTTCCTCAGAAGTTCGAGTGTCAACATATCGCACGGGAGAACAAAGCTTATTTCAGTTTTTTGTTAAAAGAAATCACTTCATCTGATTCGAAAAAATTGGCCCATGAGAAATGCTATTCTTGTTCGTGAAAGAAATGTCATTAATAAACCATTAGTTTCAAGAGAAAAAATCATTCTTCTGACATTGCATATAAAATTAGGGCAATTCGTTTTCAGTTCAATGTTTTCAGTTTATTTTACAGAAATTTCTTGGGTTAAGTTCTGAAAAACTGAAAGCAGGTATCTTTGACGGACCTCAAATAAGTCAATTAATGGAAAACACCACAATTTTGAGAATTCAATTAATGACCTGGAAAGACTTGCGTGGAAATCATTTGTAGCAGTTGCACAAAATTTTCTTATATACAAAAAAATAGGGCTGACATTTATATAGAATTAGTAAAGGAAATGCTAGTTCATTTCAAACATTTAGGCTGTAATATGAGTATAAAATTACACTATCTCAATGGTCATATAGATAAATTCCAACACATTTCACGAGATCTAAGTGAAGAGTAAGGAGAACGTTTCCACTAAGATATAAAACGATGGAGAATAGATACTAAGGAAGGTGGAACACTCATATGATGGGCGAGTATTGCTGGGGAATCATGCGAAATTGCCCATGTCAGTTTCTTTCAAGAATATCACTCAAAATCACCAAAAGAGGTGTAAAATTCCCGGCACCAAAATCGTTGTAGGCCTGTGTTATATGATTATACTGAATTGATTACGACTTATCACAATCACATCTTGAAGAACATAGAGGAAATGAACAAAAAACAATTTTTTCCAATTTCAATATTGCGTAATAATAGCGAATGAGAGGTAATAATAAATTGCATTTATTAATAATAGTGAATTAATGTTTAAACTTATTGTAAGTAAAGGTATATAATATATGAACAACAGGCTGTTCTTTTAAATATAATTCTTACTTAATTCAATTCTAGAAGCTGTGAAGAACCAGCACCCAATTGATTATGATGACTCCTCAACGTTACACTCCTTACTGCTTTAACTAAAAATTGTCACATTATATTGAATTTACAGTAATTTGATAATTTTGTGATGATTGAATTATGATGCTATTGATTCTACGTTGTCGTTCAGGATTTGACTCATTTTCAGCAGGCTTATATTCTTATTTTGAAATGCCGTTGCCGATATTGATGTCACGCAAATTTTAATTGGATGAAAGTTGTGTTTCTGTTTGAGCTGGCAATGATAAAGTGTAATACTTAGAGAATACTTTCACTTAGAGTTCAGTGCTCGAAAATCTGAATATATTGTTTGACTTTATTGTTATTCGAATTTAATCTTCATCATTTGAAAATGAACGAGAAAATTTGATATCAATAAGCTTTTTGAAAAAGTTACTTCTCATAGGATGCTGAATAATAAAATTAATAATAATTTTTATTTAAGGTTCTCGTAATACAATTATATAGGTGAAACAAAAGTATTCTAATTTTAAAATCTATCTTGTCAATTTTGTTGCCTTAACAAAGATAATACATTTTCTCAACATTTTACAACCATTTTAGCAATTAAATGTCCACTTGTTGATGAATCATATATCTGTCCTTTGTTTTCATCCAGTTCTTTATGGCAGACTTGCATTTTTTAATGTCAACCATAGTTTTTAATTCAAATGACAATCCAATTTGAATTTCTGGTGCCAAATAGGAGTATCTACGAAGATATATGGATTTACTGTATTGCGGAATTGACAAAGAGTTCCTGCTATATCTGGTATTCACGCTATGTTCAATAAAGTGAGAATTGTCTATCATTTTTTTCGTGGAATTTAGCAGCGATTGAACAAACAGTTGGCGTATATCCATTATGTCAGCTTCTTTATACAAAAAGTCAGTAGGATATCTGATATATTTCTTACGAGGGATTTTCAGCAGCCATTTTTGTTGAATTTCGAGCTTTTTTATTACTATATCATAGGCATTACCCTATGCAACAATACCATATCGTATCAGAGACTCCGCCAGAGCTTTGTAAATTATTATTAGATGTTTTACGTCTAGAATAATTGACACTTCTTTTAATTTGGATATTAATCCTAGAGGATCAAGATAAGAAACTTAACAATTATGTTTCTGACGTGGGAATTCTATTTGAGGAGCGAATCCAGTATAATCCCTAAGTATTCACATTCGTATGTGCAAGTATATTAAATGTATTTTCTGCTATTTTAATTATCAGTGGTTCACTGGGTGGAAGTAAGCACTTATCTTCAGCAAAAGGAATGTATTTCGTTTTATTTATACTGATAATCAAGGATGGATGCATCAATCTATTATAGATATTCACAAAATCAGCTATGGCTTTGATATTGCTCCAGTTTACTCCTGAGTAAACTATCGCAGTATGGTCTGCAAAACTGCTTATTTTACCTTCACTTTTCAACAACAGAAGTTTATTCATATAGATTGTGAATAATATTGGCCCTAATATTGTTCCCTGAGTTACCACATATTCTATCATCTTTATATTACTGAATGTATTGTTCACCTTCACTGTTTGGTTTCGATTTCATAAGTAGATTTAAATAATCCCAGATGGACACCATTAATTCCAATCTCTTCTAGAAGGCTCAAACGTGTTGTATGTTCAACAATGTCGAACGCTTTTGCTAAGTCTTTTTAATATACACAAGGCAACGTCGATGTTGTTGAAAGATTTGATGAAAATTCAAAGATGAATATGCTTCGTTAATTCGATGACAGTGTCTACAGTATACTCATTTCTTACAGACTTACTGGACTTACTTGAATTATTGGATTTACAGTGGATTTTATTTATGAATGGAAGTAAAATTCTTCTACAGATACTATTATATAATTACCACTATCAGAATAACATGAACATACAATAAACAAGAATAAAAAAGCAGAATACTGACGAAATATATCAGCAAATGAATATACCTATAATGATATAACAGCAACGGTTATGAAGGATAACATTTTCTCCTTCTCTTTTTGCAACAGTCTCGATGTATTTTCACGAAATCACTAGGAATTGCCAACAGGAATGACGTTATCGAAAATATTGAGAAAACGGAAGTTACTGAATTGTGCCTTGGAGATTTGAGTTCAGGAGTTATTTGATCTCTAACTAAGAAGTACAGTTTACCGTTTCAATGTCTCTTTTCAGCATTCTGAAGTCCAATGCAGATGCATTTTTTTCTGATCAAAAGCTTGACGAAGGTTTGTATACGTGGAATTGTTTCGGCTATCACTTTTCATTTTCAAACATGCTACTCTGAACATTTATTAAGTTCCTACGGTCGTAAAATAATTTACCACAGTGGCGGTTTAAGCAGATGGGCTCCTCTCGAAATGGAAATTCACATTTTTCTTTCGCTAAATTTGAAAAATAAATTCTATATGCATATGAATGGTAATAAGTTCGAATTATACTCTAGTAATTAGTATGTTTCGAGTTCATTAAATACTTTCTCATTACAAGTTATAAACATGACTTTACCTCTCATAATGTTAATGTACTCTTAAATATTCAAATGACAATTCTTAAAAATTCATGTTCGGAAATCGTAGTTTTTTTTAAATATATTGATCGAAAAAATAATGAAATACTACTTTGTTTTCCATGTGCACGGTTGTAGAAATTTCATTCTATGCCTCCCAGTACGGAGGTGAGCTACTACTAAATTATATAGCTAATATTCAATTAGCAAAAGCTGATTTAATGAATATTCTAATTTAGGCTCGTTGTGGTAGTTCGAAAAAAGCTTTGAAAAAAATTTCTGTTTTTCAAGAACAAATTCAATTTTCGATCGATAGTATGTAACACTTTACTTCTTCAATAATATAAACGTATATGCCTATATATGTTGTATCCATGGAAATATTTTTATAACAACACCTACACTTTCAATACCCTTAAAGAATTTCGCGAACAAGAGAGAATAAATAAAACACCCTAAGTGCACTGGGGTAATTTTTCCGAGTTATTTTACGACAAGATTACCTGAATGTTCTTTTAAGTTAATCCCTGTGACTCCAGGAGCAGTGATAAATCCACCATCCTTGTCGGAAGCGTAATATTGCGGTGCAAAGGATCTTCAAACACCTTCAGTGAGCTCATTACATTGTCGGCATCAACAATATCATATTCTAATGGTACGGATCGGCAGTGGGCTATTCTAGTTGTCACCATAGCGACGACTGACAAGCGCGTTACTAACGATTCAGCCCTGTACTTCTGCGGGGGAAACTCTTGTTTACTCGTCCGAATAATCACTGGTAAAGTCTGGAATGAAAATAGCTTTCCAATAGGGTGCTACGATAATGTTTTTATGAGGTTGATGCGTCTCAGCAAGACCTTGTTAGAAAGCTTCACGTTTACAGGAAGCTATTTCGAGTATGGTTATATTGCCGCTAGTTAGCGGTAGACATTTAAAAGGAAAATGAGAAACAGCCCCAGTCTGAATCAAAATATGAAGGGGAGCTTTGCTCATTTCTGAAGATTTCGAGTATCTTTATGCTCTTGTCTTCAACTTCACGAATGTCAAACAAGAAGTTATAATGAGAAATTCAGCCAGTAATGATTTCAATAAGACAACAGAGCGGATAGGAATAAATAAGAGTAAACTTTAATAATAACTTTTTTGGAAATGTACTTCTTCAATTAATAAAAATTACCTGTTGATAAAAGAACTGATATTAACGGTCTGAGTGACGTTTAACTTCTAACGACAAATGCACAAAGAGTGGATAAGAACTCTGGCCTAATCCATCTAATTAAAGGAACCTCTTTACTCTCAGTTACTGGTTTTGTTGACAAATTGTTAGTTATTGTAATACTATCTTGGGTCTATTTATATTTCATTGTTTTTAGCAATAACAGGCAATTTTCAATGCTAAAAACTTTATTTTCGTTGACGTTTCGATGTATATCACAACTTTGTCAAAACTAATGAATAATTGAATTTTATGAATTACTATAGATATCAAAACGTCAAACTCATTATTTTGAAAAACTTCAAATTGGCTTTTTTGTTTTTTTAGTATTATTGTTAAAAATATTTAAAATAAAATATATATATATATATATATATATATATATATATTTAGCAGAATTGCTACATCATATTACAAAATATAGTAATAAGAAGTTAATTCAAAAAAATTGAAATAATGAAAAGTTAAATACTCTGAATGAAGTGATGTATCAATATAAATAACATAATATAGTAGAACAACAAATAAATTCTTATTTATATATACTCAGCACCTAACTAATATTACATGATAAACATCAATTAGAGTACTATCAGCAACAAAGCCCAATTGAATTATAGTGACTTTAAACTGTATTGCATTTGATCAAGATGAACGTTCTCAAAAGTCTTTTAAATACTTTCAAACTTTCACAGTTTTTTTATATGTGCAGGAAGTCCATTAAATTCAATTAAACCTTTATACAAAATAGATTTTAGCTTTTATGTAGTGTTACATTTTCCAAGGATAAAGTCTGTTTTGAATCTCGTATTATAATTATGTACATTTTCAAATAATCGAACTCTATCACTAATGTAGGTTGGTAACATATTTCTTTTCAGTTTAAAAATGAAATTATGTTCATTAAACAAAACTCTTTAGCTAACAGATAGCATATTTAACACATTAAGCATGGATTTGATAGGTGTACATCTATTACATTGTAATATAAATAGCATAGCTCTATTTTGCATTTTTTCTAATCGACTTATTCGACATTCAGCACAATCAAACAATAAGGAAAAACAGAATTGAAAATGAGGAAGTGCAATGGCTTTATAAAGTGACAACTTTGTACTCATAGACAAATATTTGCCGATTCGTGATAAGAATCCTACTTTTTTTTATTTCTATATCATTACAAAGATTGCATGAAATTCAACCATATTATAATTATATAAATGTATATATGTAACTTTATTTTCGTTTGAAACATTAATTCATCAAATATTGAATTTTAAACAAAAATAAAGATTTTCATATTAAAAGAAGCCTGTTATTGCTAGAAACATTCAAAATAATCTTACACAAGCAATAAATCAATTTTAAATATATATATATATATATATATATATATATATATATATATATATATATATATATATATATATATTACAGTAAATTTTCGTGTTTAACCAACCACGTGAATAATATGTTAATATTTTTATAGTGAAAATTGAGAATTGAAATTACATTTCAAAAGTTTCGGACTCGACTGGGATTCGAACCCAGGTCGTCAGGTTCACGCCCCACTGCTTTGGACCGCTAAGCTACCGAGGTCTACACTTTGAGATGCAACTTCAATTCATATCTAACAACTCGTTTATTCGTCAAATAGTTATTTCGACGCTCGGATTGTCGTATTCGATACCTGGCGGCGAAAGTGAGTGAACGCTAGATAGTATATATATATATATATATATATATATATATATATATATATATATATATATATATATATATATATATATACTATCTTATATATATAATCCTGATTCTGCTGCAATATCAAGAATGAATAACATAGAAAAGAATAGAAGCGAACATCAAATGGCACTTTCATTCAGGAATCTATATAACTGGCAATGATAATAAAATCAGCGTTAAAACGAATGTTTGTTAGTACGTCTGCAGTATCTCGATATGAGCGGGAATTTGATGGATGCTTAAATTGTGGCACAAAGACGTGCATCAGTAAATGCTCCCAGACTCGTACTGTTTTCCCATAAATCCAGATTTCTAGGTGAGTTCACAGTAATTTCACGTTGAAAATGGCATACGATTGCTATACTATTCGTAGGAACGCTGAGATGTTATTAGTCACTGATGAGTTCACAAAACTTTTGGAAAATTTCACTTAAAAATCACTTCGACGGCTTGTAGCTGAATGTCTGAGTATTTAATTCACAGGAACCAAATGATTTTCATTCTTCAATCTGAGACTGAATACATTTTTTTAAAATTTTAAAACATAAAACTGGCGCATTCGCCATTTCACATTTCGTGAGTTAAATATCTGAGCTATTTTTTTTGTGTCAGATTCATTTACTTCTTCTTTATTTTTATCATCAAAACCCAATGTTGGAGGTGGCTCCAACAGCCCTTCTTTTGAACTTTTCTTATAGTATCTATAAGTCCTTGCTAATGCATAACCAATCATTGCGATACAAATAGTCGCCAGAGACATTAGAATAGGATGCGTTGGGTTTGTTGTGAAGATATAATCTGCAATCATAATGCAGACACCAACAATCAATCCAATTCCAGCACCTAACCAAGGTGTGGTTTCATCAGCTTTGTGATTCTTCAATATTTCTTTAGAAGCTCTATTGAGTGCTTCAAGAATTTTCACATCACCAGGTTGGAGGTCCACGGCTTTTTATATGACTGGCAAGCATCAGTGAATTGATAGGCAGCATATTGAACCTCTCCCCTTCGGAAATAACCCTTTGCCCCAGTGGAGCACAGTTTAATGGTTTCATTCGCATCTTCTAATGCTAAATAATATTGTTGTTCCTGCAAAAATGCGTATGAGCGATTGCTATAAAGAGCATAGTTGGTTGGAGTTAGTTTAATTGCATGGGTGTAATACAAAATTGCTTCTGTATACTTCTTCTCTTGGACTGCTTTATTTCCTAATTCCTTCAAAGATTCAGGAGTTGGTTGTGAACTCATAATAATTATAATTTGCTCATTATTGAATATGTGAATACTATTCACTCATGTGTGAAAACTATTCACACATGATGTATGTAAATATTATCAACTGCAAATCTGAACATATTGTTGAATGTAAAGTGCTGTATATCTTTGTCATCTACTCATATCGTCGATTGAGAACAATTCAAAAGCTCTGACCCTACATCATTTATATTCGTTAAACTCTGAGACCTATTTAATGCACTTCCTTTGTTGTTCATTATTGACTCTCTGTCGCAATATTTTTTGATTAGGAGAAGTAAACATGTTTACTCTGAGTGTGGTGACTGAGTATATGAAAAAGTCTGAAAAAAGGGATGAAATTCCTTGGAAGAGGAATTCACACACTCCAGCCAACAGTTTATTTCAGTGGTATAGTTTGATATATACAGTGATACGAGGGCGGGGTGAAAAGCTACCGGCCTGACCATGAAAAACGCTGTTTTAAATTTTTTTTTGATTTATTTTTCAATATCATCTCCATCAACACTGATACATTTCTCATAACGTTGTTCTAATTCAGCTATACCAGTTTTAAACGTAGATTCGTCAAGATCCTCAAAATACTGATTTATAGTTTCGATAACTTTTTCGTTGCTGTCAAAACTTTTACCGCTAGGCCATTTTTTGAGGTTAGGAGACAGGTGATTGTCGCTGGAGGCTAAGTCTGGAGAGTATGTATATAGGGAGGATGCGGCATCAGTTCAAATTTCAATTCGTGAATTTTGGACATGGCAACAATCGACGAAAGCGGTGGTTCGTTATCGTGTTGAAAAAAAATTTTTTTTTCGCCAAATAAGATCGTTCAATTGACACCCTGTCCTTCAAAAGTTGCAATAAGTCTGCGTAGTATGGAACAGTGATAGTCTTACCGTTTTTATGGTAATCAATGTATATTATTCCACACACATACCCAAAAAAGTAGTAGACATAAACTTGTTTGCCGATAAAATTGTTTTTGCCTTCTTCGGATTTGGGCCCCCCATTCCAACCCACTGTTTTAACTGTTCTTTATTTTCAGGAGTGTAGTGGTGAACCCAAGTGTCATCAACAGTTATGAACCGACGCAAAAATTGTGGGGATTGAAAATTGTGGATTGTGGATTAAAAATTGTGGCACTTATGCAGCGCCAAATTTTCGGAGAAATGTTTTTTTGCACACAGCTTTTCGATGCTCATATGGTTGTGTAAAATATTTAGTACACGTTCAGCTGAATTCTTATAGGTCTCAGCTATCTCATGCACTTTCAATCAGCGGTTTTCCAATACTATTTGTTGGATTTTCTCAATCATATCTGAAGTTGTGACCTCAACGGGCCGTCCGGAGCGAGGCTCGTCAGAGGTGTTCACACGACCTATTTTGAATTCAGAAACCCACTGCTTAAAAGTTGAATATGATGGCGAGGAGTCTCCTAGTGTTGAATCCATCTCTTCTTTCATCTGTTTTGGGTAAAACCTCTTAAATTGAAGTATTTGTTAACAGCACGTTTCACCAATTTTTCCATTTTCACGAAAACAACGAAAGCGTCTCGCGGAATGTGATCTCAAACACAAACTAATGTTGCGATTGGGCTGAAACTTTACATACAAGCTCAGTAAAAATGATGCTGTAGGCCGCCGCTCCAAAAGTAGACCTAGTGGTGCCATTTCTTGGTCAGTCCGGAAGTTTTTCACCCCACCCTTGTATATTCGAAACGATTGAATTTTCTGCTTAAGGTTCTCAGTATATGCTTCCGGGATTTTTATCATCACTTGAACGAGTCCTGTTTCAATAACGATTGAAATATAACATAATAATTAATTTGAATCAATATACCTTCAAAAATAATAAACACAAACTGCAGAGTTTTACTAAGTTCATTATTGTCGGTTACTGAGTATGTTCGGGCAGATTTAACACAATTACTGGAGTTCGTATCAAATCAGTGTGGACTACCAATGATAGCGCGCCACACCGAGAACATTTTGACACAGGATACGATAATATTCTTCTTCTTTTCGAGAATACAGCCAATGTGAACTTATTTGTTGAATAAACCGTTTTCATCGAGTGACTTTATATTTGAAGAATATCATAGAAAATCAAGATTTATTAAGATACTTCGTTTACTCCATGCATATAATGAGTAATTCCTAGTTTTTTCCATGTGAGGAAGTGTGAAAACCGTAAGGCTTGAAATTGAGATACTTATGAATTATAATAATACATCAGGAACTTATGTATGAATACAAAATAATTCACAGTTACTCTTATTATTTTACTTTGTTCAATTCCAAATTGGAATAATTAATTGTTCACATTGGGTTCCCTTCTTTTCAATAATAATTTTCAGACAGAAAAATTTCCATTTATTGAAAGCAATACGTCGGACATCTAACGAACAGCCAGTTTTAGGGAAACGAAGAGATTTTTCACTAAAATTCGCTTGTCTACCACCAATTTCATTAGAGAGGATTGAAATCCACAACGGAATTTTTCTGGATTTCTATCAGTTCATCATGTCGCTCGAAAAATTCTACATGTAAGCTGAAAACCAACGTTTAATTAATGCAGTGAGAGTTTGACGTTGCACATTCGCGTTTAGAGCAAGCAGTTTACTATTATTTTGCCCTAGAATTAGATTTGGTGTGTGCTTTCCACAATTTGGTCCCAAATAACGTGGCTTCTAGCTCGTAATTGGTTATTCGTGTCTGCAACATGAGTGAATTAATTCTCTCTGTTCTACGGCCACATTGAGACGAAATTCTATATGATTTTAATTGATGGTGATTCATACAAAGGGAGAATCAGAGGGCATCTGATTTGTTGTAAAAATAATTGTATACTTTTTTGAGCACATAAAATATTGCATTCCGTGTTAGTGATGGGCTTTGTTGGGTTATTTCGTTCAATATGTAGTTATTGCCCGGTGAAATTAGCTTCAAAAAAAGGAGTAACGTTACATTAATTCGCGCAATGCTGAAAATTGGCATGAATGTGGAAAGAGTATTACAAAAAATTTGTCAAAAATCCTCCTCGGTCCAAACTGTTCAAAAAAGTGTGGTCGTAAGAACATATGAAATAGGAGACTAGTTTTTTCTCGAGTTTATATTCTTAGAACTGTATATTATGTATGTATACGGCAAGAAAACTAATATTTTTACTTGCATTATCGTTCTGTTATGTATATACTGGTAATTGACATACATGTTTTGAAGGACACAACTTTTTCATCGCTATATCTGCATCTGCTTTATTTGCATCGCTATATCTCCGAAATGATGATTCTTAGGGTAAAAAATGTATGCACAATCTTATAGATAACTGTATGGTGAATAATTTTTATTTCATCTATTTTTATGATGAAACTTACGGTTTAGCTGAAAAATGCAAAAAACAGATTTTTGCAACATTTGACCTTGAATAAATTTTCTTGCACACTTTGGATCGAGAGGGATTTTTGAGAAATGTTTGTGATAGTGTTCCCAACATTAATTTCAATTTTGAGCTGTGTGGGAATCAATTTAACCTGGAATGTCTTTTTTTGACTGGGATATTAGGGTTTCTCAGAAAAATTAAAGTTTCATTTTTTCAATTGCGTACCCTCTAATTTTATACGAATTATTTCAAAACACTTCTAATAAAATTTTATATAAATTGAATTACGGTAACTCATAATGACAACTAAGTATTAATGTGCTTGTTATATCGTGTTTGTTTTTTAGTGAACGCATTGTTTTCGTTGTGTCAACATGTCCGTGGAGTTACGCAGTTCTAAAAAGGAAATATTTTTGATCGGGGATGGAAAATATCAAATTAAAGGTTCTAAACTTCCCTCTAATAGACCAGTGCTGGCGGTTGTATTTTATAATATTCGCAAAGTCAATTTAAGTGCAAATCTTACTATCCGTTAGTGCATTATTTATTGGGAAAAGGTACGTATACCGATTAAATCTTTACCTAACTGTGTAATAAACTTGTAGCCTTATATCAATTTTAGAAATTTGCAAAAAGATGAAACAAAACTCAAGATGTGTTTGAGAAGCGTTGACAAGAATTAGTTACAATTATAACTGAATTGTTTGATATTGCACATGCAAATGCGCTTCAATTAATAAAGATGAATGAAGATAAGATCTTATTACAAAACTTAGCTGGAGTCGACGAAAAATTGACAGAAAAGGAGGAAAAGGCGAATACCAGAATTATCCAAGAGCAAAACGGCTGGCTACTTATTTGGCATCCATAACACCCTCTTCGTCTTCTCGTGAGCCATTACAAGAAACTTCATCCCCTGATTCTGAAGCAACAGAGGTACAGATAATAAATTTAATATTCAGCCTCCAGGAGCTATGCATCACGCTAGATGAATGGCGAGAGCTATTTATTCATCAAAAATATCGTTATTTAGCTCTACATTCAAGATGTCAAATAAGGATAAAACAGCTCTATTAGATATTTGCCTGTTTATCACGACATCCAATGTCAAGCCTTGGATGTAATGCACTTTTGAGGTAAAAACGCCTCAACAAGACTTGTGCTTTTTGAAGGCTATGGAGGCATACGAAATCATCGAGAAAACTATATGAAAAGCGTCTTACAGACGTTTTGCCAGCAATCGTAGTATTCTGCAGACTAAGTGTCTATCTTACGATGATATTAACCAAGAAAGTAAGGTAAGAATAGTTGCTGATTTTGCCAAAGAAAATCTATCAGTCCACAATAAACACAACATTCCGTCAGAGAAGGACTTGGAGGGCCTCTTTTCGAAAAAACATCTATGACTTTGTTTCCATGAACAGCAGATCCTTTTTCAGGCGACTCAAAATTGATGACAGTTTTCTCATTTATTTTCCTACTTCGCGAGGCCTGCTAAAGCTTCGTTTCAACACCCTAAAATGAAGGTGCAGTTACTGAAAGAAGTTAATGATACGGCTGAAAGAGGTGTTAAAATGATTAACAGCTCTTTCAGTCAACAGGCAAAATTTAATGAATAATGTCTTTTACATGATTATTATGTATAATACATAATGAATATAATGAAATAATTAAAGTAACAGAGTTTTATTCACAAAATAAATAGTAAGTTGAAATATTCCCCTATGGTGTCCAACAAACTTTTATATTCGAAATTTGACATAAAGTTGGCATGGGTTATCTCTATCCGATTTTAATAGTATTTATTATTTCAGTTATCGAGGCCAATTTGTGAAAAAAACCGCTTATTGTCTGGGACACCCTAAATTGTACATACATGAGGAATATTGTAACAAAAACCAATGAATTCTCAGTCGTGATGCTCTTCTACTTCGTGGACATTCCGTTGAATCACCCGTTCTTATTCGAGAAGTAATAAATCTTTATTACTTTTCTTTTTATTTTTCATTTATTTCATTCAACCAATAATATATTCAAAACATAGTTGACCCGGCGAATTTCGCAACGGCCTCAATGAATGGAGTAAATAAATTAACCTTTCAAATGAACTCAATTGGGGATTTCACTTACAGCAAAAAAATGAATACAGTCTTATAATCATAACGATGGTATAAATAACACGCCTTTGTTTCGAATGCTTAGATATAATTCGAAGAAGAAAAGATCGGCTCTCACCTTGTCACGAGTGTCAGTGATGAATCAGATCATCACTCTGTAAGATCTACCATGGCTGACCCTGTCAGATAATAACTCCACTCCTATCTCCAGTCGAAACAGTCTTTTATCTACGATTCTGGCGCTTTCTTAAGCAAATACATATTTTTTGATACTTCACCGCTTTATATCAGAGCTGCGTCTAATATATAGGTTTAGCACAGTATATAGGTCTATATAATCTTACATATAGTCTGGTATTATAAAGGTCTATTTAATTTTATGTAGACCACTATTATAAAGTTTAGTGTATTTTATGTCAATGCCACTGAACAGAGAAAAAATAGATAGATATAGACAGTTTTATCAAATGTTCCACGTGATTGTTCAAAGTCGCATTACTTTTTTATTCATGAACTGAATTAAACAAAAAACAAACCAAATCTTTTCTGATCTTTTGTTCAACAATGTTTTTGAGAATGAAGGTTATTATTATACCAGATTTCATGCCTTCACGAACTTCACACTCCCTCACAGGAAAGCTTTCCTTTTCACAGAAATTACATCAGAGGGATAATGCTCTGTAGGGCCCCTTTCGAATTAGCGGCGATCCTCATGGCATCGATGTCCGTTAATTCCTAGAAACTATATATATATATATATATATATATATATATATATATATATATATATATATATATATATATATATATATATATATATATATATATATATATATATATATATATATATATATATATATATATATATATATATATATATATATATATATATATATATATATATATAAGAAATAAACACTAGAACATTCATTCGAATAATTCAAATTAACCAAAAGAATGTTATAGTAGAGCTAGATATGTGAACGTGTACGATGTGATGTCTCCATTATCCTTCCAGGAATAAATGTTAGAGAAATATTGAAATCGATGCCACACCTGATGGAAGTGCGAGACATATGTTTCGTTCTGCAAGGAAGTCGTCAGTCCCACCACGTCCATCGAACTGAGGCAACGATTTCAATCTCCAAGCCACTTCTTCTGACTCCAAGTGAACTATCGTAGAGTATTCAATACTCCATAATTCCATCTACAGGAATCAGTAGAAAACATCTCTCAGATTACAGACACACCAAGCATCGAAATTTCACATATCTTCTATACCCGTAGGTATCTACTAAATTGCAATGTCTATTTGACAAATATCATCATATGATGTTTTCAAACGTCAATAGGTTGCGTTTGTAGTACGCTCGCGGTTCTTCCCGTATTTCAGGAATATAATGATATAATAATGCGAGCTCTACTAACGAAACCTATTGACGTTTGAAAACATCATATGATGATATTTGTCAAATGGACATTGCAATTTAGTAGATACCCACGGGTATAGAAGATATGTGGAAGTTCGATGCTTGGTGTGTGTAATCTGAGAGATGTTTTCTACTGATTCCTGTAGATGGAATTGTGGAGTATTCAATACTCTACGATAGTTCACTTGGAGTCACAAGAAAATGCTTGGAGATTGAAATCGTTGCCTCACTTCGATGGACGTGGTGCGACTGACGAGTTCCTTGCAGAACGAAACATATGTCTCGCACTTCCATCAGGTGTGGCATCATTTCAATATTTCTCTAACATTTATCCCTTGAAGGATGATGGAGGCATCACATCGTACTTGTTCAAATATCTAGCACTACTATAACATTCTTTTGGTTAATTTGAATTTTTCGAATGAATGTTCTAGTGTTCATTTTCTCAAATATTTCATTCAGTGCCATAAGCACAAAAACTTCATTTATATATATATATATATATATATATATATATATATATATATATATATATATATATATATATATATATATATATATATATATATATATATATATATATATATATATATATATATATATATATATATATATATATATATATATATATATATATATATATATATATAGATGTTTTATTATTATTGGCGGTCGGAAGCATTGCATTCATGTTCAGAAATCGATTTCGTGCTGCATTGAAGCTTTTCAGAATATGAAATTGATTTTGAACGTAGTCGAACACAAGAGACCATCCAGCATACTGCCAAATCCAAACCACACGAAGTAATTACTTTACAAATTAAACCATTTCGACTAGCAAGTTTGGCTTTGATGATGACATTAGCGGAAACTCTAATCACAAATACGAGTGTGCCTACATGAGCACTTTGGCGAGTGTGAACATCAAACGAAAAAACTTTCCTGCATTAAATGATGAAAAATTATATTTCCAAGCACTCGCACGAAAATATCAGTAACTCAGCATGAAAAGCGAAACTTTTCAGGGTATATCTTACGTATGGGCGCGAAATGTATGAAAGTGAACTATGTCAACTGGAAAATTTCAGATGATTAGCTTGTCGGAGATGAACACCTACATAATGAAATAAAATGGAGAGGTTAATTAGCACTGGAATTTCGAATACAAATGCCATTGTAACTTGTCATTTCAATATTCACAGAAGACAAATTATGTCACTCAGATGAAGATTGGAATTCATCAATAAACGGTATAAATTTTACGATTGAGAAGATATATAATACGCATTATAACATATAGGCTGGTTTTTTTAGAGGTATAGAACTTTAAATTGCAATAAAACAATGATGGATTATTCGATTGACGAGAATTTTTTTTTATTCGAAAGATGATTTTGTGCCAATACATTTTGAACATGATTTCTGGCATATGACCGCCACGGCTGGCTCGGATGTAGTCCAATCTGGACGTCCAATTTTCGATGACTTTTTCTAACGTTTGAGGCCGTACATCGGCAATAACACGGCGAATAATGTCTTCAAAAGGCCAAGCGTTTGTGGCTTATCCGCATAGACCAATGACTTTACATAGCCCCACAGAAAGTAGTCTAGCGGTGTTAAATCACAAGATCTTGGAGGCCAATTCACAGGTCCAAAACGTGAAATTAGGCGGTCACTAAACTTGTCTTTCAATAAATCGATTGTGGCACTAGCTGTGTGACATGTTGCGCTGTATGTTGAAACCACAGCTCCTTGACATCATGGTTGTTCAGTTCACGAATGAAAAAGTTAGTAATCATGGCTCTATACCGATCACCATTGAATGTAACCTTCTGGCCATCATCGTTTTTGAAGGAGTACGGACCAATGATTCCACCAGCCCATAAAGCGCACCAAACAGTCAGTTTTTCTGGATGTAAGGGTGTTTCGACATACACTTGAGGATTTTCTCCTCTCCAAATGCGGCAGTTTTGTTTGTTGACGTAGTCATTCAACCAGAAGTGCGCTTCATCGCTAAACAAAATTCGCGCGATATGTATTCCGCACAGAACCATTACTTTCGAAATAAAATTCCACTATTTGCAAGCGTTGTTCAGGCTTGAGTCTATTCATGATGAATTGCCAAACCAAACTGAGAATAAATCACTTCTGTTAAATCGGTCGCCATCTTCAACAGTAATGCCAGCTTAAAGTTCTATACCTCTTAAAAAAACACCCATTACTATGACTCAAATTTGTTGGTTGTAGTTAAACGCTAGGTCCGAATATCAATCAGCTCATAATTCATGTACTCGAAAACTGATTAATAATATTTTTGATTCTTTCTTCTCAATGAATCATAAATGCTCTATGTCTCTATGTCTGTTGTGGTATCTAGTCAATTTATTCTTGGCGAAGTTTCAATTCCATCAGTCAATATCGTCACTGGCTGGCCGACTTATCGTTTATTTCCCTGGGGTGCCCATTTCAAAACTATAAATGCCCATCTATAGTTGTCTATCCTGACCACGTATCCTGCTCACTGCCACTTCGAAATAGATTTATAACATGTTATATTTGTTATTCTGCTTTTTCAATATTGTCGTTTCTTAAATTATATCTTAAACTGGCATCCAACATTTACCTTTCCATGGCTCGTGTAATAGTCCTTTATAATGTTCATTGTTTCTAACCCGTATTGGGTTAGTGTGAGTATAAACACCCGACTATGGTGCGGTAGAAGTCGGGTTCGAGCTACGCTGAAGGCATGGGTGTTTATGAAATAAAACACAAATTATATATATATATATATATATATATATATATATATATATATATATATATATATAAATATATATATATATATATATATATATATATATATATATATATATATATATATATATATATATATATATATATATAGATATATATATATGTATTCATTTCTTCAAGTACCTAATACAAAATATTTACAACGTGAAATATATAAATGTACAGATTATCCTTAAGTATAATTCTATTCAGTACCTAACTAAAGCGTTCAACCTGAAGTTATTAATTTTTATTATTATATTGAAGCAGGTTGTTTATGGCTAGATTATTGTGGTTATTACAGAGGTACGTCGAACTTTTGAAATAAAACACAACTATTCCTGGTATGGAATTAAGTGATTATTCATGACAATAAAGTATTTATGATTATGTTTATGATGATAAATTTCTTAGAATTGTAGGTAATTTTTGTGTCTTTATTCATTATATTAAAATGTGATGAATTGTTTTACGTTTGCTTTTTATTCTATTGTTTGAGTTAAGACTAAGATGTTTTGTCTTACTTAAAGTATTGGTTGTAGAGTAGTAGAATTTTTCTGTTTTTTTTATAATTGATGATTTGTTTGTTTCTGAGTTTGTAATAGAGTGAAGCTCTGGGATTTTGGTTTTACGGGGTTTGTTTGTTTGTTTGAAGGTTTGTCTAATTATTCGGAAAATTTTGGATTGAAATAACTGCAGTTTTTTGTAATTCGTTTCACTCCAAATTGGGCTTGCATAAGTCAGGACTGATTTGATACCTTGATTGTATAAGATAAACTTAGATTTCCGAGAAACGTGACTTCTTTTGGAGATGAGGTAAAATGTTTTATTCATGATAATATTCGCCTTATTAAGTGTTTTATTGATGTGGGAAGTGAAAGTTAATCTTCTATCAAGAGTAAAACCTAAGTATTCAATTTCATTATGCATAGGAATTATTTCGTTTAATAAAATAACATTCCTATTAGGTACTTTTTTCTTTGTTGTAAATTGCATGAGTGTAGTTTTATTGGCATTAATTTTTATTCTCCATTTTTTATAATATTTCTCAAGGAGTGTTATATGGTTTTGAATATGTATGTTTACCAAATTTGGTGACTAAGATTCAGATATAATAGATGTATCATCCGCAAACAATCCCAATTTGGTTTTGGGTGTTTTAGGTATGTCAGTTATGTTGAAATTGAATAATAACGGCGAAAGTATTCCGCCTTGAGGGACCTCCGGAGGTATTCTTTGTTTTTTTTTGAGAGGACCTTACCAACTTTTTCCTGGTAAGTTCGGTTTGCTGAGTAAGATTTTATCAATTTAATTATGTAGATTGGAATGTTGTTTTGGCATGGGTGTTCGTGTTTGTCTATGATTTAAGTAGTTTAATGAATGACATATGCTGGGTAATGTACATTGATTACAAGCCCAATGTCCGTTTGGAACCAGCGTTAAACTATAGGTCCACTGATTCAAAAAAAAATCTCTTATGTCACGTGTAAAACGTGGTGGTTTTTGAATGCAGTTCATTCTTGATTAGAACCAAATAATGACAATATACAATTGTCATTTATATTATATAATTAATATTTCTTTCAAATTCACGGATCGTCTCCTAGATCGGTTGATAAGCTTTTATTTTTCCATGCTCACTCTAATTTGGAACAACATATACTGTGCTACTGATGATTTCTCTTTTACGACTGCTAAACTACATCCTGTACCAAAACTACCCCTTTCTTTCACTCAAGTGAATGCAATTTCATTGTCAGTACGAGTAACTAAGAGATGCGAGTACAGTTAAGGATAACCTACTAATAGTGATCTAGATATCAGATTAACATATTTGACCAAAGCCCGAAGGCACCTTGAGCAATCGTTTGAAAACATTTCTTTTTGATAAATTGAACGGAAGTTTCGCTTATCACGTGGTGGAACATTTTATTAAATGAAAGTAAATTGAATCAAAACACATGACTTAAGTTTCACTGAGCATATCAAGATTTCTACATATGTTTCTGGTGATTAGCATCAGTTAATATTGTTGAATACTCTTGATGATGGGTTAACCACCCGAAACATATGCAGACTTGTCAATATACTCAGTAAAATTTGAGACAAGTGTTTCAATTTGATTCATCATTTTTTTTAGATTGTATTTCCGCCGAAATATTCTGTTTTGTATAAATATTGGAGACGAAAATAACATGAACGAATTACTTATCATTTGATTGATTTCACAACATTTTATGAAATTTTGCGTAAAACCTTGTGGTTCTCAATCATCGAAATTTATTTTCCACAATCAACATGTGTCATCCAGAGAGGTCAATTCTCTCTGGATGGTACATGGATTATAATATTGGATACAACTTCTTCAGTTGTATCCAATTATATTTTGCTTTCAACACACCTCCGAAGTGTTTGTCCAGTGTCCAACCTCTCATATAGCTCTCGAATTTCGAGATTGGCATTAATTAAAAGGAGCAAACAACTATAAATGTCCATCTATAATTGTCTATCCTGAGGACGTATCTTGTTCTCTGCCACTTCGATCTAGAAATTTTACTTGTTGTATTTGCTATTCTGCTTTCTCAATATCGTTTTTTCTTATATTATATCTGAAAGTGGGATCTAACATTTATCTCCGTACCTACATCTTGTACATGGGATGCAGTGCACATAGTCCTATATAATTCTAATTGTTTCTAAACCGTATTGGGTTACTGTGAATATGCTAGTTATCGAACATATACAAGCATTCTCTTTGTTTTAAGGATATCTCTCGTCTCCAGTGTGAAACGAAGTTTTTCGAAATGTAGTTCATTCTTGATTAGAACCAAATGACTAAAATATAATAAACAAAAGAGCTTAGTGAGGATCGAAGACTTAACCTTTCATAAGGTTCCAAAATCAAAAGTCAAAATCGAAATCAAGAAATCAAAATGATTTTTTTATTTCAATTTCAACCGTTTCTTTCAAATTCGCCGATTGTCTTCTGAATCGCGTAATAACCGTATCTTATTCCATGCTTACTTTGATTTAGAACAACATAAACAGTGCTACTGATGATTTCTCATATATGACTGATTAAGTTCTTCCTGTATCGAAACAACCTCTTTCCTTCTCTCAAGTGAATACAATTTCGTTACCATTAATATATAAATGAGAGATGCGAGTACAGTTAAGGATAACCTACTGATAGTGACAATAATATTAATAATAACAATAAGTTCTTTATTCTCAACAGGTATAATATCCAATAACGGAAAATATTAACATAATGTTGACCAACAACTAAATAACTGAATCAATAAAGTGTGGAGAAATATAACAAAGAGCTCAATCTGATCTGAAAAAAATAGAAAAGGAAATGCTAACTAAATAATAAAAATAAATGAAATATTACAAAAAACCCGGTCTAAATAAATTCGTTTTAGTCAATTTTCCTTGTTCACATAACTCCTAATAACTTCTATCGAGTCTTAGTGAATGTTCTAGATAACAGATCAAGATATTTAGTTAAAGCCAGAAGGAGTTTTAATTTAGTCACAGGACAGTGCAGCATAAGGAAATACTTCCATTAGATCACCTTGACCAACGTTTGACAATGATTGCTTTCAGTAATAAAGATAATAATAATGATGATAATAATAATAATAATAATAATAATAATAATAATAATAATAATAATAATAATAATAATAATGATGATAATAATAATAATAATAATAATAATAATAATAATAATAATAATAATAATAATGATAATAATAATAATAATAATAATGATAATAATATTAATTATAATAAGACATATATAGGCGTACATAAGACCACTTGTAATATCAACAACCGGTGTAGTTCCGAAAGAGCTACACGAACACCTTACAAAGCTGAACTTCGATCCGAGGCTGCATATAAAGATGCAGAAAGCTGTGGTGCTGAACACATGTCACGTAGTCAGGAAATTCCTGCAAGGATAAAGTAACCGACAGATTGTTGAGTTGCTTAGATTTAGACCCGCAATTCAACTTTGAAACCACTGCCGGAGCTGAGAATAACTGGAGAAAAACAACAACAATAATAATAATAATAATAAGTCTCTCAAAAAGTTCAAAAACATTTAGAAATATATATATATATTTTTAAATGTATATATAACACCTAATGATATGATACAAAAGTTTAAAAAATGATAATCAATAAAAAAAAGTAATTATAAAAACTAATAGACAATGAGATTATGGCTTACTTCAGAATTTATTATACATGAAAAGAGTCCAAGTAAACCCGACTAATGAAAGGAAATGAGTCACTGTTGATATCGCATTTGTCAGACACATCCTCGAATAGCGAGCACATATTTCTAATGGGTAATTGTACGAAGGAATTAGTTTTCGATGTACTCAATAAAAAAAAATTGATTTGAACGTGAACATTGTCTAGGAACATGAAAATCAATAGAGCCAATGAGGGTAGGACAGTCTATATAACCATGTAAGAGGTTATACAGAAACTTCAGAGACCACAAGTCCCTGCCAACTCCGAGTGATTCAGCTCCAAACCTTTTTAACAGATCAGTTTGGCTATATCCTCTAGCCGGATAAACGTGATCTTCCCTCCAAATTAGATATTTGAGATATTTTCGCTGTATCGACTCTAAATGATGGTTATGAGAATTGTAAATGGGACTCCAAATTATACATCAGAAATCTAATTTACTCTTTACAAGCGCATTAAATAATTGTATAAGTGTTTTTGTATTCGAAAAGTGTCCATCATTACTCACAATAAATCCATAAAATTTGAATGCTGTTGAATTTGTTTTATTTATATGAGGTACAAAGGTGAATTTCTGATCAAATATTTTTCCGAGGTCTCGAATTCCGGAGACTCTGGTTAGAATGGTGTCGTTAATTGTGTAGTCAAATTGTATATAAATGACACGAAGGTTTCACTCATCTCTCGGTGAAACATTATGTTAAAAACTATAAAATTAAAAATTAACACACTTGAGTTAAGTTTCACTGAATATATTAAAAACTCTACATATGTTTCGGGTGGTTAACCCATTATCAAGAGTATACAATAATACTGAATATATTGTATACATTATTACTGGTAATACTGTATACTCTTGATAATAGGTTAACCACCCGAAACATATGTAGAGTTTTTAATATATTCAGTGAAACTTAAGTCAAGTGTGTTAATTTTTAATTTTACTGTTTTCAAATTGTATATGGCGTTTTTTTTAGTGAATGCGACAACGTTGGATTTGGTTAATTGAGTTTATTGTGGTAACACCATTCAGAAACGGCGGTGAGGCTATCCTGTAAGCTGATGAAGTCCTTATATGCTTCGATTTTGCGATATATTTTTGAATCGTCGCATACATGGGACTATGAACTGCTAGACTGTCTATTAGATCGTTTAAAAAAAGAAGAAAAAACAGTGGGCCTAAATTAGAGCCTTGTGGTACACCCGAAATGACTGTATAAACATATGACTTATGATCCTCAAATTGTATAAACTGTGTTAAATTATTTAAATAAGACTGAATTAGGAAAACATGATCTATGGAGAAACCTGACATGGCTTTCAGTTTGTAAAACATAACTTTAAGATTCATTTGATCAAAAACTTTCATTAAATCGGTATATACAACATCTACCTGACTTCTTTCATCAAGATTCTTTAACACAAATTGTGAGAATGTTACAAGGTTAGTCATGCAAGATCTATGGGACATGAGTCCGTGTTTCTCAATCTTCACTTGGTTTCTTACTTCGGGATAAATATTATTAAATACTATGATCTCAAATAATTTTGAAAAAATGGAAAAAGTAGATATGGTTCTACAATTGCTGATAACCGTTGCATCAACCTTTTTCAGTACAGGTACTATTTTTGCAGTTTTCCTTATTTTCGGAAATATTGTCGATTTAATAATTGAATTGAAAATATGACATAAAGGTGCAGATAACACATCAATGCAATCCATTAATAAAGGGCACTTAGGTTAGATTTATCACTTGTTAGAACATTATGTTGAATAATAGTGAATTGAATTAATACACTCGGCTTAAGATTCACTCGGCTTTAATTTTCGGCTTCACTAACAACTCTTTATATGCATTGGGGGGTTCATATTAGTTGATATTGGTGAATACTCTTGATAATGGGCTAAACACCCGAAAAATATGTAGAGTGGTTAATTTACTCAGTGAAATTCAAGCCAAGTGTTTCAATTTAATTTGGGATTGTTTTAAGATTGTATTTCCGCCTGAATATTCCTTTTGTATAAAATTCTGAATCCAAAATAACATGAACGAATTACTTGTCAATTTGGTTGACTTCACATTTTATGTAATTTTGCGTAAAAACCTTGTTTTTCTCTATCATCGGAATCCCTTTTCCACAATCAACACGTGTCATCCAGAGAGGTCAATTCTTTGGCAGTTGTATCCAATTATATTTTGCTTTTGACACATCTCCGAACTGTTTGTCCAGTGTCCAACCTCTTATATAACTCTCGAATTTCGACATTGGAATTAATTAAAAGGGGCAAAGAATTCCAAGTATTCGCGCAAAAGCGGTTGGTGTCGCGCTTAATCGCATGAACGATTGGCGGTGTCTCAGAGAGTGGCAGCAATCGGCGTGCCGGCGACGTCGTTTTGCGTCCCTCAGTAGCGGCTGAGCCGCGAATGAACGACGTCAAGCCATGCGGAGGCTCGCGTTTCTGCCCCTCATCCTCGCGCTTCAGGCAAACGCGCACTTCAACTTTTTCATAACTCAAGAGGAGATGTTCAAACTCCTAGGTGAGTTTTCTCGATACGAATGATGAAAACTATATTTTTTAATTAGTTTATTGAAGTATTACCAAATATATTAATTTTATTTTATTCGAAAAAAGCCGATTTAATTTTTGAGTTGAAAAATAAACTTAGTTATGAAGTTTGTGAACTTGTTCACATTTACGATGATATGTTGAATTTTCTGAAACTTTTTTGACAGTTATTCAGGTTCTATGAGCGTTGAAATGATTAACAAACAGGTTTCGGTATTCTTAATTAGCATGCTCAGTTTCCTTTGAAAGTATGAATTTGTAAAGTCTCTCTGTTTCAAGGATTTTTACTGTTTTGTCAACATAATTTCGCGAATATATTTTTCATTAAGTATTCTCGCTCTTTTTGATGACTTTCTAGCGCTTATTTAATCAGATTTTTAAAGAATTCTTCAACACGAACCAGCAATGCAGGAATATATTTCTTGTTGCCGTTGAATGTATCATATCTGTAATTTCTTGGCATGTTCAACGTAGTCAGAAGAAATATTGAATTTTTGAAAATTATATTATTAATTACAAATAATAATAATAATTCATACTAATTATTAATACTAATTTCTTGACCGTATGAACTCATTCGGATCTCTTATGCCATCTCGGAACTTTTAACCACAATGATATATTGTGGTAATATATGAATATTGAATGTAAGATAGCGATGCTCGATATACATCGATGCATCGAAAACATCGATATTTACCATTTGATACATCGGATCCGTTCGATACATCGATAATATTCGATGTTTTACGATGCATCGATGTATTTAATTCAATACATCGAAGTCATTGACAATTGAATTTTTATTGTTTAGAATAATATAATATCACATCACGTAATAATAAAATAATTTGCACTGACAAGGCTGTATATAACTTTATTCCTCTGCTTGCCAGACAATGTAAAATGTAAAAACAAAATATAAGTATAGATTGACCAAGATATTTAGCCGTGTGGTGGAAAATGGAACTAACGCCTTTTCTATAAAGACGTCCTGTCACTCCAAACAAAAACGTCAAATATACTAGCGCCATCACTCGCACGTCAAAATATCTTGGTGTAACGTGTGACTTTAGTTAAATAATCTGTACAACCGACTGCGTATGTGTTTGTTTTGGTTTCGAAATTTAACTTTCGTTGGAATACTTGGATTGCACTATTACAGGATATTATTTTGATTGTACTAGTAACTAGCTACTTAAATGACCATATAAAATACGTACAGTAAATAGAAAGAAACAATTATAAAGTTAATGTGTATAATTTCAACAATTATTTAAAATTGCTTATAAATATTTAACTATAGTGGCCAGCTCCGTACCAAAGGGTATTTTCTAAAGCTTCACAAGTTTTAAATCAACAACGCACCAGAATACAAGGAAAGCGAGTAAATAAAATATTATTTCTCCAAAGTTTGGAAAGAAAGTACTGGGATATTTAAGTTAATTATATTTTCTAATTACCTACATGACTAAACTTGATTAAAATTGTAATATTTTCATGTTCTTCCTAAAAAAAGATTATTAAAATATCAATTTGTATTTCATTGTCTGTACTATATCTTGATCTCAAACGCGATTTTTGAAATGTGTACTTAGAGCTGTCAAAATTACTATGAATGTTGACAGATTCTCATATAAATTTTGATAAATCGAGGGACACTGTTACATCTGAATCCGTACTCAATATTATTGTTCCTTTATATTTTAAGCGATGCATCGAAAACATCGATGTTTCAATCCGATATATCGAATAACATCGATGCATCCTTTCCGATTAATGCATCGCAAAAAATATCGATGTATTTTTTAAATGAACACCCCTAATGTAAGATAAAATTCAAAAACTTGAACTTTTGATTTACAATTTTGGACTTTACACAAACGATTTCTTCAGATGCTACTAGAATACTAGTAGCATCTGAAGAAGTCGTTTGTAACGACGAAACGCGTCATGATATGTTGCCAATAAAAGTGTAAATCAAAAGTTCAAGTTTTTGAATCTTATCTTATATTCAATTATAATTGATTCATCCCAAGTAGAAGCCAACACTATTCAATATAATATATGAATAAATGTATATATATATATATAATACTATATAATATTCAATATATATTTAATTTATTCATTGCCTATTTAAGATAGTTTATTTCGAATGTTTTTAGCAATAACAGGCTTCTTTTAATATGAAAAACTTTATTTTTGTTGACGTTTATAAAAAAAACTTTCTTTTATAAATATTCCTCTGATACTAAAAATCAATATGTGAAAATACAAAAAACTAATTTGATTTTTCTAAAGAATAAGTTTGACATTTTGATATCTATTGTAATTCATAAAATTCAATTATTCATTAATTTTGACGAAGTTGTGATATACAACGGAACGTCAACAAAAATAAATTTTTTCATATTAAAAGAATCCTGTTATTGCTAAAAACATTCGAAATAAACTATCTTAAACAGGCAATAAATCAATTTTAAACATAAATATATATATATATATATATATATATATATATATATATATATATATATATATAACCCTCATTACATATATATATATATATATGTAATGAGGGTATTTATTATTATTTACCCTCATATATATATATATATATATATATATATATATATATATATATATATATATATAAATCGAATCCACTTACAATGAGAAGCAACAAAATGATGAGGACAAAACCACAAACGTAATTGAACACTACCTTCCAAAGTAGAATGAGGGGTTGTACTAGATTGTATTTGTTGCAGATTTGTTAGCACATATAAATCTGCAAGAAATTCCATTTATAGAAACATATAAATGCATACATATAAGTAGGGTGCTAAATATTGAATATGTTAGAGTATACTAGCATATTGCTAAGAAAATGTTTTCGAATTGATCAAGAGAACATCATAGCAAAGTTGACTATATGAAGATATACGATGGGATGTCACTTTTATCCCTTGAAGGGATTATTGTTTGAGAATATCCGAAATGAAACACAAGACAGTACTTTTTGGTTTCTCATCTGTTGTGCCCATCAGACGATGAAGTTGGCATAACTGATGAGTTTCTTGTACAACGAGACAATACTTGTAGTACTGAGAATAGTGTTGTGTTTTGGTCCAGTGTGGTCATCGATTTCAATTTTCTCTAACAATTGTTCCTTGGGGGATGATAGAGGCATCACATCGTAACTGTTCACATAACCAGCCTTGCTATGATGTACTTTTTGATGTTTTCTTGATTTTTCGAAGGTCGACAATCATTCTGATTGAACATTTCTCCTACAGGAGGCACGAAAAAAAGTAGAATTATTGAGAAATGTACATTTTTCGTATCTTGAAACGAAAATTGCCACTTATTTCACGTCCAGACAAAATGAACCGACTATATTTTGACCAGCGAAGGAATAATTTTCATTTTAATTCAAGTAAAAGACTGTTATATCAACGAAATTAACGACAACCAATCATGTCATTCTTGTTAACATAATTTATGAAACAATAATGGATTTCTGTTTTACTTCATTCCAACCGACAAATGTTTTTATGACAAAAACATTATTGTAGCAATATAACTGTTATAGCTTCAGTGTCGTCCAAGAGTAGATAAAGCTAAAATGTATCCAATGACATAAGTCGTTATATATCCATCAATGCAATTGAGGAACGAAATTATTTCTCTACAGCTTTCATGCTTCAATCTATCACAATCTATTATGTATATGAATTACAGCACTGTATTACGTTATTATAGGCCCGAATGACATTAAGTATTCTAGGGTAATATTCTCTTACAACTACATTATTTGAACAAATTAGGAAAATTTAGATGAAATAATATTATGCAGATTAATTATTAAAGGATCTGAGAAAAAAATAGAACAATACTATTTGGACGAGCACTGAAATTAAAACTTTCGTTCATTGTATGTTAAATTTCGCATATAAGGATTGCCTGCAGTGATTATTTGAAGTTAATATGAATTGAAATGCGAATTGAATTTTGCTGGAAGTCATTTAACCAATCTTGGATACCATTTTGATAATTTTCAGATTTTCAATAGAGTTATTATGAATGTAGGTATTGTGGTAGTTTAGTTTTCTAATTCAAATTTTTCTACCAACATTCCATAAATAAAATTGATGAAATTTGATATGGGGAGAAAGGTCCGTTGAAATTTTTATCAATAGCTGACTATTACTCAAATTTGATTATGGCTTTCATTCTATTTCATTTTTTTGGAGTTGCCATTGTCTTTTGAGTTGAAATGACTTTGCAATTTGATAAAGGTCAAAAGGCTGAAGGCATCATTCATTTTTGCTGCAAGTCATTCCGTTTAACTCATTTCCACTCAATACTTACTACAGTTGATCGTGTAAAGTCACATGATATTCTTCAACTTAGATTACATGTGGGGTATACTCACTAAGTGTCGTGAAAGTGGATATTCTAGGGAAGAATATAAAAACTTCTATTTTGGCGCCCAATAAAACCCTACATTTATTGTTTTCTCTCAAGAGCCACTAAGAAATATTAATTTTATCAATGGAATATCATGTATCGAAAGAATTTAAATTTGATAATGTGATATAAAAAAAATATCACTAAAACCGGGATTAAAATTCCAAATCATTCGAGAATTTTCATGTTCAAAAAAGCCAGAATATTCAGAAGTAGCCAGAAGTAATGATTGCGAATTGTTGGCGTAGTGGTTGTTAATTTTGGATAAATCTCGAATATAATGAAACACATCAGCTTGTACAACTAGTTTCACTTATAACGACGCCTACCAGTTAATAGATAGTATAACGCGAAAGTAGTTGTATTATATATGTTTTCAATGGTTTCTTTGCTTGTTTTGTGATAATCAAGAATCAAAACTACTAATCAATTCAAAATTTGTATGCCATCCAATAAATTTCAACCGGCTCATCCGCCATTTCGAAACGAAAAGAGTTTTCAATTAATTCTTTTATAATGCATTGTATTTATAGTCATTCAATTTTGATGATATAATACGACACTCAACCTAGCTTCACTCGTAATTTATACATAGTTTTATATACAAGTTGAATGAATTCCAATACTTCATAAGTAAGTGGTATTATGGAGATTTTTCTAGAAGAAAAGTATTCTGAAGAATTTACTCAAGTTAAGACAAACGGAGAATGAAACATGAGCCTTGTAGAATCTAAAATAGATGAAGAAAAAGAGAATTCAAATCATTAATAATTTGACAGATATCTTTTTATCTCAGAATAAGTAATAATAATAATAATAATAAGAATAATAACTTTATTTAGCTATAAGCTATTGATAACAAACAAGGTTATTACATCCACTCAATACTCAATCTCAATCAGAACATTCCGTAAAAATATATGTTACTCGTAATAATCTTCTGAATTTTATGTAATCATCACAATATTTCAAATTTGTTGGAGATTCATTGTAGTGACGGAGCCCCCTGCTGACTGTGGACTTGTTCATAAATGTAGAATTGAATTTCTCAAGACGAAAATCATTTCGACGTCTCGTATCGTAATCATAAATCTCATTTACGAATTGTATATTATCAGTCAAGTAATCAGGCAACATATTATTTCTCAATTTATAAATTAAATCCAGAGTTCTGAATGCAATTCTCTCATGGACACTCATTAATCTTAACACCTTCAGCATTTGGTTCACAGGTGTTCTTTTCTTACATTTTAAAACTACTCTCATACCTCTATTCTGTATCTTTTGTAACCTTTCAATTTGACTTTTTTGTAAGTTGAACAGAATCGAAGAACAATATTCCCATGAGGAAGCACCAACGATCTCAACAACAATAATGCTGTATTCATATCAATCCTATATCTTATTCTAGCAATAAAATTTTCCTTTTTGGACATTTTGTTAGCAATGTTATTCACATGACTGTGAAATCTTCAATTTTCATCTATTATCACACCCGGATACTTAATTTCACCAACTCGTTCGATGTTCTGACATTCTATTTTTACAAATGGCACATTTAAATTGGGATTAGACAACTTATTGTACAATCAGTATTCATATGTATTGTACAATCAGACAATTTAATTGAAAATCCTAGTACCTATTAACATAAATTTCGATTTTTCAATATTAACTTTGAAATTAGTATCACACAACCAAACAAAAAGTCTATCCAAATCATCATTGATTAATTCAAACATACGATCTACTTTATCTCCAGAAATAAAAATCATTGTATCATCAGCAAATAACGATATTTCACAATTCAACACCTATTCAAAAACATCATTTACATACAACAAAAAGAGCAATGGTCCCAACACCACGCCCTGTGGAACTCCCTGATCATATATTTTGCTCGAGGATAAGAAATATCCAAATTTTATTTCTTGATCTCTACCGTTTAAATACGATTCAAACCATCTAAGTACATTTCCCGCAAGTCCCATCTTTCCTAGTTTTTTTAATAATAATTTTCTATCAATAGTTTCAAATGCCCCTTGGAAGTCAAGAAATACCACGAAAATCATTTTACCTTTGTAAATATTCTTCATCCAATTATCACAATTATTCAAAATGGAACTTTCACAGGAGTGGGACTCACGAAACACCGATTGTCCACTATTCAGAATGTTATGTTTACCACAAAATTTCAACAACTGTTTTTACTGATATTAAGAAAAAAAAAAGAGAAAGTACCAATTATTCGTTTTTTTTGAATATCCTATTCTTTGCATAGACAAAACTTACAATATATACATACATAATTCTAGTTGAGACGTTATGTCAACGAAATTTATAGTTATTTCGGAGGACTGAAGTGTATAAAATACCGACGTATATAATGTGTGTGGAGCGGATAATATTGTGCGGCCTGATATTCTTGGCGCCGATAAAATCTCCTAAAAGCGTCCCAGATAACGGTCGGGTGTAACTGGATCGACAACAAGGGATGAAAGGATTGAAAAACGAAGCCACGCTACACTGTTTCCTAGCAGTTCATCAAATGCTTTTTTGCGTATATGAGGGAATATTTGTTTCCGCGAATCTCGATTGAAAGCTGGTTCATACACACGGGTTTAGAAATCTAAATAAAGCCATTATATACATTATATACGCACGTGCTGTTGTGGTACAATTGGGAATATCGAAAACAAATAATTTTTTCATCTCAATTTTGCATACGTTTACATGTAATCTGTTGTTTTCATACAAGATACACTTTGTTAATGCATATTTCACGTTAATTGGAATATCTCTCTGGAGGTTTCATATTCAGTGAAGAAATGGCTTATATTTAATGGAAATTCATTATCACATTGAATATAATGAGAGACAATAGTGTTTTTACTGTTTGTGTTGAAAATGTCTGTTCTTTTCGATAAGAATAGCTCAATATTAATAATAATAGTGAGAGGTATTTATTTTTAAAATCTTTGGGAGTCCAGCATTGCTACTTGACTGAGTTTCAAATAAAATTACAGAAATTCAACATTACAATCAATGTGAATTACTTAGAGTAAAAACTAAAAGTTGAAAATTACAAAATTATAACAATAAATTGAACATCGATATTATCGAAAGGGAATATTGAAATTACAACAGAAAATTAGCGTAATAAAACCATCAGAATCGATGATTCTGATGGCTTATAATTGATTAAAATAATTACAAATAGTTTCAAAAGCAAAAAAAATTGCTAACCTAGCAAGCATTCTGTCGAAAATTCTTCAAGGAAATGCATAGATTTACTTCTGATTTCTGACGAAGCAAAATTGTGAACGTTTGCTGCGCTATACAAGAAGAATCTCTCAAATAATTTTTTCCTTTGTTCAGGTATGACAATAAAAATTTTATTTTTCTAATATCACAAGGTCTGTGTTTCTGGTCACTCTATTATGAACTTGTGAAAAAACTTTGCTTATTGAATTTATAAGCAGGGCTTTTTCGGTTCAAAACCTTATAAACTTCGTACCTGATCCATGCTTTATAATATATAGAAAAATAGATCTTATACAAGAATTTTGAACTCCTTGACCCCTTGATGAGGAGGCAGAATTTAAGCATGGTCCATATACTACATCTGCGCAATTTGCATGACTTATCTAATGACACACAAAGTCTCTACCTTAAAAAAGAATAATGAATGTCCTGCTTCCCTATAGATACTTTTGATGAGAGGTACCTTTTGTAAATTACATTAACATTTACATTACATGGTATTATAATAAGTTCTCAATCTGAAATTAGTGTTGATATCAACCACTAGTCTTTTCAATGTATCACAAGTAGGATTCATACAAAAACCGACATATTAGAAAACTAAAACAAGCCGGACAAAAAATTTCAACAGAAAATTTTTGGGTGGTTGAAAGCAGTTTTTGACTGAAATTATTTATTGTTCAGTTTTATTGATAGTAAAAGTTTTTTATGCAATTTAGTAGAAAAAAGAAATGATAGTTGACCAGGATGAAATAACTTTAAAAACAATAATTCGATGTTTATGCATAATTTAGACATATTAGGATGTAAATATTTTTATAATAATGAAACGAGTTATTCAGCAAAGGGTTCGAATAAATAAAAACAATATTTCAAAAATTTTCATATTTTTATAATAATTATATTATTTTTTTCTTTAACGTTCAAGTTTGTTACCATAAGTTTAATTACTCGTCCCTTCCATAGTGTACCCTGGGAATCAGCAGTATCAGTAAAAAGACGGCGGGTGAAAGTTGAACCATGAATTACCAATCCGGGTCGAGGATATTCGAAGAATTGCTGCAATTGAAAATAAAATGCAATATTTTACAATAGTACGAATGTATTCAGAAACGAGTGTGCGAAACAAAAACGAGCCCCATCAGAATCATATCGAACCAATATAATTCCAAGAACCAAACAGCTTGCAACAGTGTTTTCATCAATCTGGTACATTTGGCTACATTTGTCATGTTCAAACTTTTTTAAGCGTTATTCATATATTGAAAACCGATAATTTCTACCAAAAACCCGGTTTTCGAATTTCATAATTTTCTTCAAAAAACCGGTTTTTTAAAACCTACAAACCATAATCACAAGGTTTTACCCTCACATTATCAATCAAAATATTTTAATTTATTCTCACTTATTTTCGTCGTTACTGAAATATATTGATTGAGCCTTACTCGGGTTCACTTCCAGTTCATGTTCACCCGGGTACCTGTTCAAATATAATTGGCAATGGTGCATTCATGCCTTCAAAGGCAGTATTCACAGCGTGTAGCAAAAAACTTTATCGAACAACATTATCAAAACAACAAGTAAGTAGAATAGAACTGGTTCTGTTTTCAAAGTTACATAGGTGTGTTCTAATCGCTCTCTGGTTAGTCGAAGAAAGAAAAGAAAATAAGGGACAAACAAATCCAACTGGTACTTCTCCAATACTTGGTAATAATAAAAATAATCAACATTTATTTCCTCTAATCATTATTTTACGCCAAGATGTCTAGGTATAATAGAAAAAAATAATTAAAAATCGAAAAAATATTGATCAATAAATGACAGTTACACGAAAAATCTCTTGAAAACTCCAAAACGAAGTAGGCTTATGATTAGTTTAATGACTTAATCACAAACCTCACGCCATTGTAGGTAATAATAAACAGAAACTATTGTTCACTAAATAATTGGGCTGATATTTGATGAGAATCAAATACTATATCGTATATAAAGCTTTTGTTATGGAATTTTCGCTATATTCCGTTTGAACATTGTTTCTTTAACAAAACATCTTCAATGGGTGTATTTGATATACAATGTATCATATACTCCTAATGAATCCAATATGTTGTAGGAGAAATTATTATGTTTTACAACACAGGAAGCGAAAATCACAAAATTGAATTTGTTTTCTTTCCAATACGAAAATTCTGTAATTTTACAAATATAAAATGGCATCGTAAAACACATTTATCCATATACTAACGTGTGTTCCATTGTGAGAAGCAGATTTTAATCAGTCATCTATATTATCATAGAAAACATTCGAATGGAAAACATCCTGTGAGTCAATTAGAAATAATTATAAAGGAACCAGTTCACAATTTCAGTTGAAGTTTCTATAGTTGTTCCTTTCGTTTTCATTCGATACAAGTGAATTTGATTTAACGTGATATTCAATTTTTCATTCATTTTTCAATCCTATGCCATAATTTGGTGAAAACTTAAGATTTCTTGAAATTTAAGAAAATTTAAGTGGTATTTATGTTTTTTCCTATTTTTCATCCTATTTTGCGAAGTTTCAAAAATTTTTTATCCGTTAAAGTTCAAAAAAGTTTCAATACTGACAATGAATATTATTAGCATATTTTCACAGCAGAATTGCATTCATATACGCATTACGCAGATATGTAAGTCAGGTATATTTTGCATATTTGACTAGTATATTTTATATATTACTGATCGATTGGGCCAATACTTTTCATGCTAAATTGTTTAGAAGTAATGTCAGTTAAACAGAGAAAACTTTTTGCTACATATATATATTTATAAATTCAATGGACGATGAATCTACTCTGTGATAGTTCATACATTTACCTCTCATTTATATATATTTATGTTCAAGGTTAAAAAGAAATTGTTCCCATACAGAGTAATAAAAAACGTAACATGTATCAGTGATGTGCACGGTTATAATACAAGAAATGCTTACAATTTCTACATGCAAGTTTGTAAATCTTCTAAATCTAGAAATAGTATATTTAATGAAGGATTTAACGCATTCAATAAATTTCCAAGCTCCATAAAAACAGTAAGTGACCTTTAGGTATTCAAGCTCAAATTACTTCGTTTTAAAAATATAATAGTAAATAATATATTTTTAACCTAAATGTATATATGATTTTGTACTAGCTATTGCTAAACAAATATTATTATTATTATTATTATTCTGAAGTTTGTTCAGTCTTGTATGGAACTTTCTGTTTATCATCGGATGTATGTAGTTTATCATCCACATCTGATAAAGCCACTATGTTGGCAAAATAATATTGTCATGTTTGACTGAATTATGGTGAAAATTACAACATTACTCAGTTTTATACGAGTTACTTACATATTATTCTGTGGCTACAGTATCTCAAGTACATATCATCTCACCTCTATGATACAACTAATGACGTCACACGCTCTGAGAGAGGTACCGCACCAGTTCACACCTCTGTTTGCACAGAAACATATTTGACTGTGTTCAAATTCCGACACCGACAATGAATACCAATACAATAGGCTCTTTGACAATGCGAAAAATAAAGTGTCAATTACTGTTAACAGTATATATTAAGACTTAAAAAATGATTATTAACGTAAGTTGAAAATAATGATTAATTTATGTGAAAATCTGTAAATAAAAACAGCAATTTTTAAACGTTTATCACGTGACATAAAACGCTCCTGATTGGTCGAGTTTATCATGACGTCACCTGCTTGTAAACTTCGTAGTTTCGTACATAACCTAGTTGTGTTGCGCCTAGTTGTGGTAGATTAAATCTCCGTTATAATATTTTTCTTTATTATCACCTTTTTGCACTATTTTACAAGTACCTACTTTTAAACATGGACAACGATTTTGTAAAAGCAGACAGCAGAAACCTGCCCCAAGTCGACGCAATCATGGTCGGATTGTTTTTCAAAAATAATCCCGACTTTTATGCTTCGGAGCTAAAAAATGTAAAAACAGCAAAGTAAGTATAATTACACTGTACTGGTTACTGTTACAACAGGTTCTGTTAACGTACTTTTGTCACATTTTTGGGATAATTCTGAAAATAAAATAGATTTATTAATTCATGAATAATTCAGAAATTATATAATATTATGTCTTAGTTAACTGGGATAACTCTCTGGAAGTGTAGAAATAATTTCAGTACAAATTAGAAATAAAGTTCACCTACCTTTTGTACAAGTTTCAACTACAGTAGCAGTATGCTCATCATTGGTTAACGTAGGTTGATGAATATCTTCGCATTGTTTAACAAGTTCCATTCTTTGCCGTTTGACAAATGCAGATCGGGAAGAACCAGCATCACACATACTTTTAATTCGATCTGGCTGGCAATGAAATTTAGAAGGCAAAACTTTATCTTTTGAAATTATTTTCTGACTGAAACCCATTTTGTACTGATAGTAATTTGCCATGTCATTTTCCATCTGTAACAAACAAACAAATTAGTCAAGATCTTTTAGTGTACTGCTTATTGAAATCATAGGACTCTGTAGCTACAAATTTTTACAAATATTATGGAAAACAGAAGAAATATTCGAAGTGAGTTGCAAGAGTCATTCTGATAAGAACATTGGAGGTATTATAACCTCAAATCAATAACGAAAATATTAACGTTCGGAATGTAATTAATTATTACAAAATATAAATATTATGTTTACTTACATCGAAATGGTCTTCACAAAAGAAAATATTTGTTCTATTCGCTATGTCATTATGATCCCTCCGAGAAAGTTGCAACCACTTTCGGCGCACTTCGACATTCTTTGGAACACTTACAAATAGTTTTTCCGGAGTTTTTAACGACGTGTTTGTACATTTAGGAACTGCACACCATTTGTAACTCATTTTTTGTTACATAAATCACTGATAAAATGTAAATCCAATCGCACTTTCGTTTTTTGTTTACAACAAACAAATAGGCCAGCTGTCACAGATAATACCAAAGATCACTACGTTTACAGGCAAGTGACGTCACCGACCGCCATATTGTCAAAGTAGCGTTTTGGCACACTAGGTAAATATTGAATATTTAATTCGATATTTTTCAGCTAATATATACTAGAATTAAAAAATACAACTTTTACTGGGTTTATTAGACTCTACTACTTAATATAAAATGGATTTTAAAAACCTGTCAAATAGCCTATTCGAGTATTTATCATGATTCCGTTAATGACAGGAAAAAGATTAATTTAACGACTGACATGAATTCATCTGTTAATTTCTAGTTGAAACAAAATCAATTCCAAATGAATTTCTATATATCCCTGAATTGAACTGAAATGAGTTCATATTCTCATGTACATTGTTACGTTTGTACCACACAAGTTCCAGCAACTTTTAATTATTCGAATTTATGCGAAAACAGTGAACACTTTTTATGCCTCTTTTTCTGTTCCAAATGCCGCTTTAATTAGTCACAAAGCTGCAAGGTATAATTACAATTCGGTAAACTGGTGTTAGTTATAAACGAAGAATGCAATTCATTGAATTAACCAAGATGCTCCTAGTTTAAAAGATTGAATATATTTTTGAATTATAAACTTTCGGGAAATAAGTCCCAACAAAATTCAGAATGAGCAAACCAGCTGCACAATTCACAGCCTAAACCCATTCTCCATTATATCCCAATTCTCTCAAGCAGGTTTTTTAAAGATTATTTTCCTGTAAATACACTATGTAAATTTGTTACAAAACCATTAATCGAAAATAGACCAATTTGTGCAAGGCTCTAATGAGCTACACCATAAGATAAGTTACATTATAAGCTTTTGTTTGAAGCAGGAATTGTAAATATAATGACTAACTTATAAAAACATGTGTAATAGTATAATTATCCTTTATATATTTTATATGTGTTTGTATTGCCTTTGTAAATAATTTGTAAATAAATATTGTTGACTTGACTTGTTGACAGCCTAAACCTGAGACACCTGGGTTCCCAGTCCAGGTTGAAAATTTTGTAGTGTAATTTCGATTCCAAATTTACATATAAATATTTCTTCATATACTACATGATCCGTACGTGCGTGGTTAGCGCGAATAATATGTACTTTACTATATATATATATATATATATATATATATATATATATATATATGTATATATATATATACATATATATATATATATATATATATATATATATATATATATATATATATATATATATATATATATATATATATATATATATAGAAAATTTTATGGGTTATAGGCAAGGAAGGAGGCCTCTATGAATGAATTTTATCCAATTTGTTTGCCTGGTCCATATTTCGACTGTGTTTACAGTCTTCATCAGGACTCTAGAACAGATGTTTATAACAGAAATTTGTGTAAGTGATATTACACAGGAATCAAATATTAATGTTGAAATGTAAAAATTCTTCAAAATATATACAATTATCTTAAACACTAGAGATAGATAAACAGACGATCATATATGACAGGAGACACAGGGACACAAATTGTCACCGAAAAAAGTAACAGAGATGAGAGAGCAAATACTGACAGTAATCCGTGTGAACTGTCAGGCCTCACTGTCCCGTTTGGGAGACATTTTGATTGACAATGGATATCCAAGAACACTGGTAAAAAAGTTATTATGCAATAAAATCATTGAACCACAGGTTCCGACCTCTAAAACTGTCCTGGATATAGATCACAACACACAAGCTCCATCAGTTAGATACAGATCTTTACCATACTTCCCGTCTCTCACTTCAAAACTATGCCACATTTTCGGTGCAATAGATGATCTAAAACTTGCCAAATACAACTTCATTACTGGCAGAAGTGCTTTTACAAGCCTTAAAGATAAAGTACCTACATCATCAACATCAGATTGTATCTACAGTATTCCGTGCCTAGATTGTGAAGGAGTCTACATCGGTCAAACTTCTCAGACCATTAAAAGAAGAATAACTCTTCACAAAAGTGATGTTAGACTTCGGCCGGACAGATGTGCCTTGGCACTACACTCCACAAAACAAGGACATCACTTTGATTCCGACAATGTGGGAATACTCGATATAGCTGTTAGCTACCAAAAAAGAATTTTTTTGGAAATGGTCCATATCAACAACAACACTAACAGCATAAATAAGAAGACGGACGTTTCCGGGTTGAGTTGTATTTATAGTTATTTGCTTTCAGACCATTTTAAATAACCCTCGCAGACAACCCATAATCTTAATAGACACTATGTGGTACGTGCTCAGTGTAACTTTTGTTGTCACGGTATTTGCTCTCTCACCTCTGTTACTTTTTTCGGTGACAATTTGTGTCTCTGTGTCTCCTGTCATATATGATCGTCTGTTTATCTATCTCTGGTGTTTAAGATAATTGTATATATTTTGAAGAATTTTTACATTTTAACATCAATATTTGATTCCTGTGTAATATCACTTACACTCTGTAATTTCAAGTTTTTCCTGTTGATGGTATTGGTCATACTTATATTTCCTAGTTAGCCGTAAGTTGTTAAACTGAATGTCAACATGATTTCTGTTATAAACATCTGTTCTAGAGTCCTGATGAAGACTGTAAACACAGTCGAAATATAGATCAGGCAAACAAATTGGATAATATTCATTCATAGAGGCCTTCTTCCTTGCCTATAAGCCATAAAATTTTCTATTTAATTACAAGGAAATACTCCTTTTATCATTATATATATATATATATATATATATATATATATATATATATATATATATATATATATATATATATATATATATATATTTTTTTTTCCTAGGTTAGGGTCAATTTATAACAATTATTACATTAATATTCAACTTTATTTACGCGTTTCGACTACTGTCATTTTCAAAATAATACATATCAACATTACATTCACAATTAATCTCAGTATATCGTCTCACTCCCTCTTAAGTCACGTGGTCTCTGTCATTTCGATGAATGATGTTGTGGTAAATTCGTCCGAAGTTTTCTATGTCTGCTCTTGAATTAACTGTTCTTTTTTCTTCTTTTTGGTTAGCTATCATTTCAAATACATTTCTTTTAAGTTGGTTTCTCTCCCTTTTTATAATTTCTGTGTTTTCAAAATCAATTGAGTGTAGTTGTTCGATTGCATGCTTTGCAAGTGCTGTGGATTTTTTATTTGTTTGTATTGAATATTTATGTTCATATATTCTTTTATGTAAATATTGTTTAGTGTCACCAATGTAACAGGCATCACACTCACTACAATTCATTTTGTATACCGTATGTGTTTCATTTCGTTGTTCAATTCTTGGTTTGACTTGAGTGAATATTGATGCCGTTACATTATTTGGCTTGTGACTTATTTTTATATAAAAATTATAATTAAAAATAAATAATTATAAAATAAGTCACAAGCCAAATAATGTAACGGCATCAATATTCACTCAAGTCAAACCAAGAATTGAACAACGAAATGAAACACATACGGTATACAAAATGAATTGTAGTGAGTGTGATGCCTGTTACATTGGTAACACTAAACAATATTTACATAAAAGAATATATGAACATAAATATTCAATACAAACAAATAAAAAATCCACAGCACTTGCAAAGCATGCAATCGAACAACTACACTCAATTGATTTTGAAAACACAGAAATTATAAAAAGGGAGAGAAACCAACTTAAAAGAAATGTATTTGAAATGATAGCTATCCAAAAAGAAGAAAAAAGAACAGTTAATTCAAGAGCAGACATAGAAAACTTCGGACGAATTTACCACAACATCATTCATCGAAATGACAGAGACCACGTGACTTAAGAGGGAGTGAGACGATATACTGAGATTAATTGTGAATGTAATGTTGATATGTATTATTTTGAAAATGACAGTAGTCGAAACGCGTAAATAAAGTTAAATATTAATGTAATAATTGTTATAAATTGACCCTAACCTAGGAAAAAAATATCCAAATGTATAATAAGAGTGGTCAGTAAAGATACGAAGTAAATATATATATATATATATATATATATATATATATATATATATATATATATATAAATATATATATATATATATATATATATATATATATATATATATATATATATATATATATATATATATAACAGTAATGAAACAATATTTAGAATTTTCTCAATATTTGATAAAATTAAGCCTGAAATATCTTTGTTATTTCAGTATTTGATAATGAAGTAGTACTTCGAAACGAGTCATGCGTATTTTAATTGAATATTGAGAAAATTCTGAATATTGCTTCATTATGGATATTAATTTTCTCCAAGTATCGGCCTCATCAATCATCAATATAATAGTTTTTGAAGAATATATTGCTCCCAGTTACCGAAACTAACATCCATCAACAAACGCAGGTGGTAAGGATATGTTCAGTAAATATCTGGAAGTTTCTGTCTTATAACACTGAACAGTATAATAAAATTCAATGGAGGAACAATTGTTTCGGTAAAGCTCTGTTAGAAATGCTCCATCAAATTCACTCACTATTGGATGTTTTATACCAACTAAAAACACCAGCAAGTAATATATATATATATATATATATATATATATATATATATATATATATATATATAGTACATAAAGTTTTTCGTGTTAACCTACCATGTGCGTATATGAAGAAATAAAATTCAATTATTCATTAGTTTTAATAAAGTTGTGATATACAACGAAACGTCAACGGGAATGAAGCTTTTAACATTGAAAATAGCCTGTTATTGTTGATAATATTAAAAATATAACTATCTGAAACAGGTAATAAATTAATTTTTGAAACAAAGATTTATTATTATTATTATTACGATTGTTCCCCATGAGGAGAAGAACTGAACTTGAATTCGCAATCATAAGGATTTTTGCGAAACTCTTTTAGCCACTCGGTTCCGCATTTACTATTCATAATATTATATCGAGTAGTTTCTTCGGTATTCTGGACTGTTTCATTCTGTAAAGAAGTGCATAGAACTTTTCTCTTAGTTTTCTGATTTCTTCCGTTATCGTATTTGTCTTATGATACAGTTCATTCTGAGGTCTTTTCATCCAAATGCCGTTTTTATTGATCGGCCCGTAAATCTTTCTGAGAATTTTTCGTTCTTGTTTTTCTATTTCTCTAATTCTTGAATGGCCACCAATAACCATTGTTTCAGCTGCGTAGATTGCTTCTGGAAGAATCGTTGTGTTATAATGCCTCAATTTGGCGCCTCTCGAAATGCACTTTTTGTTATAGTGAGCCCATGTTAGTTTGTCGTTTGTCTTATACAAAGATATATATATATATATATATATATATATATATATATATATATATATATATATATATATATATATATATATATATATATATATATATATATATATATATATATATATATATATATATATATATATATATATATATATATATATATATATATAGATTTACGGGCCAATAGAATGATACAATAAAAAAGGCATTTGGATGAAAAGACCTCAGAAGGAACTTTATCAAAACACAAATACAATAACGAAAGAAAAGAGAATACGTCGAGCGAAGTTTGATGCACATGTCTACAGGATGAAACAGTTCAGAATAGCGAAGAAACTACCCGATATAATAACAAGGAGTACATGCGGCACAAACAAGCTGGGAGAGGTTCAAAATGATCTACAAATAAACAGATCAATGATAAACAGATCAATATAAAAATCTCGAAGATCGCACTGAGTGTCGCTATAAAACCGCACAAGCGAAGTTTGAGCAAAATCCATCCAACCTGAAATAAAATGGACAGATGAACTGAAAAAAGAGCATTCTTAGAGGACGAAGCGTTTTTGGGAGACAAAAAAGCTAATGCAAGATCTCTAAAAATTTCGAATTCGAGTTCACTCGATCTTCTACTAAGGAATAATCGCTATTATAATAATAGGGCTTTATTGAAATTGAATTTCATTACATCGTTTTCATCACAACAAGAAAGTAACACCAAGAAAACCAATTCATCAAACTGTGAACTATCATGAAGAAAACTATCATACTTTGAAGGCTGATCGACGCTGTTTTTGAATATCAACACCTCTTTATCTGTTAGGAATACGGAATCTATTTATGCCTTCTTCAGTAGAAGTTTATCCTAAAATTGGGCCTGAAATCCTCATTGAATTATTTCTAGCTCATAAATACATCTTCCGGCGCACTAAGAGCAGCAAGAAAAACCTTTTTAGCATCAAATTAATAACGTTATCATCCTGTAAGTCCAATAATGTTTCTAATTGAAAATATAGCATGGCTTATATGAAGATCGAAAAGGGAGAGGGAGAGGTTTAAAATCAACATTAGCAAATCCCCTCAGATAATAGGGCATGAATGTGATATTGGAAGCCTATTTTCCAATCTGGCAGGTTATATTAACTGCTTGGAGTATAAGAGGCCGCCTTCATTTTCCATCCCAAAACAGGATAACAATTTCTCATATTACGATTGATGAGCATAATTGAAAGCAAATTGATACGGGCACGTGATCAGTTTCATTATTTATTCCCGTCATGAATACTTTGATTGATTTCCAGTAAAAATGTGATACTATCACGAATATTGTCAGTCGTTTGAAAATCGTTAGGTACCACTATTAATAAAGGCTGTACTCGTACACACCTATAATATTTATATATATATATATATATATATATATACACATAAAAAATATATATAAGGAATGAAGATATGTGATGTCTCCATTAATGAAGACATCACATCGTACACGTTCACATATCTAGCTCTGCTATAACATTCTCTTGATCAATTTGAATTTTTCGAATGAATGTTCTAGTGTTTATTATTATAATATTATTATTTAGTGTTTATTATTTATTATTAGAAATGTAGATAATGTACACAAATTTGATATTTATAGGAAACCATCACATACAGGTATAATTATCCACACAGATTCATTCCATTGTATAAATCACAAAATAGCAGCATTGAATAGTTTTGTTAATAGGGCATTTGACATTCCATTGGAAACAGAGGCACGAGATAAAGAAATAGAAACTATAAAGCAAATAGCCTTAAAAAATGGATTTAGTCCAAACATTGTTGACAGATTATCAAAAAAGAAACTTCTAAGGAATACATGAAATAATGTATTTATACCTCATGTATCAACTAACAATAATATTGGCAATTTTCAAAAATATTTCTGCACAACTTTCAACGGAAAGGTATCTTATAAAATCCAACGAATATTTTCAACACAAAATATTAAATTAGTATTCGAATTAGATAATACATTAGGTGATTTTCTAATAAATAATAAAGATAAAACGGATATTCTTCTAAAACCAGGTATATATCAATTAGATTGCAAGTGTGGTAGTATGTATGTGGGAAAAACAAAAAGAAATTTTAGAACAAGACTAGCTGAACATCACATGTGTATAAGATTCAATAACAATGACTCCTTGTTTGCAAAACATATCAATGATACTGGTCACAACACAGATTTTTCCAATAATTACAAATTACTCCATATAGAAAGTAACCCTTACATACTTAATAGCTTGGAATCTTTAGAAATTTGCAGGTTGCATAAATTGTATCCAAATAATATCATCAATTCACAAGTTCAATATGATAAAAGAATTATTAACGTTTTCTTTGAATGACTTCATAAAATCCTACAGGTATCATTGTTTGTTAGCTTATCTTCTTGGAATTAATTATAGATGTCGCTAATGTTACAATTGTTATTTTATTTTAGATTAGTTTTCTGTGATTTGTTAACCTTAAATTATATTGACTTCTCACGTGTATGGATCTTCCTCTTTAACTGTTTTCATTTTATTATAATCGACAAAAAATTTTAAACTAGTTACTAATTTGTTCTGACTATTTCTCATTATTGTTAAAAAATGTAGGTATTAACCTTTATATGTAATTGTTTGCAGTGGTATTGAACCTTTTTTGTTTTTAGTATATTGTACCTGATGATGCTGTTCTGAAACAGCGAAACCGGTTGTACGTTTCATAATATAATTTGGGAATTTAAAGACAAGTGTGTTATTTACATACTTTATTATTATTAAATCATATATATATATATATATATATATATATATATATATATATATATATATATATAAGGATATAAGAATAATAATGGGATGTACATTCATCTATACATTATATTCATATGCATACGACTTGCTCTATACTTCTGTCCAATCAATGAGAGGGTATGTGAGGATTGTAATCGTTGCCTTTCATTTGTTGAACGTGGCGGGACTGATGAGTACCTTGTAGTACGAAACAGTGACTGTCTCACGTATTCAATACATGTAGGCATCGATTTCAAGATTCTCTAAGATTGATCCCTACAAGGACTATGGAGACATCGCATTGTACATGTTTCACAAAGCCAGCTCTAATGTTCTTTTGAATAATTCGTCAAAAAAATATTCCAAAGAAACTCATAGTATAATTTGATAACGAATATCCACAAGTGCGATAATATAGCACGAGAACTACAGAATTCTTTTTCTTGTAGAGAATTTCTTTCATATCTTGAGAAATGACAACGAGCGTTTTTCAACCGCAACAATTTTTCAATCAAAATTAGATGAAATTGTTCCAAAAAACGAGACTTTTGAAATATAGTATGATAATTGATAAGGAAGCGTGAAATATTCAATATAGATGTATTCATGTGCTTTCAATTGATTCTAAGATTTGAGATGTACATTAATCTATGCATTGTATATGCATACGACTTACTCTATATTTCTGTCTTACAATCAATGAGATTGTATGTGAGGATTGAAATCATTGCCTTTCATTTGTTGAACGTGGCGTGACTGATAAATACATTGTAGTACGAAACAGTGACTGTCTCACGCTTTCAAAAAATGTGGGCATTCATTTTAAGATTCTCTAACAATTATCCCTGGAAGGATAAAGGAGATTCCAATATTCTCCAACATTGATCCCTACAAGGACAATGGAGACATCGAATTTTCATGTTTCACATTGCCAGTTCTGCTATAATGATCTTTGAATACTTTGTATAGTAAGAATACTAGTATATCTTGATATATATATATATATATATATATATATATATATATATATATATATATATATATATATATATATATATATATATATATATATATATATATATATATATATATATATATATATTATTTCGAAAGTTTTTAGCAATAACAGGCTTTTTTTGATATGAAAAACTTTATTTTTGTTGACGTTTCGTTGTTATATTACAACTTTGTCAAAACTAATCATTGCGACACCATCTAGTTGTTGATAAAATTCATTTTTATATTGAAAAAAATTTGTTCCTAAAGTGAATTTTACTGCTTCAATGAATTCATTTTTTGGAATACAAGTGAATTTTTTTAAAATATTCCATTTTTGATTTATTATGTTTGGAACGATTGCATTAGGTATATTAGTATATAGTGAGATTACATCTAAAGAATATAATTTATGATTTTCATTAAGTTGTAAATTTTTTAGATTATCTACTAAATGATAAGAGTTCTTGATATAAAATTGATTTTGATTTATTACATTTTTTAAAATTGAAGAAAGAAATTTAGAAAGATTATATAGAGGAGATTGAATATATGAAACAATTGGTCTTAATGGAATATTATTTTTATGTATTTTAGGTAAACCATAAAATTTGGGTGGTAAACTATTATGTTGTATTAACTCTTTAGATGTTTTTGGTGATATAGAATTATTTGTTTTAAAATGAAGTTTTTCATATCAAAAAAAGCCTGTTATTGCTAAAAACTTTCGAAATAAAATATCTTAAACAGGCAATAAATCAATTTCAAGAAATATATATATATATATATATATATATATATATATATATATATATATATATATATATATATATATACATACTTGGTCAATACTGACACCTTTAATCGAAATATTTCAAATAAAACTCTCGGGCAGTTGTCTACATAAATGTTGTTAACGAAAAGAAAACGAACATTCGAGAGTGAATTTTCAATTTTTTGAAGTTTTGAAAGTCATCGATTCTTGATTGATTGATTGGATATGACTTTTGATTCCGAATAAGCATGAAACAATTGTATCATATTATCATTAAATTAATTTATTGCCTGTTTGAGATAGTTTTATCTTCAATATTTTTAGCAATAACGGGCTATTTTCAATGTTAAAGCTTGATTTTTGACGACGTTTCGTTGAACCTATATCATAACTTTGTCAAAACTAATCAATAAGTTCACTCAGAGGTGAAGAAGACTGAAAGACTAAAAAGCCAGAAATATTCCTCTTAATACTAAGTAGGCAAAAAAGCCTATCTGATTTTTGACATTTTTATATCTATGGTTATTCATAAAATTATATTATTCTTTAGTTTATAATATAATTTTATATAATTTTTTTTCTGTTTTAACAAAGTTGTGATGTACAACGAAATGTCAACAACAATAAAGCTTTAAAATTTACTATTGAAAATAGCCTGTAATTGCTAAAAATTTTGAAGATATTGCCCTTTATATAATACGCGCGCCCTTCAATTAACGCTCCCTTGACCTAACCATCGATAATATGACTGTCAAATGTTGAAGTTTTGAAGATGACGTTTTGAGAGAATAACTGAGAGTGAGGTAAAGATCACTAAATTAATAATAAATAAATTTTCAAGAGTTTTAATCAAGTGACGCAAAAAGTGATAATAATGAACTTTAATTGTTGTTTCTTTCGTTCTACAGGTAACTTTGTAGTTATTGTAAATATTGTAAATATTAGCTACTAAATAACTTTCGTTTTACAAAGAAAAAAAACTGATTATTATTACCAAGTTAATTAGTATGCTATATACTTCAATTTGTTAATGTGTATATATTTTATTATATAATTATATTTTACATGAACTGTGCATATAATTGAGTCGATTATTCTTCTCACTGTTTTTTATTAAGAAAATGAATCTCGAGATTCTATAAATTATGGCTTCAACATTACTGCTTGAACCACCTACTATCACACAATTAATGATAATCTATATTAATATTTATAGAGGTCTTCTGATATATCATCCAATAAAACCTGTCCGAATAAAATTTTAATATTCAACTTATGTAAGAGATGCTCTAGAAGTGTTTCTGGTACCGAACGAAACCCTTAAATTACAAACTTATTACGCCAAGATCAATTTTAATTTGCCTGGGAAATATGAAGTTGGTAAACACACGTAAGGCGCATTCATCATCTGTGAAAACGCCCGCAAGAGGGTGGCGAATTGACAGTCGGGATAACTGCTCCCCTTGCCTGCCCCGAGGGCCCATATTAATCGATTTCAAAATTTCAACGGGGATGTTCCTCGTGGATTGATAGGGAACAATGATACAGGCATTGGGGAAAAGGGGACGCCTATATTAGATTCCTGAAAAAGGGACCCTGGCCAAGTATTGACTTTCGATTTTTGAAATTGGCGGACTGGTTTCGCCCTCCGGGAAATTCTAAATAATATATTTCCCATCGCATAGATATGTTTCATATGCAGAATCCTGAGAATGGATACATTTCTATGAATAAACATTCTCATTACTAACTTCTGGAGCCGATGTTGAAACGTTCAATGAACGAGATATCGTAAAATATATGCAACAAACTGAGAGATATTTTCATAAATATATGTCATTCGAACCATTAAATATTCAGTTATGGGGGCTCGCAAACTCATAGATTTTCTTATTGCTTGACGAAGAATGTATATGAATGATTTCAATTACATTAAACTGAAGAAGAGTGTGAATTGAGGCGATTTTTTAATTGTGATTCAACACAAAAATCTAAATGTGTTGACATTTTCAGTTGAAACTCATTGAATGATTTCGATTTTCATTTCGGAATTAATGTTCCTTCCGTTCATACGTCTTGCGCTTTCTTCACAACTTTCGGTCATCGTTATTTTGGCTCCTTGGACTAGCGAAGGATTTGTTTTTTAACCTTTGAAAGGTTGAAATAAAAGAATAATCCAAAAAAACGTTCGAATTCATTTGTACTTCGTCGAAGTTTCATAGTAAGTTATATATATATATATATATATATATATATATATATATATATATATATATATATATATATATATATATATATATATATATATATATATATATATATATATATATATATATATATATATATATATATATATATATATATATATATATATATATATATATATATATATATATATATATATATATTTGTTGTTGTCATTTTCTTAATTTTCTATGAGAGGTATTTATTCGCATGAAACATTGAACACTTCTTGGGACTAATCTTTAAGTTTTCCTATATTTCGTGAGTTCTAAGCTCGTGATTACGAAGTGTTTCAAATTATATCAGAAGTTAATGTGAATACAGCATATTATAAAAATTAAGTAGGCTAGATGTTTCTGATCAAGAGTGATTGTTCAGACGGAACTTAATACTTAATGGAAAATGAAATTTTATTATTCTTGACCTTCGCAATGCTTCAAACTCAACAGAACAATCATTCCAATATTACTTATACTTTACAACAGGATACAGTAAATAATATAGTTGTAATATAGTAAAACAAGTTTTGTGATTCGCACTAATATCAATGTCTTATGACTTAATTATTTTATGAAAGTCTAGACTCATGTCCAAATATTCAGCATGCCATGAACCAAATCTGCCACGGCCAATATCTTTGCATGAACCTTTCGAATTATTCATAGATGAGCTAAAATGGTGCGATGGTGCATTATTTCATCATATTTCTGTTGAAAACAACGTATATGTAGACGCTTTTCTGATTCACGAACGCACTGCACCATACTCAAGAGAGTTCATCTTGTTTTTCCAATAGAGGGAGATCACGTAAAGAATTCACTAGATGTTTCCCACGTTTTGAAGCGACAGGGACTTGTTGCGTTTGAATAAAACATGGAAACTCGATTGTTTGGAAGTATAGCACTGAGGATTCCGATAGTAGGATGAAACAGTGCTGTATGGTATTTCGAACGAGCTCTGAATAGAGTTCGTTCCACTCTGAACGAGTGGAACGAACTGTGGCTCTGAATATTCATTCTCGAAAGTTCAAAGTTTGTGTTCATGGTGACAACATTTGTATTCAAGCCTCCAAAAGAGTTTCATTAGAAATATCATTCTGACTTCCCATAAATTACGCATTATTTGCATGAACTTCAAAATAATATATTTTCCAGGAACTGTAACCACTCTGATATATTTATCTGATTAATTTAGTGAGGTAAATCATCCAGCTTTTTTTTCCGCTTTAAATGTTTTTGTACGGTTTTGCTACATCCGATACCAAGTTACAGTTCTTGCTATCTTTGATGATCCTTTTCCAGTCCTGCACTTTCATCGTTCGTTATCAATTATAATTTTAAAAAACTTTGAAATTAAAAATTAACACACTTGACTCAAGTTTCACTGCATATATTAAAACATCTACATATGTTTCTGGCGGTTAACCCATTATCAAGAGTAAATACTCTCTCTTGATAATGGGTTAACCGCCCGAAAAAAATGTAGAGTTTTTAATATATTCAGTGAAACTTAAGTCAAGTGAGTTAATTTTATAGTTTTTTACATAATGTTTCACCAAGAGATAAGCCAAACCTACGTGTCATTCATAATTTTTTCTCTTCTTCAGTTTTCAGTTTTTATTTGACGTTGATTTGATTGATATAGATAACAGTGTTTCGAATTTCATGAGCGTTATTTGCAGTTTGTGAATAAATCGATGTTACTGATCTGAACTGTGAGGATTCACAGAAGAAACAAATCCGAAAAAAAATTGATAGATATCGTTCCAGATTAATTTTTAATCAAGGTTACATCAAACAGAAAAAAACTCATCAAATTGACACCTGTTGAAAATATTGAAACTACTTTCTCCTTTGAGGAGCTGAATGAAGTTGAGGGCTGAATGGAAGACTCAAAACTGAATTCAGTCCTTTTGTGGGCATACTTTTCAGGTGTAAGTAATGAATATAATTTTACAATGTAAGCAACGTTTCTCAATAAATTTTATTTTTATTTTTATTATAATTTCTTGACTCCTGATGGATTTACAGCAACTATCTTGAATGAAAAAGAGGACCCTTAATTTACACGATCTGAGAACAAATCTTGATACGTTTGTTCGACATCATCGATTTACAAAACAGTCACTCGTGATTTCTAGCAATGAATTGAGGCGAGTGAACCTGCAGATAATTAAAAAGACAATTCTCCCTTTATAATTGACTAATAAAGGACTTGTCCCGAACTTTATGCAGATTAAGAGTTCGGTCTGGGGAAGATTAGCCGTAGAATGTTATGAGGTGATACGTTCTTTTTAGATGTTCTTAATTATATAGCTTGTGGTTCACACGGATTAAGATATTCGCAGTTGAAAGCAATTCGTACCAATTTCTCGCCGGGCACAGCACCGGCCGGGGGATTGCCACTTGCCCAGTTTTAATGAGTTGTTTTCCATCCTTTTCTTTCATCATGCCTTGTAAATAGATACTTCGGTCTCATCAATGGAAACACTTTGTTTTTTCCGTGACATCAAGCTACCATTTCGCTTACACCTCACCACCCTCTCGATATCATCCACAAAGACAGGACGCGTCGGAATATCCTCAGACAAACCGGGACTCTGAGCACGATCTGATACACTTTAATTGAAAATACTTTTTCAATTAACACTCCGTTCGATTCATTCATTCGTCTGGGAATTCTTTTTGTGTTGTCTTCGATTGTTGCTTCGGTGGTGCGTTATTCGTTTTATGGTTTCAATAAGCGTCCGATCGTATTGGAGGGAAGCGATTATCTCTACAACCATCTGATAATAAAATCTTCAGTTCGTCTTTTTCCGACAACAAAATAATTCTCTCCAACTGTGTAGGTATTACTTTCTTCAGAATGATGGAAATTTCTTAGGATTCATCTTGAAATGATGTTGCTATTCAAAAGGAATGTAGGTATACTGCCTTTATAGAAATGAAGACAGAGAATGTTGAAAAAAGAAAAGATTATATATATATATATATATATATATATATATATATATATATATATATATATATATATATATATATAATAGCGTGAATATTATTCACGCTCACCATGCACGCACGGACATATTGTATATGAAGAAATATTTATATGTAAATTTGGAATCGAAATTACACCACAAAAGTTTTCAACCTCCACTGGGATACAACCCCGGTCTCTCAGGTTCAAGCCCTGTTGCTCTACCAACTAAGCTACCGAGGTCTACACTTCGCGATGCAATTCCGACTATATCTAATTAATCTTTTTCTTCGCAAGCCAGTCATCGACGCACAGGTTGTCGTCTTTCAAACTGCACGAACGTGAGTAAACACCTGCCCATCTCCCAGATGTATTTTTGAATTTTTTTCGTTATTGAACATCAGATTAAAGTAAAGTGAATATTATTCGCTGAATTCGTGAATATATATATATATATATATATATATATATATATATATATATATATATATATATATATATATAATGGCCATAAAATCAGTTATTGAGGTAAAGCTTAACAGCTCAACACATAAAACCAGAGGTCATACGCAACCATATAACATCCGTAGCAAGGATAACTTGCAAATCGCAAAGAAGAGGCTGAATATTGGTGATAGACTGACTGTTGAGGTCAAGCTATACAATAAATTACCTGCTGAATGGAGAGCCTTAACAACATCAGCTCTAAGAAAAACCTTAAAAGCATACCTCAAAGAAAATGTGACTTACCACCTTGAAGAAATCCATTTTAATAGGTCAAAAAATTGATAGACATTCATATTGTACATAATAAATCCCATTAAAATTCAATAAAGTGTATCTAATTGTACAAATACTTTGACCAGACTGTGATGCAGTTAAATAAAGTTTATTATTATTAATATTATTATTATTATATATATATATATATATATATATATATATATATATATATATATATATATATATATATATATATATATATTCAGTTATTTTGGTATTTTATTTAATATTGAATGACTCTCGATGAATGTAAGAATTTATTCAATAAATACAGTATTAACTCAGTTTTAATATATAACAAACCTGAAACAAGAATCGAGAATTAAATGTCGATTGAATATTAATCTTGAGCTCTGCGTCCACAAAATATACAAACAGAATAGGAGGTTAAAATGATATGGCCCCCCTTAAATAATCTAAGAGGGTTCACTGAATAATATAAGGATAATATAATGATGAAAGGTACAAGGATTACTTTTAAGGAAAATCTTCTTTATTTTGTTGATGGCTACCAATTCTTTATGTAATTTCAATTCTTGATGTTCCACAGGAAAAAGGTACATTTTTTTCTCTTCCATCTGGACGAATAGTTTTTAGTTCTTGAGTTATCTTACCATCAACTTTTCTTCATCTTGAATTCTCAAGTGGACCAGAACGGAATCTTTCTTGTTGTTATACATTATTATTTGACGAAAATTCTCGATTTACGATTTAGTTATTTTGGTATTTTATTCAATAGTCAATGACTCTCGATGGATGTTTGAAACTGAAACAAGAATTTATTCAATAAATACAGTATTAACTTAGGTTTAATATATAACAAACCTGAAACAAGAATCGAGAACTGATCGAAGTATTCGCTTCTGTGTAATAAACACCCTATTAATTTCTGCATAAGAGCCCGACAGCAGAAGATTAAAATTTGGATGACTATATACAAGACTGTAATACACATTCATAACACAGTTTTAAGGTACGATGTTCTTAGTTCTAGAGATTGCAAAAAATGAGTTCCTCAATTTTTTACATAAAACATCAATGTGTGATGTCCATTTCAAATTTCTGTCCACATATATATATTCCAAGAAACTTTGTTGGTTGGGATGATGATATTAGTGTTGTGCCCATATTTAACATCCAAGGTACTAATTCCATTGACCTTCAGACAAAAATGAACACATACAGTTTTGTCAACGTTCACTATCAGATTGTTCACTCGATAGCAATTTACACACTCCATCACAATGCATTGACATGCCCCCCGAAGTTCTTCAGGAGTTCTGCCAGATAATATATATGTTAAATATATATATATATATATATATATATATATATATATATATATATATATATATATCTTATTTCGAACGTTTTTAGCAATAACAGGCTTTTAATAAAAGCCTGTTATTTTTTTTAATAAAGTTTTTCATATCAAAAGCCTGTTATTGCTAAAAACTTTCGAAATAAAATATCTTGAACAGGCAATAAATCAATTTCAAGATATATATATATATATCTATATATAAAGTTCTCAGAGAGCTACCGTTAAGAGACCTTGACTGAAAATAAAATTTTTTTTCACCAATTTCAGAAACGTCAGAAACTATCAAAATCTCTTTCAATTTATACACTAGTTCTATACGTTTATAACGACAACCAGTATTTTTAATAATGAATTCGAAAGGATTGATCGGAATCAAAAACGTTCCTTTAATATTCACGTTACAACAAAGATTGCATAATTCCACAAATATTTTTCTTTGTGGAATTTTGCGTAAATTCCGAAAATTTGTTGTAATAAAGTTTGAATACTTTAAAAACACCATAATTCCATGATCATAAAAGGAGGCGAAAAATTAGTGAAAATTGAAGAACCTTTCTGAAGAATACTCGAGGAGGAAGAATTGATTGATCGGCAATTTTATTCATTGGAAAGAATGATTTCTCACTAAACGAATTTTTGTTTTAATAACTGGCTCTCAAAGCGAATTTTACTCTAATTACATATCAGAGTTTTACAGTTATTAATATTTATTTTCGCTGGGCATATTAATTTTTCGCCAAACAGCCCCTTTTATTGCTTTTGAAAGAAGCTAATTGAAAATTTGTGAGCGCACCGGAAAAGAAGGGCTGAGGAGTTTGCCGTTCTCAAATAAGGTGAGGTGAGCCTTTTGATGTTTAGCAGTTTCTAGAGTTGCTTATATTTTTGGGTTTTAACGTTTCTTTTCAGGTCGCATGGAAATGATCGAAACATATTTCCTTCTTGAATTCTGAATTCGTCGTTATTTCTTTATCTGCATGAAATTGTTGCAGTTTACAGGTCAAATAATTTTCTTATATTCTTTTTCATGTGCTTCAAGTTCAGATAAAGTTCGATCTATTTACAGAAAGTAAGATGACTTCATAGAATTCGAAATATTATTATCTATAACAATTGAATAAAATTCGAATGCAAAATGGATATTTTGAAACGAATATATTTTGTAATTTTGACAAGTATTTAATATTATTGTTTTAATTTATCATTTTTCAAATTTATTTTTTTTCTTAAGTTGTAAACTGTATTGTATTTTCCCACTCAGTAATTGGCCCAAGCTGTTGAGTGGTGTATTTGTAAATAAAATAAAATAAGAATAAAAATATCTATATATATATATATATATATATATATATATATATATATATATATATATATATATATATATATATATAGATATCTGTATATATATATATATATATATATATATATATATATATTAAAAATATCTATATATATATATATATTGCGATCAGTGAAAATTGAAATCTCAATTATTCTCAATATTTCGCCATTTATTTTATGGCTTCTTCAGGAGAAGCTACAAAGTATATTGTAAAAATAATAAAATAATTTATCTGCATAAACTCTCGAAACTTACAGAGATAATTCACTCAAACAAATTCTGAACAATAAAACATCGACCGCTACACCGACCGATAACATAACAACGAATAACCCAACGAAACCGAACCTTGAATCTAACTAAGCTACCTAAATAAGAACAATGGTAGTGAAAAAAGGCGAGAGTTATTCTCGGAAACATGACATTGCTCTTGGGGTGCCGCAAGGCTCTGTGCTCGCACCCCTTCTATTCATATTGTTTATAAACGATCTGCCTGTGAAGTTTTTGGTGACACATCGAACCTAGAAACTGTGTTATGAATGCGTGTTATAGTCTTGTACATAGTCATCTAAATTATAACATTCTGCTGTGGGATTGCTCTACAGAAATAAATAGGGCGTTTATTACACAGAAGCGAATACGTCGATTAATATTCAATATTCATCAACGAACATCTTGTGAACCTATCTTCATTAATAATTACATACTCACCTAACCGTGTTTATATATTTATAGATGTTTGTTATATGTTAAAGAAAATGAAGATAGGTTTATTGAATTGAATAGTAATCATGAGTATTCAACAAGGAACAGGGATGTACTACTCATTCATTAGTAGAGTATTGAAATTTGCAATCATTTACCATCGAATTTGAAAGTACTGAAAGCTCATTTGTTTAAGAGGAGAGTTAAATCTCTGCTCTTAACTAAGGCATACTATAGTGTGGGGGAGTATTTCGATGATTCGAATGTAGGCAATAATGCATGAATCAATTTTTTGTATCATATGTTTTTATATTTTTTTTGACACAAATATTCTTCAGAATGTGAAATTGTCTCAAATGTTTAATATTTCTGAGGTAATTTTTCTCTTGTCTTTTCAAATAAAATTGTATATTAGTGTAAATATAAATTTAATCAATATTTTTGTTTGAACCAATATTTTTTGCTCTAGGGCTGAATGGAAGATCAGACTCAAAACTGAATTCAGTCCTTTCGAGACCATTCTTCCCATTTGTAATTATTGTATCAATTGAAATGAATGTAATTCTACAATGTAAAAAATGTTCCTCAATAAATTTATTTCATTATTATTATTTGAACAATAATGTGACATCTCATTGTAGATTGTTGTATGAGAAAATTTGTACCGAAGATGCGAATGATATATCCTGTTTCCTAGTTTCAATATTCCCACGTTGAAAAATAAATTTTATTAGGTCATTTTGTCAAAACTGGGCTTTGGCTGGAAACGTTGCAAAATTGCTTAATAAAATACTTTGCAGTGCACCTGAGCTCCAGATCAGGCAAGTTTAGATGGAAAAATTAATTTGAACGACTCTCGCCAGATGTTTTTTCATTATTTATCAGCGTCTAATTGGATGCCAACAAACTTACTGAATGAATTATGTAGTTTATTTGCTCCGATCATCAAATAATTAAGATTGATATTGCCCTAATTATCCTCTCGAATTATTTGTTAGTTCTAGCCAATAATTTCATATGTAGTATCATTTTGTGACATGGTGAAGGTTTCCGCAGGTTTCTGGGATATACTGAATATGTTCATATTAAACAAAAATTTTTTTATGAAACATTTTCATGTGAATTTCACATCATGTGAATTGATTTGTTTATTGAATAATTGACGTATGGTTATATAGTTCCTATGAGACATATGTAGCTGAGCCAATTACTATATATGATTCAAAGCAAAATTTCAATACTTGTTTTCAATACTTGTTTTCTATAGCTAGATGGAATGTTCATTGTGTCCCTCGTAATATCGATTTTCATTCCTATAACAGCCAGAGAGGAAGTTATGTTAGATTTTCGTTTTTTAGGCTGTTCAATTCCAAAATAGTAAAAACTATTGGAGCCGAAGTTTTTCACCGAATTCCACTACTAACTTATTCGACAATTGTCAGGAAGTTTTTGGTTGTTCTATTACAGTTTCTATTGGTACCTATTTTGAAATTGATTTAAACTGCATGTTTTATTTTATTTGGACTGCATTTTAGCCTTTTGTATTTTTCGTTAATTGAAAATTTGATCTTGTATCACATTTCTGTATTCTATATTCCGATTTCCATGTGTGTATTAATATTAACAATAAATTTTTCGTTATTTAATTTTTTATGTGTTTAGTTAACCGTGTTCTTCATCGTGCGTTTATTGCATTCATTAAATTACTTAATAACGTACTCATTGTATATACAATAATTTAATTTAGTGGGAGTTGCAGCAGGATAGTTTAGTTATACTCTTTTTTCTATACTCAAGCTTTCGAGAACTTTATTTTCTCTTCTTCAGGAAAACTACAATAATGAGAAATGTACATACAAGAGTTTATTAACCTATTTTTAAAACTTACGAAGTTGAGGATGCAACCGAGAATGTTTTGAGTAATTCATACAGATATATATATATATATATATATATATATATATATATATATATATATATATATATATATATATCTTCTTCTCAGTCGTTCACTCTTGACAGAGTGGTCGTGCCTCGGTCTTGTGCCACTGCGTCAACGCAATATGGCGCCACACTGCTCTATGCTTAGCGGCTCTAGAGTTTTCATTGATGCTGAAATGCGTCACAGATTTTATGGGATATGTCCACCTTGTTGGAAAGCGCCCACGCGATCTTTTGCCCTCGACTTTCCCTTGGACTACAAATCGTTCAATAGAGTCTTCGTTTCGGGTTATATGTCCAAAGGATTCAAACAAAGTATTCGCAGCTGTACTCTCGACGATAAACTCTCTTCGATGTTTACCTCCTTCAGAATTGAGACGTAGGTTAGGTGTGCAGTACACGGGATTCTGAGTAACCGTCTCTAGCACCACATTTCTAACGCATCAATTTTGGGACGATCTTGCATCCTCAATGTCCATATCTCAGCTCCGTACAAGAAGATTGGAAAGACTAGGCATTTCATTAATCGAACCTTTCTATTTTTGGTTATTCTGCGGTCCCTCCAAATCCTTGTGAGCTTTTCCACTGAAGATCTTGCTATGGCGCAATGTCTCCGGATTTCTTCCTCGCAGCTTCCAGCGTTTGAGATCTTGGAGCCCAGATATACGTAGCTGTTGACTACTTCACATCCCGCAATGTTTTGAACGTTCACCTCGTTGTTCTTAGGGCGGTCCACGATCATAATTTTGGTCTTATAGCAGTTAATAGCGAGTCTAAACTCCGTAGCTGTGGTCTCCAGACGACAAAATAGAGTCTCTATGTCATCTTTGGTTGAGGCTAAGAGAGTAGTAACATCCGCATATCGTGGATTTGACAACTTACGTATTCCTATGGATATTCCCTTGTCCTAGTCTTCGTGAACTATCCGCATGATGTATTCAGTATATATGTTGAACAATAGTGGAGAAAATATACAACCTTACCTGACGCCGGCTCCAGTTTTAAGTCGTTCGGATTCAACACCGTCAATTCGGACCGCGGCTGTGCCATCTTCATAGTGACGTTTAATGTGGTGTACGAGGTGTTGTGGTACACCCATTTCCATCAGTATTATCCACAATTTCCACCATTTGACGGCATCGAAGGCTTTACTAAAGAAAACAAAGCACACATAGAGGGTTATGTTGAACTCTCTAGCCTTTTCCACAATCTGTCGCATCACGAGAAGTTGTTCTCTTATGTACCTGCCTTTCACGAATCCAGCCTGCTCGGGTGAGCTCTATCGTGATAAATAAACCTGGAACCTAGTTTTCAGAATATGCACCATGCTTTCACTGGCATTAGATATGAGGGACATAGTTACCGCACTTTTTTGTCGATCGCTTTTTATGAAGATGGACGAATACAGAATGGGACCAATCGTTCGGCCAGATTCTAGTGATCCAAATTCAATGACTGAGTGCAGCATATCTACTGCGACTTCTATATATATATATATATATATATATATATATATATATATATATATATATATATATATATATATATATATATATATATATATTTATATATTTTTCTAAGGAAATCATTATCTCTTTATGTTCAAGGTTAGGGAAAAAATCAATCCTGTACATTACGTGCCATATTTGAAATAGTGAGAGATTGAAATGCTCAGCCAACATGTTCAGAAATGATCGGAAATAAGATATTTCATATGATAAAAAATACAAAAAAAATAATACAATTTCTTTCACTAAAACAGTTATTTTGATGAGGATAGCTTTTCAATGCATGACAATATTTCATTTCTATAATTCTGACAATCTCAAGGAATTGTATCAAGTATTTTAGTCTAAGGGTACAAACTATTTGATGATTTTGCGAAGGGTTGAAGAGAATATATATGTTTTATGAATTCCTCTTTAATTTCACAGAAACTCAGTAAGTGAAAGAAATATCTCTAAAGCCAAATTCACTTTAGGAAGCCTGCGATGTTTTGGGTAATAGTTACGAAAGTATGTACATTAAATAGCTAACATACTGCTTGTGTAATATGTCTGTACATTTATGGCTGTTCTCCATTCTCCAACTTTCTGATTTGTCAAGTTTCCAGACATTTCAATCCTTTTTTAATGCCTGTTTGACTTTGGGCGTAAAAGTTCGAACGACTTTCTAAATCAGCTAATATTTCACAATTTTCTCCCGAAAGGAAATCTTTTCTTGCTGAGGAAAATCATGATGCAGTAAATGTAAAGCGAGAAATTTGCTGATATCTCAGCAAGTTTTTCAGAAAGAAAATCGTGTTCTCAGCAGTATTTTAATCAGCACTGAGTCAGGTTATTTTATTATATCCTGGATATACAAAGTCGATTCACTAAGTTACTAGGCCGATACTTGATGAAGATCCAATATTTCAAATAGAACTATATAAAACGACTCATAAATATGATGATCAGTTTAAGATCAGAACGGAGAATACCTAAGTCTGAAACAAATTCCATGTTGTTTTCATGGATTATGTTTTGACAAAAAGTTTGTATACTGAGGTGATGTCTCAATTATATTCCATAATAACGGATAATGGGTTGAAAATGCCATTGATCACAATTCTAATGATATCATTTGAGGAAGAATACTGTGGGTAAATAAAAACGGAATGTGAAAAATTAAACTGTCGAAGAAATAGGTCAGGCATCTGTGAGTTGACCTATTATACATATACCAGTAAATGTATATATGTATATATATATATATATATATATATATATATATATATATATATATATATCACTACATAGTATAACACAAAGTCGCTTTCTCTGTAAATCTGTTATATCTTCGAAAATTTTCATTTAAATCATATGCTGTAAAGTATTTAATTGGATAAGGATTAATGCTGTATTGGTTATAATCGCTTCGAAAATTAGCCATTATTTGTCGTAAAAAGTAAATGACAAAAATTGTTATTATGGGATATCTAAAAGAGATAGACATATACCATAGCGAAGTTTTTTGTAGACCTTTTCAATGTATACAATACCTTTCCAATGTATGTATACAATCAATATTTTCAATTGTATACAATGTATACAATTGTATACAATGTATACAATATACAATACTTTACAATGTATACAATTAGCAACCTCAAAAATAACAGTATCACTCCACTATTTAATGGATGTTATTATACACGTAAACCTTCCTTTTCAATCACTCTATATATTTAAAAAAACCGCATCAAAATTAGTTGCGTAGTTTTAAAGATTTAAGCCTACATAGGGATATAGGGACAGAGAAAGCGACTTATGTAGTGATACAAAGTATTAATATGGGGAGAAGTTTGTAAGGTTCACCATGAACTTGGTTACGGCTTCCTGATGAGGACCAACAAGCTCCCAACACGTGTCAACGGCCGCTTTCGGCATTAGCAATGAAATAGAACACATTGTTATCAAAAACGTAATATTTGGGTATAGAAGATCAATTCATATTTGAGACATACTATTCGAAACGAACTATAATCAAAGCGGCACACGATGTTATGATATTGAAGCCGGTGTGATATTTACTACATTATAATTGTTCTTATGGAAAAGAATTGAAACAATCTTTTTGATGATAGTCTTTGTGACATTTCAATGTCAATACAAAATATACTCTGAACAATGAGGATAGTGAAGATAAGCTCTTTATATTGGTCAACCACGAGATTGTTTTGCTCTAGATACTGAGCATATATAGAATATTTCAGATATTTCATTGATTGAAAAAAATGCATTTTGCTATTTATTGTATTATTGTCAATTTCTCAGCGCGTTCGATGTGAGAATAGTGCACATATCTCAGGAGGCTTTGCAGCCTCCTTCTTTTTCAGTTTCCATTCTTTTTTTATTTAGAAAGCTTACAAATTCACAAGGTGTTATCTGTCAACGGAATTATTATCTAACTGATTACAGACTGACACACGTTAGTATTCAGAACACCACAATGAAGGTCATCAAATTGAAGGGGGCGCCCCTATAATATGCTCATTTTTATACACAATTCTATGCTTTAGATAAATGCAATAATTCTCCTGTACTTGTTTGTTTTCATTTCGTTTTTTGCAATTGCTGAAGTTGGATGTTGATCTGAAACTGTGAAATGCCATAAATAAATCAATAGTTCTCAAGTTGAACAGATTTTATTTTATTTGCATTTAATTTTATTTCATTTCATTTCATATTCTTGTTTCAGCTCTGACGATACTAATGATTTATCCTTTTTCCTGCTTCTTCGATTCACTGCTATGAAATTATCATTTGATTTCATCAGTCAACCATATCTTGGATTCAGAATTTCAACTTAATTTATAGGAAGATATATAAATGGAAGTGCGACAAAATAGTACGAAATCTTCATTGCCCAAGGCCTTCAAACAAGATTATTTTCATTTAATCATTGATGAGGTTGCTACGAAAATTGACATTCATAATGAAGCAATCGTAGAGTTTGTTTTCATATATCGAAACAAAATACATATTATGCTCGTTTCAACATTAACAACTGATGTATCATGAAACCAACAAATGCTTCACACAGTCTACAGTTTCAAAAATAGACAAATAATTAGTGAGGATGAAGACCAATCACAAAAATACAACTGAAAGTGTGAAAATAGATAATGAAAAATTCACAATATTAAGTGTTGAAAATTTTCATAATGGACCTCTGTTCATTCTTGAAAATCTAGACAAAGTATTTGTGTTTTGTATTTGCTAATGTTGAATCCAAAAAAGTATTAAAATTTAAACATTGCTTTACTAGAATAATTCGAACCAAGCTCTTGGCTTAATATTTCACAAATGTTAGTAACGAGTTTGACTTGAATCATATTTAATCAGGTTTCACCAAGAGGTAAGCAAGAATTCAATCTTCAATTATTGCTTTACTATGTTTATTATCATTTTTTCATGATGATGATGATATTCTCCTCATTGTGGAAACCTAAGAAAATATACTAAACACTTCTTTTGCATGTTGAAAACATCGGAAATTTCGTTAAACATCTCATCGTGAATTTCTGATCAGTGGTTTTCTCATAATTTCGTGAATCATTCTCATAAGACTTCCATAGCTTAATAGTTGGAATGAAATTCACTTGCCAAGAAAATCTGGGTTAACGTCTCTACGACTACATCACTTTTTTTTTCTCAGCAAAATAAATATTCGCCTACCAAGGCCTGGTCTGAGGTAGAATAATACATTTTATGTGACTTACAGCAGATCAAATGTTTTGTTCTCCTTTCAACTGTATATGAAATATTTATGATGGGTGTTGCGGTCGATGTGATATCTATTTTGATCGGCTATCAGTTATCTTGGCATGCCACTCAGAACAGCGCAATCGGATGTCGTGATATTTTCATGAACTTCTGTTGTCTACCTATGTCTTAGTTGTAAAGAATATTTTAATTTTAGTTGTTTCATCTGTTTACTTTGTAGTACTATTGCAATCGATTGTAATTTTATTTTTTTTTATCAAATATATTTCGTTACTATATGGTCAACTTCTGCTGACCATATGTAACTTTGTAATAGACAATATTTTCTTTTTAGTTTGTTCCATCTGGTTATTGGTCAATACTATTTCAATTTATTTTCAATTAAATTTTTTCGTTGTATATATTCGCTTATGCCCTCTTTTTTGTTTTTTTCCTCGTTAATTTTTTCTTATTTATAATTATTTGAGTACAATTTGTTATTTTTTCTCTGTAGTTGGATGTATATTGGTTGGGAATAAATGTATTATTATTATTATTCTTATTATCAGTCGTGGGTTTTCATAATAAACTAAATATACTGATATTTCGCTGAATATGGGGAAAATTCAATTTAAATTGTTACGATTTACATCCGTGGAAGATTGTCGGAATATGTTAACGAGGTTGAGGATTTTAATTGATTTCGGAAGTCCCGCCTGACTCTGACACTTTCAATTTGTACTAGAATGAACGTTTATTTTTGCAAGTGTCGCGCGAAATACACAATCAAGCACTAATGGGGTAAACAGTGACAATTTTTCAATGTGAACATCCAATGTGATTTTTCATACCAGAGTTCAAATGGGTTGGATGGAAATTGTTTTCATACTCGCGTGTTGGGTTATGAAAAAATGTCATAAATCAATTACAGTTTCATAAAATATCGAATTAGGTAATGGGAACTCTACGGATGGAATTTTTATTACATCAATTGAATGACCCCGCGATAAAAAACGAAATTCCCAGTGGAACGACATGATTCTATGGAGGCAATCAATGAATCCAATTTCATGTACTTTTACATCCCCCATTTCATGGAAACTTATTTTCATTAGTGTAGTAGCAGTCGCTTACCTCGAATTTTCTTTGAGGATAAATGAAACTCTATAATGTTAAAATGAATAATTCAGCTTGGAATACTAGATAAGCTCCATAACTTTTACAATGAAGGGTCGAACTTTTTTTCAAAGTTCAAAGTTGAATGATGAGTTAATAATGTGCTCTGTCTCACTCTGGATCCTGAAACAATATAGAGTTTTTTTCCTTGATTATTTCCTTTATGAGGATTAGTCGAGCGATGTGGAAAACTCTTTCCACGGATATCAATAGATCTAACTAAGTTGATATAGTAAAACAATATCAGCCTTTACATCGCCATTCTCAAGTTCTACTTGCCAAGACAATATTTCAAGAAAAATGAAAAATGATTCATCCATCGACGGTTTCCAGAAATACAGCTTCAAAGTTTGAAGAATTACATCGACTTTGTGTTGTAATTCTAATCGGAATTAACTATAATTTCATTAAATCCTGATATATTTATATTATGTTTTGTAGTATAAGTTTTAACCAAGCTATGATTTTAAGAGTATCGTGGAAAAAAAAGATTTTTCAGATTTTCGATATTTTTTATTTCTAATATTTGACTGAAGATACTATTGGCAGAAAATCAATTTTCTGCGCGGTTACATTCCTAAACTTGATAGAAAAGTTGTGAACTGATATGAGCGTCTTCTCAAGAAAACTATAGATTTTTCAGAATAAAATGAAATCATATCTACGCGCGTATAAAATATGTTGGTTGTGTAAAAGTAAACCTTTTTGAACATCTTAATGTCACCTTAAGTCAAAAATGAAGAAATTTCTCTGATACTGTCTGCTATACAAATATACTGAAATTTTTCATATTTTTCAAAGAAAAATTTTTGTTCTTTCATCACCATACATACATTCAATCAATTTTGAAAGCACGAGATTCGCAGAAAAAGGAAAGAGCCAAAAGAAAACGAACGTCTTAGAGATGTCCACCTGAAAAGAAGGAACAACAACAATGAATTCTAGAGCAAACTTCAGAAAAATTCACAACTCCATCGCCAGAATGAGATACAATTTCATATTCTACAACTTTATTTATTTCATATTTTATATGATTGTATGGTCATTTTTCATGATATTCTGAAAATATTTGACAGAGTATGTATATCCTTAATAATCAAATATTTCGAAGGTAAAAAAAAATTTATTGTGAGAATTTTCCTAATTGACTTTTACCTAGTGAAAAATATACGAATATCCGAATAAAAAAAATAACAATAAATGAGAAAAGCTTGATGCGTAAGAAAGTATAGAACAAAGAAGAAAGCTATGAGATCCAACAGGCTCGAAACACTTGTCAACAGCTCCTTCCGATTCTCTCTCTCTCTCTACATAGATATATATAAATATATATACTTATATATATATATATATATATATATATATATATATATATATATATATATATATATATATACTCAGAAAGAAATTATTGGGTTTTCTGGTTCTCAAAAATATTTATTAAACACTCGATGCGCTGTCGTTCAAGTTCAGACAAAGACATGTGATATAGATGTTTAATAAATATTTTTGAGAACCAGAAAACCCAATAATTTCTTTCTGAAAATGGTTCAAAATAGCAATGAATATGTATATATATATATATATATATATATATATATATATATATATATATATATATATATATATATATATATATATATATATATATATATATATATATATATATATATATAGTATAAATTTGAATCTTGGGTTTTTTGGTTCAATTGAAACAAAATGATATTAGTTTATTTCCAAAATTACGTTTCGGTTATTATTTTAACCTTTATCAAACTGGTATATATGTCATAACGAGCTAAATCTAACGAGAAAAAAAAAAAGATTTTTTTTATAAGTGAATATTAAAGCGCGCTTCGAAAAATCATCGATCTTGTTGAATGATGATACAATTGTTACATCATTATTATGAATCATCATTCCTTATTTAATCAATCTATCAAGAATCGATGACTTTCAAAACACCCACAGGTCCTATATCCTAATGAGGACAAGATCACTTCGGGAACATTTACGTGAGCTGGTTCTTTCGAAAAAAAGACTTTTTTCGAAGCGCAGTCAATATTCACTCTTGAAAGTGATAGATTCGTTCTCGTTGACAATATTTGTGTAGAAAGCTCCATGAGAGTTTTATTTGGAATATTTCGATATTTCGATTAAGAGTCTCAGTGTTCACTAGTATGAATGATTAGTGAATCTTGAAACTAGCTGTGTTTTTGCCCGGCGATTAGGCTTGAGACTATTTTTACACATTGCAGACAGATTTCTGTTGTGTTCGAATGAAATGTCTACGTAGCCTCTACGTACTCTTACTGATGTTGCATTGAGTATGGATCTAGAACGCGGGGAGAGTTTATACGTCTTTTATTCGAAGGAGGGAGCTCACGTGCATATTCACGAAGTGATGATATCCTCATTCGGATATAGAACCTGTGGGCGTTTGGAATGTCATCGATTCTTGATTGATTGATTAAATTATGTTTCACAATAATGATGAAACAATTGTATCCTGTTATCATTCAACAAGATCGATGATTTCTCGAAGCGCACTTAATATTCGCTTTCGTAAAATACAGGTTCGTTACCGTTGACAACATTTGTGTATGCAGCTCCCTGAGAGTTTTATTTGAAGTATTTCGATTGAGAGTCTCAGTATTCACTAGTATGAAAGATTTGTGAATCTTCAATATATATATATATATATATATATATATATATATATATATATATATATATATATATATATATATATATATATATATATATATATATATATATATATATCCCAGTCGAGTTTCAAAAACTTTTGGATGTAAGTTTAATTCTCAAATTTTCAATATAATTAAATAATACATTTCTACATGTCCGTACGTGGTTTGTTAGCACGAATAGTTTTCTGTATATATATATATATATATATATATATATATATATATATATATATATATATATATATATATATATATATTTGTCAAAGTGTGAGTGTGTCTGTTTGAATAAACTGGATCCCACAAGGTTGAATTCTGAATCAACAACTGAACTCGTCTGGTAGAAAATTTTATAACGAGTTGAATGAGCTGATAGACGTACAATCAATCAAATGAAACCGAATTTATCGTGTGTAAAATCTTCGTCCTTTTCATTCCGTAGCGGAGTCGGAATAACTTGGCATCCATCGGGACAATAAATAGAATATATGTTTCTCCAGTACGCCATCACAAAGTTATTTATTTTAGAAAAATGTAAAAAATATCATCTGAAGCGTCTGTATGTCCCGCGATGCTGTTTTTGGACTGGGGTGTCGAATTCTCCCCCAGAGATTCTTTCGGTTGTTTCCACAAGCGAATCTCAGCCTCTATTGCCATGTTTTATTTCTGCACAGAAATTTATATTGTTTGGAAAGAATTGAATATGAAGACGACTTCATCAGTTCGATACGTCACTCATTATTGTGACATTATCTGTAATTTTAAATTGTATTCTGGATTTTCAAACATTGAGTATATTCTCTGTAGATCAACTCTGCTATAGAGTGCTTTTCAATACGAAACAACTGATCAAAGCTGACATGTCTAAAAACATGAACGAGATTACAAAAATTTAAATGTCATTTATATAATAATAAAAATAATAATAAGATAAGTTTATTGAGAAACATTCCTTACATTGTGAAATTACATTCATTTCAATTGATACAATAATTACAACTAAGAAAAATGCTCTCAAAAGGACCGAATTCAGTTTGGAGTCTGATCTTCCATTCAGCCCTCGAGCAAAAATATTGGTTCAAACAAAAATCTTGATTAAATTCATATTAACAATGATATACAACTTCGATTGAAAAGAAAAAAAAAATTTCGTCAGAGATATTAGGCATTTGAGACAACTCCACATGGTGGAGAACATTTGTGTTAAAAAAATATAAAAACATATGATACAAAAAATTGATTCATACATTATTGCCTACATCCGAATCATCGAAGTACTCTGCCACACTATAGTATGCCTTTGTTAAGAACAGAGATTTAACTCTCCTCTTAAACAAATGAGCTTTCAGTACTTTCAAATACGATGGTAAATGATTGAAAATTTTAATACTCTGACAATAGAGCGAGTGCTCAAATTTAGCTATTTTATGCATAGGAATAAGTAGCACATCCCTGTTCCTTGTTGAATACTCATGATTACTATTCAATTTAATGAACCTATCTTCATTTTCCTCAGCATATAACAAACATCTATAAATATATAAACACGATAAGGAGAGTATGTAATTATTAATGAAGATAGGTTTACAAGATCTTCGCTGACGAATATTGATTATTAATCGAAGTATTCGCTTCTGTGTAATAAACACCCTATTTATTTCTGTAGAGCAGCCCCACAGTAGAATATTATAATTTAGATGACTATATACAAGACTGAAATACACACACATTGATTACACAGTTTCTAGGTACCCATGTTCTTGATTCTAGAGATTGCAAAAAATGAGTTACTCAATTGTTTACATAAGACCTCAATGTGTGATGTCCATCTCAAATTTCTGTCTACTTATATTCAAAAAAATTTTATTGATTGGGATGATGATATAGTGTTGTCTCCATATCTAACATCCAAGGTACTAATTCCATTGCCTTTCAGACAAAACTGAACACAAACAGTCCCTCACAATGCATTCACATGCCTCCAGAAGTTCTTCAGGAGTCCTGCCAGAAACAACCACCGATGAATCATCGGCAAATAGTGTCACCAAAAACAGGGACAACTTCGCAGGCAGATCGCTTATGAACAATATGAATCGAAGAGGTCCGAGTACAGGGCCTTGCGGCACCCCAAGAGCAATACCATGTCTCTGAGAATAACTCTCGCCTATTTTCACTACCACTGTTTTTTCTTCAAGATAACTACGTAACCAATTCAGAAACAAACCTCTAAAACCTAAATTGTAGCATTCATCAAGTGAAAATTCAAAGGATAGTGAATCAAATGCGGAAGATAAATCAAAAAATAACCCCGCCACGAACAAGTGTTTATCCAAACACTCGTAGACGGATTCGGAAAACTTCAGCTGATTGTGTTGAGTGGCCGCTTCTGAATCCATATTGCGCGGAGTCAATTATTTTGAATCTATTGAGATAACTCATCATTCTGGCGAAAATAATTTTCTCTATTACCTTGAAAACACGCTCAAAATGGATATTGGGCGATAATTAGTCATTTCACTTACGGTTCCATTCTTAAATACTGGAATTACCATGGATTGCTTAAGGATATTGGGGAATTTTGCAGTAGTGATGGAAACATTTATGAGATATGCAAAGTGCTCGCCAATAATTCCACTTATTCCTTTCAAAACTTTGGCTTATATGGAGTCAACACCGACGCTTTTCTCATTTTTTAAGGCTCTAATGGTATCCTCAACTTTATAGTTACATATTTGACTCAAAAAACTGATATCCTTCCTTAAGCGAAAGCAAATGATTTACTCTTATTTTAGCTGTCTGATTAACAATGTTCCGATGAAATTACAATCAGTAATATACTTTCAATAATAGTTTAGCGATTTCTCATTCATGTTGACGGTGAATAAGAAATCACCGTTCGTGAGAAATCACTCATCGTCCTCTTTATTCCTCAACTCGAAAGACTTGGTACTTGACACCTACCATTTCACAAATCCATTGGACCGACACGTAATGAAAATTTAACGACAAAATTTCAATGAAAGTTTAGTCATTTTTACTATAATTCAGTCAAACATGGTAATATTGTTATAATAATAAAAGTAATAATTTTCATTTAGCTGAAGCTATACAGAAAATCTACATATTTTGATTCGTCTATTTTGAATTACTTACCTATGTCATTATTTAAAATATACTTTCTTAGATCACGCTTCAATATTTTAATACTAGTACTAGTTTCCAATAAACTTGGTAAATTATTGAAAATCTTAAATCAGTCATAGTGTATGCTATTTTTAGATCTAGAAAGCTTACAAATGTGTATATAAAAACAATCAGTATTTCTAGTATTATACCCATGCACAACACTGACATATCTTACATTTTTTATTGTATTACATGGGAGTAACTGATTTTTAATTTTGAATATTCATACATATGAAGCAGAGAGTATTCTTTGTTTAACAGACATCAAGTCCAAAGAGTTCAGCATAATTTTAACAGGAGTATAACTATTGCACTTTAAAATTCGCATGGATCTATTCTGTAACTTTTGTAATTGTTCAATTTTTTCTTTAGTGTTACCAAATAACAAAGTGGAGTAATATTCAAAATGTGGCATTATTATTGATTTGAACAACAGTAATTTCACATATGTCGACAGATTTTTTTCTATTCTTCTCAAAAAATTGATTTTTTAGAGATTTTAGATAATTGATAAATTCAATGAACGATGAATCTACTCTGTGATAGTTCATATTTAAATGAGAGGTAATAATAAAAACTTGTCTAAAAATCACTGACTGAACAATTCTTTATTCGACTAGTTTCGCCTTTTACAGCATTATCAAGAAATCAAGAAATTATCATTCTTGATAATGCTGTAAAAGGCGAAACTAGTCGAATAAAGAATTGTTCAGTCAGTGATTTTTAGACAAGTTTTTATTATTACCTCTCATTTAGATAATTGAAACTGAATTTTTCGTCTAACATAATGCCTAAATATTTTACTGTTTCTCCTCTTCTAATTTTTTGTTCATTAATCTTCATAGTTATATCCTCATTTTCATTGATTTTAAGGGCTTTGATTGTACCCAAAACTATGAAGTTAGATGTTTGCATATTTAGGGATAAACTACTGTCACATAACCATTCATTAATTGCAGAATGGTCTCTACTGATCCCCTCTGTCATATTCGTAATATCTTTACCAAAGATATAGAGCATAGTATCATCAGCGAATGAATGTTTTGAACATTTTTTCGCTGGAACAAGGAGAAGACCTTAAACATTTTTAGAACACGTATAGAACATTTTTTTGTTCAAGGAGAACAACAACGGACCTAAGACAGTTCCTTGAGGTTCCTTGTTTCGCCAACTTGGTGCCGAAACTGTTTTATCATCTACATCTGATGGAGCCACAATGTTGGCGAAACACTATTGTCATGTTTGAAATATAGTGTAAATTGCACAACTACGAAGTTTTATTGTAGTTATCTAGCATTTACATGAATTGAGGAAGTATTTGAAGAGCTGTTTCTACTCTGTGAAGTTCTCGTCGAATAATCGTAGCCTGAAGTAGTTGAATATTTTTACTTTAGACAGAGTCTCACATGATTGAATATGCTCGAATATTCAATGAGCTAGATGTGTTGAAATATATCATCCATTTTAAATTTTGAAAATTATGTAACCTATGAGGTTGAAAGTACTAGCCTACTTCTTAGTCCAACTGATCTCACCTTGCAACGAAAATTTCAACATTTGTAGTGAATTCATAGACTGTCTGACTTTCCAGTAGAAGAATATTCGAAAGAAATCAATGTCATTATAACCAGTATCAATTCGATACTTCGAGCCTCAATCAGAAGCTGAAATAACCCACTGTGCAAGAATGTGCGCCCTAAAAAAAAGCAAGGAAGAGTTTTGTAGAAATTGAGGTGAAAATGGAATTTCGACTACGATTGTCACTTAGAAGATGAAGCCGGATTGTCGGACACGAATTGAAAAACTTGATCTTCATGCTTAATATTAATTTTGTTGGGCCTAAGAACTGTATTACACATAATTCAAACAATTTCTGATAAATTTCATCAAGTAATACCTTCTTTGTTTGCTACTATATTGTAGCAATATCATATATTGTCTAGCCTTTATCCCTAGATATCCATTATTTACATTCACTTCTAATATTGCTTTGCTCCCTCAGATCTGTTCACACCTTTATAGCTCCAGTGCTATCCGTATTGTGAAATATGCAATGTGGACACATCTGACTGAAATTAACTTCTTTCGAGCTAAAAAGGCATTAATGCTTCATTTATAACAATTGTTCAGATGTTCATAATAATTCCTTCACTTCAACTACATGAAATGTTTGAAATGAATCACGATTTGCATTTCACTGTAGGAATGAAAATGGAACATATTGAATTAATTGAATGAATTGAATTCTTACATCAAAATGCTAACAAAAACACTGTTTTCTAGATTTTATCAAACAATTGTGACGAACCTTTCAACATTATTTCTTGCTTCTCCGTACTGGCAAATTTTTAAGTCATTCATACATATACCTACCAATAGACATAAATATTTCAATTCCAATCTACATATATATATATATATATATATATATATATATATATATATATATATATATATATATATATATATATATATATATATATATATATATATATATATATATATATATTTATATATATATATATATATATATATATATATATATATATATATATATATATATATATATATATATATATATATATATATATATATATATATATATATCTTAAAATTGATTTATTGCCTGTTTAAGATATTTTATTTTGATAAATTATTAATAATTAAATTAATTAAAATAAAAATTGATAATAATTTTTATTTTAATTACATTCCCTTACCATATATTCCAAAATTAAGTACAAATATTGCTAAAATATTAAAACCTTATAATTTAAGAATAGCACATACTGCCAAAAATCAAATCGAAGAAATATATACAAAATTAAAAATTAAAACTGTAACTCAACTAACAGCCTTACAAAAACATAAAATAAGAGAAAAACACGATTTTGATTATAAAAATACGAAGATTTTGGCAACTGAAAAAATGTAGAGAAATTTTAGAAATGTTACACATTCGTAAAAATTTAGAAAACTCAGTAAATGAAAGAACAGACATTGAACATCTTAATTCTATTTACAACAACTTAATAAACCTCACAAATAACACTCATACAACAATCACCAAACATCACATCTCAAAACTCATTTTTTCCATCTCTACCTTCAGTTTCACACACAAAAACCAACAATATACATATTCTGGATAAGTATAAAAAACTATATGTAATTATATATATATATATATATATATATATATATATATATATATATATATATATGTAAATATAAATCACACTTACTAGAATCACCTGGCTTACCATGAGTTTTTCAGAGGTTTCCTCATGGTGAAGAAGACTAAAACTTCCGAAGCGAATGCTGAGCCAGAAATGTTCCTCTGATAATGAAAATCAATGAGTGAAGATACAAAGAAACTAATTGGATTTTTCAAAAAAATAAGTTCGAAATTTTGATATCTATAGTAACTCATAAATTCAATTATTCATTAGTTTTGACAAAGTTGTGATATACAACGAAACGTTAACAAAAATAAAGTATATCATATCAAAAGAAGCCTATTATTGCAAAAAAATATATATATATATATATATATATATATATATATATATATATATATATATATATATATATATATTTATTTATTTATTTATTTAAGGAAATGAAGTTTTTGTGCTTAATGGCACTGAATGAAATTTAAAAAAATTGACACTAGAACATTCATATTTATAAATATGTATAGGTTGTATTACAAATAAATGAAAAGAATTTTTATTTATAGGTATAGCCCGCAATTAAAAGCAGCCGCTGACACGTGTTTCGAGCTTGTTGGCTCTGTTTAGAACAGAAAATCCTTTGAAGGAGTTGCCTTTCATTATTTTTATTTCCACAAAAGGACACCTTGAACTCGACTACACTTCTAACACGCACCACTCCACGCAAAGATATCATATCGCATCAGAGAGTTCGCTAGAGTCTTGTAAATTATTGCAAGATATTCAAATTTATGTGACGATTCTTCTGTCTACTCCGAATAACGAATGTAAGTGTACGAGGCCGCTGAAAATACACTGATCTGGTCACCAGAAAGCGATCTGCCACGTTTGAAAGAGTTTATCTCGTTTCTCCGATAGAAGGAGCTCACGTGTTCAGTTCACGAATGAAAGTTCGCTTCATTTTGAAGAAACCACCTAGGTGCGTTTAGAAAACCACTGTTTGGTAACCAGACTTTGGTTGCATGTCACTGAAGTTGCCCCTAATAGAATGAAACAATTATATGGTATTTCTATTCAAAAAGTTCGATGTATTTCGAGACGCACTTAATATTCATACTCGAAAGTGATATGTTGTTTTCGTTGACAACATTTATATGGACTGATCCCTGAGAGATTTATGCGGAATATTCCGATATTTGGTATATGTTAGATATCATTAATCGATTGGGCCGATACTTGATGAAAATCAAAATACATCATTTAAATCAAATTAAGTAGATAAACTGAGGCTATCATACTGCAGTTTAAAATCATCATCTGATGAAGTCACTGTGTTGACCAAACAATATCGTCATATTTTGAATTAAGTATAGTGAAAATCAGAGAACTACTTAGTTTTATTCGAATTATATGTTAGATCTATTTAGATTTATTTTATATATAACTAATATATATATATATATATATATATATATATATATATATATATATATATATATATATTATAAATGCCAAATGCTTTATCAAGGTTAGAAAATGAAGCACAGCAGTTTTTTCGTTGTAAAAATAATGAAGACGTTAACTGATTAATGAAGGTTTACCAAAGTGGTTACTAAATGAACGGAAATAATTCAAGGAAAAACTTTGAAATTCAAAAGTTTTTTCATCAATAATTCATATTCGGTGTTTTCAGCTCATATTAAACAAATCAATGAAGCGCTGTTCGGAAAAATTTCCAATTATCAATATGGAAGATTAAAAACTTTTGTATTTGCTTAACGGTAGATAATCTTTTGGAAAATGGAAAGTAATATTCGCTGAAAATTATAGTTAAATAATCAGAATACAGACATTGGAGATATATCTTCATATTAAGTATATTATACGAGTACGACAATATTGTTCTATCAGTTATTTGTCAATCTTTATTTTGGCATTTTTCAGATCGTTAAACGGAAAGAAAAAAAAATTCTCTCTGCATTTTTCTTCAAAAGGGTCTCCAATAAAATAATGAAAAATCCCTATCGGGCCACTTCTGTAGGCGGAACGGTCCAATTTAGCAAAAACAACTTTGTTTAGAAAATATTCGATCGATTGTTAAATGAAAATTGTTGGCCCGTATTCCATCCCATTTTGTCGCACACGTCAACACTGAATTTGCCAATATGCTGGAAAAATAACGAAGCCAGACTTTTCCTAATTGGAATTGCACGGAAGTCGATTGAAAATTCACGCCAATTAGTTACTAATGACTTGCCTTGATTAAAGAAAGTTTAAGAAAACAAATTGTCATGTTGCTGTGAAGTAATTAGATCTGCGTTGGATTTTCTGTTAGATGAAGCGCTCTGTATGGAATGTAATAACTTCAGAATATTTTTTGTAATCGTTTGAAAAAACGCACGGAATGAAAAATAAATTTGAAAAATAATTGAAAAAAAAATGAGAGTAATATTTCATAATAACTTCTTTATGAGAATGAAAGGCGATGTCAATTTGTGCTTTGGGTTCATAAGGTTGATGATTTTTAAGTTTTCAGTGAATTTTATCAACAAGTATTCGAAAATAATACGAAATTATGTAGAGAATCCTCAAATACTACTCATAAATCAACGACAATACATTGCCATCTCGTTTTTAGTTGTCTTTATGCTTGTATCACTTTTGAACCTGCTATCAATTTCAAATTTATTTAAGAATTCTCGAATAACGAATTCTGTATTAACTTCATTTTTAACTCGGATTCGAGCATAAATGGAATTTCAATGAGTTTGATCATATATTGACGTATGTTGATTGAACATATGTTGATATATGGCATAAATTTCGTTTTAATATGTCCTTTATTAGATTATCCTTTGAGTCTGAATACGCGTTAGATTTCGAATAATTTGAGAACCTCAAATATTCCATATGATCAGGCTTGAAACGTCAAGTCTATTTGCTTCAATATATGAGTGAAGATGAGTAGTTTTAAGGTAAGGAATGAATGGGAATTAATTTGTGATTAAGTACCAGGTAATGTGCATTGATTCCCCACAAAATAGTTCATAGAGCATTTTGAATAGTAAAGCATACTTGATGATACTTTGCAAGTTGTTCAATCAGACCGATTTGCCTGATAGACCACTATCTAAAAGATAGTGGTTGAACTATATAGAACCCCATACATCGGTCCGAGTTTATTAACCTAGTTTAAAATCATAAAAACAATACTAGACCTACGTTTCGCACCAGAAATGCATTTTATACAGTTAGGTACAATTCATTCATTTTAATCAAACTCTTGATAATAAATTACTAGCCAGAAACATACATCGAAATGATTCAAAACTATTGGTGTAATTTAGTCAGGGAATTGAATTATGCAATGCTTTTGATAGTTAGTATGTGTGCCAGTAAATGGAGGACTATTTTCCAATTGTCCATTCGATTCACAAAATTATGATGAAATGATGAACAAAATTGATTGATTTCCGCAACATTTCCACACTTTCGATGTCCATTGGGGCTTGCCGCATTCTCTGATTTCATCGAGGGAAAAAATTCGGCGAGTCCCTATTATATAGCTTATTGCATGTGCCAATAACCGTGCCGCAAATTGATTGCAGGGAGCTCATGTTCCATGTTTGGGTCAATTATAAAATAATGATGTTTGTTTTAGGTATCAAGGCGGAGTTATATTACGTGGACAAGGGAGTGTTAAACAGATATGCACTCAACTTCATCGTCATGATTCCTGCACATATTTCGGATATTCAGTTCTCCTGGCAGAGTCTAGTCAATCATTCCGTAAGTATCTATACTATATTGTTTCACTACTACATTACATTTATTCAGAATGCACTTGATTCAACTTATTATTGTATACCCAAATAGGTGAGCATTATTTTTCGAACTGCGAACTCAAGTTCATAACCATTGAACATGTTTCACTAACAGATGTTTGGGATTGTGAATTGAATTGATGAAAGGCCATGTAGTTTGAATAGCGAATTCTACTTCTCATATTTAATAGTGTTGGCGTTTACTTGATGTAAATCCATTATAATTGAATAAAAACTTAAATTCAAACACTTGAACTTATTTATGATTAACACTTTATTGACTACATAGCATGACTCGTTTCGTCGTTACAAACGACTTCTTCAGATGCTTACAGAATGTCTGTAATCTGTAAGCATCTGAAGAAGTCGTTTGTAACGACGAAATGCGTCATGCTATGTAGTCAATAAAGTGTAAATAATAAGTTCAAGTGTTTGAATTTAAGTTTATATTCAATCTACTTCTCATACTTATATTAACTAGTTGCAGAACTCAATGTAGAAACGATTATACAAATTATGTATTATGTAATTATATAGATTTTTTCAATTAAGTTTCAACTACCGAAAAAATCGCAAGTGCCTGATTTTTGCTTATAAGTTTTCTTCCGACGAACGGTTAAAGTAATTATCGCAGGAATAATATAAAATGGACTACAAAGTAGAATGTGCGTACTGTATATGCATTATTATTGCACTATATACGCAATATATTGTATAACACAATATATTGCCAATTGTTTTGGTCATTCGTAACAAGTAGATGTGATCTATACAGATGTTTCTGAAGCATTTGATCAGGTTAGATCAGCCTTTCCCAAAGTCGGCGACAACACCCCCTTGTGGGCGCTACAGGCTTAGAGGGGGACGGTAAGAGACCTAGAAAAAAATGTTGGCATTGTGTACAGGCTTGGGGGGCTGTTTGTAATTCGATCCAGCTAATAAGGCTCTTAGATACTGACTGAGCTCTCGACTGCAACTTGTGAACATCAACTAATATTAATTAAGAGATTGCTAAAATTCGGTTCGATATTTCTCTCCGCGTAGTTCATGTATATGTCCTGTTTCTCAATAAATAAGAGAAAAATCATGTCAGTCGGTTGCTCCGACTATAAAAAATATTTTATTCTCAAAGTGGGCAGTAGACAAAATAAGTTTGGGAACCCCTTGGTTAGATCATGGTATTCTTCTCCAGAAACTTAGTCGCTTTGGACTCTCAGATAAATTTGTTATTGTTTTTAACCTACCTAACTTCGAGACTATTATTTGTTCAGTACAACCGATAATTTTTTGAAATTTATTGGCGAGTCGGGGGTTCCACAGGGTTCAGTTTTGTGTCTGCCTCTTTTCAATATTTTTGTGAACGTCCTCCAACATGAACATTAATTTTCTCCTATATGCGGACGATTGTAAGATTTACTGCGAAATCTCAACAGCAAGTGATTACCACATTCTTCAAGACGATATTTCAAATTTGAATCAGTGGTGTGAAAGAAATCTACTGACACTGAATATTTCTGCAACATAATGTCTTTTTCTCTGAAAAAAAGTATGGTTCATTTCGATTAAAATCAAAACTATGTCCCGTATCCACACAATTGCAGCATGCATATGGCGTCCAATGCCATTCATATATATATATATATATATATATATATATATATATATATATATATATATATATATATATATATATATATATATATTCGATATATCGAAGTAACTCTCTGTGAAATATAAAGTTAATATTGTTGTTAAGTGATTAGCATTTGAAAATGACTTGAACTTCAGTCACTCAAACTTTGAATGATGTGTTAGATTACTTTATGATGTTGGCAGTAAACCCCTCAAAAAGAGGGTTATGGAAACAACTGTACTTTCGGTTGTTTCTAATTTATTCGACTTTCTGTTAATATGAAGCGCAAAGTGTGGAAAATGATTATATCAATTTCTCAAAATGTTGAAACAATTAGTCCGAGTATCTACCGATAGAGGGAGACTCCGGTTTCAGGGGGATATATGAAATATACTGCAATTTCAGGAGCTCTTGATTGCCTAATTAGTTTTCTCCGTCATTAAATAGGGCACAATTCACTTCCAAGGAAACTTCCTACAGGTTAAAATGGCCCGGAATGTTTCGTACACAAGTTTTGAGAGCTTCTGCACGAGTAGTGAAATGCAGGCAAGCCATTTGTAAATTAGTTAATTTCTTTGAGAAGCTCCCTCAAACTGGAGAACACTTTCAGGCAAACGCATTATATTATCTGCAATTTCATTTAATGAATACTTCAGATACATTAAATACTCGTCGAAAACTTTCTACTATCCAGATAAATCGATTTTTCTTATGGATAATAATAGATTAGATTCACGTGTAAAAAGTTTCAAGTTCTAGTCGAAACTTCAAACTTTTGCACGTATATATATATACGTGCAAAATAAAAAATTTTTTTATATATATATATTTTTATATATATATATAAAAAATTTATATATATATATATTTATATATATATATATATATATATATATATATATATATATATATATATATATATATATATATATATATATATATATATATATATAATTGTATTAATATTTTTACAGTGAAAATTGAGAATTGAAATTACATTTCAAAAGTTTTGAACTCGACTGGGATTCGAACCCAGGTTCTTTGGGTTTACGCCCCACTGCTTTTTGACCGCTAAGCTACCGAGGTCTACACTCTTAGAGATTTGAAATGTAATTTCAATTCTCAATTTTTACTGTAAAAATATTAATACAATTATTCATGTCCGCACGTGGTGAGGTTAACACGACTAAATTACTGTTCTTATATATATATATATATATATATATATATATATATATATATATATATATATATATATATACAGAAATATTATTATGAGTTATCAGCAAAATAAGAGGCCCACTTTGAGTGAATTGTAACCAATTTGTTAACCTGGTCTATATTTCGATTATGATTCTAATTTTCATCAGGGCTATTTGAAATAACAGACGTTAATAAATGTCATGACAAAAAATTCTTACATCTCACGGATAACTAGGTTAACCGTTTGACCATAACAGCAGTGTGTGTACTTAAAATGGTATTAAAATCTTAGTATGGTGTTGGTGAAATATTTAACATAGTTAGCCGTAAGTTGTAAGAATTTTTTATAATGACATTCATTAACATCTTGTATTTTATAGAGTCCTGATGAAGATTATAATCATAATCGAAATATGGACCAGGTTAACACGTTGGTTACAATTCATTCATAGTGGGCCTCCTATTTTGCCGATAACTCATAATGATATTTCTGTTTAAATTACAAGACAATACTCCCTCCATGATTGTATATATATATATATATATATATATATATATATATATATATATATATAACAAAAGTGAACATTGTCGGCATATCCCGCAATAGGTAGCAGCCGTTGACACGTGTTTCGAGCTTATTGACTCTCCTCAGAAAGCCGTAGGCAAGTTCAAGTTGTACGTACTTGGACGTTTTAAGAGATGCCTCGAGTTAATTGAAATTCAGAGATTACATAATAAATATTCGAATATAAATTTAGATATTAATAATGTATCTCAAAATGTCTTTTTGAAAACAATATTTCAATGGTATCCCTGCATTATGTGTATTTATGGATTTGGCTAAAGCTTTTGATACTGTGGACCACAATCTGTTACTTAAAATTTTAGAGGAAGCAGGCATACGTGGACTACCATTAAGGCTGTTTCAAAATTATCTGCAGGAACGAGTACAGAGTGTGAAAATAGGTTCTGAATTTAGTCAAAAGCAAAAACTTACAGTGGGAATACCGCAGGGAACCGTACTTGGTCCTACATTATTTTGTATTTTTATCAACCACCTACTAAATCTGGATTCAGCCGGAACGATAATCAGTTTCGCTGACGATACAATAATTTATTATGAAGGAACATCTTGGAGTAGCCTTAAGGAAGTGGTGCAGGTGGATTTGTTGAATGTCATTGATTGGTTCAACTCAAAACGTCTAACTTTGAATTTTGATAAAACCTTCTTTATACCATTTTCTATATACAGTAATAAATTGCCGAATTTTGAATACCTAAGAGATCAGGCAAGACAACAAAGTAATCAAAATACAGCGAAAAAACAAATTGATGTATCTAGGAGTGACACTGGATTGCCATTTGCGGTGGGACGAGCACGTTGGTAATATTGCGCGAACTCTACGACTGTTGTTGTTCAGGTTCAAATTTTGGAGGAGAATCTTGGACATATCTCATCTCCGTGTTATCTACTATGCTCTTGTACAGAGTAGATTACAGTATTGCATCCTTGCATGGGGTGCCGCAGCAAGTAACCACCTAAATAAACTTGAAGTTGTGCAGAAAAGAATTTTGAAAATTATTTATAATAAAAACCTGCAATACTCTTCAAACTTGATATTCAGAGAGAGTGGAATACTAGATATCAGACAACTTTATATGTACAGTTGTTTGATATATACTTACCATCATAAAGAAATACTTCAGGATATCGAGCACACTCATCTTACACGTAGCAGGGTTGCATCAGCTTCATTAACTCCATTTTTTAAAAAAGCGACTACACAAAGACATTTCACTTACCTTAGCGTCAAATTTTACAATTCATTGCCAGAAAGTCATAAATTGTATCTAAGGAATATAAATTCGATAAGCCTCATTAGAAAGAAATTTAAGTTTTATTTAAGCTCTATTGATAGAACGGCGGTTCATGATTTTTTTGTTCTATAAGAAGGAAATAATTGTTTAGTTTTGTTAGTTTCTTACTAAATTTTATAAATAATTGTTTAAATTAAGTTTAAATTAAATTAATTAAACTCGTCTGAGGCACCAGCTTACACGCATCCATTTTGGACATACTAAGCTTTTCTCTCAAAAATGATGAGTGATTTGTACATTTTGGAAAGCAAATATTGTAATTATGTAACCTTTCAACTGAATAAGATTATTATTACCATATTATTATTCGATTTGGCGTTTTCATTGATAGGCTATCAAATTCTGAAGTCAAATGTAGGAGACGATGTTCGGGTACCAAAACTGTAATAACAGTGATATGTTCCTTGTTTTGTGATAGTAAACGTGACAAAACTCAATTGATATTGAAAATTTTTTGTATCCAAATAAATAGCGATAGTATAGAAGCGGTATTCGTCATTTTATAGATATTATCCTTCGCGTTTTAATTTCATTTTAGTTAATGAAACGAAAGTTAATCTGACAATAACTGTTACTCAAAATGAAAGCACGGTAGAACAAACGACTATCCTTTTATTCATACTTTTTTTTTATTCAGTGGACCCCGGTTCCGATCGGCCATTGGACTTGTAATGTACATTGCCCAGCATACATCATTAATTAAACTACTTAAATCATAGACAAATACAAACATCCATACCTTCAGCGGGGCTCGAACCCGAGTTCTACCGCACCATAGTCAGATATTCTACCGACTAAGCTACGGAGACCGTTTTTATTCAGAAATGTTTAATGTGAAAACATTCTCGTTGTAAAAGTTGCTGCGAATATGTGACATAATGAATAAAGCGGTAAACATGAAAACACAAAGAGTTCATTGACAATATATACTATTACGAATCAGCAGTTAATATTCACTTTGGGATATCTATACACACTAATGAGTTTTGTATTGACGTGGAAGTATTGATTCAAACAACAGAATCTGATATTGAGCAAAATGCGTTAATGTGGAGTTCAAAGACAAAAGGTAATAATATCAAGTATATTCAAATTTCCATTATATTTCATTGAAAGTGAGCGATAAAATTCCTTCATTTGTACAATCACTTTGGTAAAATGACAGGAAAGGACGAATGAAACGTGGTTGTGATGAAGGTTTTTATGACTAAGTTTTACATATCCATAGATCATTATCAGATGAGCTATGACAAGTATTTTTGTGTTCTTCTCATGAATTTTATTAATTCAGAGTGTTTCAAACTATAAAATTAAAAATTAACACACTTGACTCAAGTTTATGTTTCGAGTGGTTAACCCATTATCAAGAGTATACAATATTACTGAAGTAAGTTTGTAATAATCAAGTGTTGTCCTGGTTCGGGTCTAAGGGCCGTCGTCGGTCGGAATTTCTTCCTAACGTTTCGCTAGCACGAGTGGCGAGCTTCTTCAGAGGTCGTTCCATTTCTGATTCTGGAAGTAGACATGAATTTCCCATTCCATTTCTGATTCCATTTCTGGAATCAGAAATGGAACGACCTCTGAAGAAGTTCGCCACTCGTGCTAGCGAAACGTTAGGAAGAAATTCCGACCGACGACGGCCCTTAGACCCGAACCAGGACAACACTAGTTCAACAACTGGCCTCGAAAGCCTCAACATATTTGTAATCATCAATGTAAGTTTGTAAGTATCAGTAATATTGTATACTCTTGAATCTTAATAATGGGTTAACCACCCGAAACATATGTAGAGCTTTTAATATATTCAGTGCAACTTAAGTCAAGTGTGTTGACTTTTAATTTTATAGTTTTTAACATAATATTTCACCAAGAGATACGCGAAACCTCCCTGTCATTTATTGAAAGTGTTTCAATTATGTATTGTATTATACTGAAATAATCAGAACTTTGAAATAAGAGTATTTGAAGAACTTGACATCAAAAGTTTAGATATCATTTAATAGAAATTGAAAATATCCCCGTTAATATAAATTTTGATATAATTTCTCTGAAGAATTGAAAGTATATCTGTTTTTCAGACATCTCAATTTGTACATGATACAATTGAGTACATCAATAAAAGAGTCATATTCTAAATGAACAAGATGCTCCTCAAGGTTTTCCTTGAATTTCAATGAAATATCTAGGGGGAGTCTGGGACAGTTAAGCAGGGGGGAGACAATAGCCACTGATCATAGAATCTCTGTATAACTAGATATCGCGACGTTGTTATACTTCTTACAACTCATAGGCGCCTCCCACTTTGCTCACGCGGCGATGTTGCTATCGGAAGATTCGTTTTGGAGTTACAAGTGAAAACACGTTTTTGTGCCCAGTAAGTGATTTTTTTCAATTTTCGATATTTGATCGCTGTTGCTTACTGTTTATAGATTCCAGCATGTCATTAATACATATCTTTAGAGTAATTATCCTTATAAGCTTTACGAAAGACAGTTTTTACTTGAAGATCATAGTTTTTTTTGTAAATTGAATAACGGACAGCTTGGCGTGGGGTGGGAGACATTACCATGGCGACAGGAGGAGACTTTACCCAGGGTAATCTCTCCCTCTGTTTCTCTTCCACAGTATTTTTTGTTTTATTTCAGATACACACAATGTCCTTCAAATATAAAAAAAGAGAATCGACAAGAAACAGAAGCAATTTAGATCTGTCAGTAATAAGAACTGCTGTAAATGACATTGATAACGGCAAGTCTATTAGAGCTACTGCTTTGGAGTATGGAATAGATCGAAACACTTCACGAAATTATTCAAGAAACAGGACTAAATTGCCAACAAAAAGTGAACAGTCAAGTCAGTTTAAGACAGCTTTGTTATTTTGATCGAGGATGAGAAAGCATTTGTTGAATATGTTCTAACTTGCAGCAAAATGAATTAGAGCCAAACCAGACAGGCGGCTATGAAGCAGGCGTATGAATATGCAACTATTAATTCCAAAAACGTTCCAGATTCAAGGACTTCTAAAAACTGCGCAGGGAAAGATTTGTTCAGGGGATTTATGAAAAGAAACCCTGAACTGAGTTTGAGAACCCCAAAAGCAACCACTTTGTGAAAAAACTTTACCCACTGATTTCTTCGAAAACCTCAAGGTAGTTAGAGAAAATATCAATTTGAAGCTCCTAATATCTACAATTGTGATGAAACAGGGTGTACGACGATCCAGGAGTGTCCTAAAGTTTCAGCGAGCAAGCATGTGCGTCAAGTAGGACAAGTTACTTCACTTGAACGTGGCAGTCTTGTGACCGGCTGTTGCGCAAGCAAAGAAAAAGACAGTAAAAAAACAAGTTTTACACAGTCAAGTGACAGTGAGACAAACCCTGAAGACAAACCCAAGTATGATGATAGCTCTGATAGTTCATGGAATGAAGAACCAGATGTTATTGATAATTGGTAGTGTTTCATCTGTGGAGAAAACAAAGTTATGGAAGTTTTCTCATTTACTACTTATTATTATGTGCCATGTTTTTTCTATTAAATTTCTTTATTCAATTATAACTTGTTAATTTTTGCCTAGTTTTAAACTCGGGTAAAGTCTCCCTTCTTGGGGGATCAACTCTACCACCCAGGCGGGAGATATTAGCCAAAACTCACTTCGGTAGAAATCGTCAATTACTCATAAAGGATGAGTGATTTATAAAACTTTCCTAAGAGAAAATAAAGCTTAATAATGCATCTCATGATACAATTCGTAGAAAATAGTTTTTTAGTAAATATAAAGCGATTTATGAGCATTTTAGTCGAAGGCGGCTAAACTCTCCCGGACTCCCCCAACGTAATATTACGATATAAGAGCAAAATATTTCATGATATAAGAATTTTTTTTTTCGGAAATTTGTTTGGGGTAATCATAGATGTAGTTTGGCGTATATTCTATTACAATTTTGCTTTATCTGCCCTAATAGAAAATATTATTTCTAACTAGAACTATGATTTATTCTGCAAATCAGCATAATATTTGTGTGAAGTCACAGTATGTAAAAGCTGTCGTGCATTAAATTAAACGACAACATTTTATTTTTAATGAATGTTACGGACTAGTATTCTTAAAATTCGATTTATTCAACCTGATATTGGTTAAGTATGCATAGCCAACATTCCGCTCAGTGCTGATATGAGTAGTAAAATACTTTTCAAAATGCAGTTGTAGGATCTGAATTCTACTAGCGTGAGTAAATGTAATTATGTGAACCGATTCATCGGAATTATATATATATATATATATATATATATATATATATATATATATATATATATATATATATATATATATATATATAATGAACTCAGTTAATCAAATTAAATAATACTTTGTATTTACCAGTATTTTTGTGTGCATCCGATTTAGCTTTGGGTTTCTTACTTGATAAATTTGGCATCTTCCTTTTTGACATTGTTTATTTGTGAATGGGCTGAAAATTGTTATATTATAATTAGGTATATATATATATATATATATATATATATATATATATATATATATATATATATATATATATATATGTATGTATTAGGTTATATTATATGTATTAGGTATGGTCATTATTATACTAAAAAAATATATGAATCAAAATGAATATAGAAATTGTGGCAATATCTTAACGCCATTAATTTAATTTATATTCTATATAAATGGACGGTTAAAAAACTTTTACAACATATATGTTCACTTTTGAGAGAATAATTATCATAATTTCTCAATGTTGTAATAGAAAAATGTAACTTGAGAATTATGTGGGCGAGAATAATTGAATAAATATATAACATAATAATTCTTTAGTAACAATATTATATATATATATATATATATATATATATATATATATATATATATATATATATATATATATATATATATATATATAAATATGGAGCAAGTGTAAAATATTGAAATTATGGAAACAAATTATGTGATTTGAATAAAATTTATAAATTATTGGAGAATAAATGATACATTATGATACATTTTATATATAAAGGGTCAATGGAAGAACGTAAAATGACAATTATTTAAATTTAGCAGCTAATATGTGTTTAAGAAGAAAAATTTTGAATATTCAATACAGTTGGAACAGAAAAATGGAATTTGGAAATCAATTTGGCGGAAACAATTGATAACTTGAACGGGAATGATAGGGCGGGAATAACTGATAATATGACTATTGACTTATGTTCATAAAACATTGTTTTATGAATATTAATTATTTCATATTCAATGCTTCAAAAATATAATTATATGAAAATAAATTATCAAATTTAACTTACTTCAATTTCATTGAACTAAAGTATATTAAATTCAAATTTCCTAGAAATGGTTCATATCAAAAAGACAGGAAATTGTATTAACAAAAAATCTGATACAGATAATTTAAGCAATATATATATATATATATATATATATATATATATATATATATATATATATATATATATATATATATATATAAATCTCATGGGTTCTTCTAATTAATGGCTCATATTCTGATATCCTATTCACCGAAAAATCCATTCTGAATACACAAAACAAATTCATTCTCTTTTCGTCAGTCATAAAACTTCGGCCAACGATATGCATTTTAAGAAACGCCCTTAAAAACATCTGGGAACACTCCACTTGAAAAGCGAAATTGAGAAATACAGTCATTGTCGTCGCTTCCTTCGACTACCTAACACGTAGAATGCATTAATATTCCAACCCAATGCATTTGGGAACACTTGTAATTATTTTCAAAATTCAAAAAACTGATGTACTTTCGGACTAACTTCACAGTCATTGTAAGAAAAAGCTTTTTATAGTGTCTTGCTATATAAACTGTTAATTTTTTTACGATTTTAGCCCTGAAGAATAAAATAAACATTTTCGAGAGGCTGGAAAATACTAAATAGGTAACTGATTTTCCTGTCCTAGACTGCCATCCCAATTAAACACTGAATATATATATATATATATATATATATATATATATATATATATATATATATATATATATATATATATATATATATATATATATATATATATATATATATATATATATATATATATATATATATATATATATATATATTTATATTGAATGATTTTAGCAATAACAGGCTTCTTTAATTTGAAAAATTTTATTCATGTTGACGGTTCGTTGTATATCACAACTTTGTCAAAACTAAAGAATAATTGAATTTTATGAATTACTATAGATATCAAAATGTCAAACTTATTTTTTAGAGAAATCAAATTAGTTTTTTTATATTTTCACATATTGATTTTTAGTATCAGAGGAATATTTCTGGCTAAGTATTCGCTTCGGAAGTTTTAGTCTTCTTCACAATGAGGAAACCTCTGAAGAACTCATGGTAAGCCAGTGATTCTAGTAAGTGTTATTTATATATATATATATATATATATATATATATATATATTTATATATATAAATATATTTATATAATATATATATATATATATATATATATATATATATATAAATATATTTATATAAATATATATATATATATATATATATATATATATATATATATATATATATATATATATATATATATATATATATAATTACATATAGTTGAGTTTTATACTTATCCAGAATATGTATATTATTGGTTTATGTTTGTGAAATTGTGGAAAAAATGAGATTTGAGATGTGATGTTTGGTGATTGTTGTGTATTCATTTTATGAGAGCTATTTCTGGGTTTATTGAATCTTTGTAAATAGAATTAAGATGTTCAATGTCTGTTCTTTCATTTACTGTGTTTCCCAAATTTTTACGAATGTGTGACAATTCTAAAATTTCTCTACATTTTTTTTTTCAGTTGCTAAAATCTTTGTATTTTTATAATCAAAATCGTGTTTTTCTGTTATTTTATGTTTCTGTTAGGCTGTTATTTGAGTTTTTGCGTATTTATGCGCTGTGATTCTCTATTCGAGATTGTCTGATGTTTGTCCTATATAGCATTGACTGCAATTATCACACGGTATATTATAAACCGTATGAGTTTTTTCTGAGTTAATGTTTCACTCTTTAATTTTGTACAAAATGAAAAATAAATAAATATATAAAAAATTAAAGCATCATCCCAGAAAAAAACTCATACGGTTTATGATATACCGTGTAATAATTGCAGTAAATGTGTAATACATAATAAGACAAACAAATAAATAAGACAAACATCACACAATCTCGAAGAGAGAATCAAAGCGCATAAATACGCCAAAACTCAAATAACAGCCTAACATAAACATAAAATAACAGAAAAACACAATTTTGATTATAAAAATACAAAGATTTTAGCAACTGGAAAAGACAAAAATGTAGAGAAATGTTGGAAATGTCACACATTCGTTGAAATTTGGACACACAGATAATGAGAGAACAGACATTGAACATCTTGATTCTATTGAAAACGATTTGATAAACCTTCACAAAACATCACATCTCAAAACTCATTTCTTCCAGATCTAACTTCAATTCGACAAACATTAACCAATAATATACTTATTCTGGATAAGTATAAAACTCAACTATATATATATATATATATATATATATATATATATATATATATATATATATATATATATATATATATATAATATATATATATATATATATATATATATATATATATATATATATATATATATATATATATATAATATATATATATATATATATATATATATATATATATATATATATATATATATATGGATATATAAATCACGCTTATTAGAATCACTGGCTTACAATGAGTTTTTCAGAGGTTTCCTCATGGTGAAGAAGACTAAAACTTCCGAAGCGAATGCTAAGCCAGAAATATTTCTCTGATACCTAAAATCAATATATGAAAATATAAAACACTGATTTGATTTTTTTAAACAATAAGTTTGATATTTTGATATCTATAGTAATTCATAAAATTCAATTATTCATTAGTTTCGACAAAGTTGTGATACACAACGAAACGTCAACAAGAATAAAGTTTTTCATATTGAAAGAAGCCTGTTATTGCTAAAAACATTCAGAATAAATTCAGAATATTCTTACAGAATAATTATTCTGTAAGCATCTAAAGAAGTCGTCGTAAAGCATCGACGGAACGCGTCATGCTATTTAGTCAATAAAGTGTAAATCATAAGTTCAAGTGTTCGAATTTAAGTTTATATTGAGAGATAAAGAATATTTAATTTTTCACGAGGTGGTACTTAGAAGATGTTGAATTGAATGTTTCGACAAAGTCATATTTCATTCAATATGTTCCTATGTAGTTAGATTCCAAAAATGTGGTAATCTGTATTTGTTATTCACTGTTCAACACTGATACAATTGTAATGATATCACTTGTAATGTACTGAACTACGTAAGGTTCATTTATTCTTGTTTCTTATGCATCCAACACAATCAGTTCTCAATTGTGGTTCGGTTCTCGAATTCCCTCGATTTTTTAATCTCTGTTCTCAACTCATATTCGATTTGCATGCCATATCTGATTTTCATTGGATATTTAAACAATACATTGAAAATTCTTTTAGAGGGCTAGTTTATTTCTATGGAATATGGAACTCTAGTATTTGGGTAGGATTTTAGTTCTTGAGAACTATCATGAACTTCAAGTATTGAATACTTTTTGATTTTTGGCCTTCGAGATCCATATGGTTAGTGATAACCTCAGTCCTCTCATCAAGCTACGTAGGCATCCAATAATATTTTTCTATTGAACACCTACTTGTAGTACGACGTTATGAAGGGATCCTAAAAGTTCGGAACAAATGTTGGCAGTTGATACCAAGTGCAGGCTATAACGTTATTTTCTATTTCTCTCTATAATATTCTTCTAATTAACATGTATGAAAAGATTGAGCAATGTTCATAAATGTTTGAGATAAAATAATATAGGTTGAGGAATAAAAATTTTTTTCCTTTCATGACATTTTGAAGCTATGCACCACCCCTGAGGGATTTTATGAGTTGATATTGAAAAACAAACAAAGTTCTTTGTTTTTGAATATCAGCAGATTCGACAGTAGATACTCAGCGCGTGATATTATTCGTGACTCTCTGCCGAGAGTAAGGATAAGTATAAAAATTTATGAGCTATTCCCTAATGCCTTTTTCTCAGCCAGAAATCCCATTCTTTCCGATTACATTATAATTTCGAAGTGGATTCATTTGCTGAATATCGAAATCAATCTCTACATTTCCTTTTCTTGTTGGTGACTATTAATCCACGTTGAATGTCACCAAAAAACTGTCTATCCGTCGTTACTTTTGCAATTCAGATCATTCTCATGAATAAACATTGAAGTGTCAATTAAGATATGAATAGGTTGTCCCAAATGTTGACCTTTTTAAGGTAATTTTAATAATCATTATTTGCGAAATGGCGAATGCGCTGCACTATGAAAAAGACCGCCAAGTTTTCGTATCACCTCTTCATTTGTATATATTTGATTAAAAATATTCAAATTGATAATTGATGAAATACGCATTACGAAGTTTCGAAGTACTACTTCTTTATCAAATGCTGAATTAATACTATAAACTACTATATACTATAAAATACTATAATAATATTAATCCAGCGTTTGATAAAGAAGTAGTACTTGAAACGTCGTCATGCGTATTTTATATTAAATTTGAGAAAATTCTAAAAGATATTTAAACGAAAATAGCGGTTTGTTAATAAATAAAAATATGAGATTCACATTGATAGCTCCTTTGTTCTTCAATAATTCCACGTTGGGATTTTTTGAAAATATATTCAAATAGAATGTTTACGTTTCTCAAAATTATACAGTGTTTAACTACTCAGTTTCATCGATCATAACTGCCCAATGCAATAGTGCCGAATCTGTGAAAATAATGAAAGGAAAAACATCAATGATGAATATACAATTGACATAAAACAATACAAAAATTCTCTGAAATTTCATCGAAATCTGAATAAATCTCATTGCTGAGATATTCTCACAACAAGATATTCTGAACGAATCGAGCAGTAGAGGCACTATAACTCATTTCGTCGAAAATAAATAACATATTCGAAACTAAATAACACCGTTTTCTTATATACTGAATTAAGTCTACAGTCTGAAAATATTTCACATTGCATTCGACGTGTTTCCTACGGAAACCGTGGAAATCAAATTACAACATTTCCAAAGAAATACATGGCATCGTTTGAACTTTATCGTTGATTTTATCAAAGCGTCATATTTTCAATTTTTTTTTACTTGCCGTATATTCGCTGAAATCAAAAGGAATGAATGTTAGATGAAATGTTCAGCTCACTACAGGCTATGGAAGGAAAATAGAAATGGGTTGAGAGGAGGTTAGGGAAGTTTTCGAGTCAGTAAAAAAGTCGCAGTTTTGACGAGATAACTAAATCTAAATGATGAACTGTTTATCATCTGCATCTGATGAAGCCACTGTGTTTATTTATTTATTTATTTCTTTAGTTATTTATTTATTTATTCATTTAATTGATTTATTCATTCATTTATTTATTTATTTATTTATTCATTTATTTATTTATTTATTCATAAATTCATTTATCTATTTACAAATACACCACTCATCAGCTTGGGCCAATTACTGAGTGGGAAAAAACAATATAGTTTACAACTTATAAAAAAATGAAACTAGATATAATATCAATAATGTACAAACAATGCACATGAACGAAAACTCTGTGGGCAAGCTGACATTAAGGCTCACCCACAAGATACAGAAAAAACTAATATCTGAAAAACTTATAACTAAAATACAGTCAGGCGAGAGCTCGTCTGATATCACCAGGCACGCATGCAAATATGTCGATGACGTCATGAAAAGGCTCAGTCAGTAGAAATTTTATGAAGTGGTGAAAAAGCCAGAACATTAGTACGAGCTAGAGGTGGATAAAACATGTTCATATTCCTACAAATTATTCTCGGAACACTGAAATTTATGAGGGAAAGAAGAAAAGAACAATCAACAGAAAACCTTATCAGCTTGTATAGGAACATTATTCCCAAATATTTCCTACGTGTCTCAAGTGATGAAACATTAAATTTTGTAGTAAGTAACTCATGATTTATACCTCGTTCTGGATACACACCGTCGGAGCAAAACCATATATATTTCAAAAATCGCCTTTGCACGGATTCAAGATTCCCTATATTACACACGTATCCTGGATTTCAAACGACACTGGCGTGTGTTGGCGAAACAATATTGTTATGTTTATCTTAATCATAGTGAAAATCAAAACTACTTAGTTTTATTTAAATTATAATTCAATACCTATTAAAAATTTCAATTTTCAAATTTCATTTATCAAATGAAAGACAAAAATTGGCTTTCAATTCAGTAGGGCGAGATTTTTAATTAAATTTCCTTCAGCAAAATTTTCGATTTATTCCAGAATCTATAACTAAAGCGTATGTAGTTATAAAAAGGGGTTGTTGAAGTGTTCATTCATGGTAAGTTGCATTGTTACAGCACATTAAATCAAGGGCAAACAACAGACAGTTGCTCCATCTAGCGGTTCGCATGCAGTGCTTGAGGCCACGTCCCTGTCCATCGCACCATGAAAATTATGCTAGAATAGCTGTTCAGAGGTATAATTTCAGCATGGAAATATATTGAATTAATGAGATGAAATTTCAACTGAACACTCAAATATTAAATTTATATGTTGATTGCTCCTAAAAAGATGAAGCTGAAATTGATAAACTGGGAATATTACAAGAAGATATAATGCAGAACTTTTTTCATAAGAAATGCAGATAAATTTTGACAAATTTCAATATGTCTCTCGATCAGAAATTTGTCTCTATTGACATGTATTTAAGGCCCGTAAAAAATTTTACTCCTTACCTACCCGAAATAATGTGTTAACTAAACGAAGACGTGAGATTAAAGAGTAATCTATATCAAAGTCAGTTAGTTTTTATTATTGAGTCAAGAAACGAAACTTTCAATAATTTCACTCAGGAATTTGTATAGTTAAAGCGAAAATTATTCCTCATTTTTATTATTCGGATATTACTGAACGAATCTGAATTCTTGTACTGAACAATTTTCACCTCAATTTGCTGATAAATTCTTAACGATAATTGGGACACACTTCTCAAGAACCACAAGTGTCAGCTACGTTTCTCTATTACTTTCTGAATAAATTTCCAGTACAGAACATTTTTCCGGTATATCATTATATTGATTACATTTCACGAAGAATTTTATTATTCTCAAATAGACACCGAGCTTCTGCAAGATTCATAGAACCATGAATAAATAAGACTATCGTTCCAATGAATTGCTCTCGATCTTTGCTACTCCGGTTGAACGAACGATTCTTCTGCACGAAATCACTATTTTATTGATGAATGCTCAATTTAAATGCCCAATTTCGTGATTTCCTTCTGCCCTCTCACCATCGTTTGTAATTTTACACCATTAACAATGACTCTTTTACATTTTAATGATATTTCATTATGAGAAACCTGCATACCCCATAATGATGTTGAAAATGGTCACTAAAAAACAATTGATTTCAAGTTCGCCGCTGCGAAAAGTAGATAATAAGCGAGTAGATCCGGTGTATTTTTCTGAAAATACTTGGGAAGTTAAAAGAAGTGTTCATGTACTTGCAACAGCTTTCAAAAGAAGTTTATCTTTATGCATTGAATTATTTCTTTAGTTTAACAATCGTAGTTTCACAACTATGCGATTCAAGCTTCAAGTCACTTTTATTACAACTCAAATTACATTACGAAAAATCAGGAACACGTTTCTATTTTCGCAAATCACAGTATGTTATTCGCTGGGAGCATTAATTCTTGAACAGAGAAGAAAACTCTTATATATATATATATATATATATATATATATATATATATATATATATATATATATATATAAAAATATAAAAGACGTGTCTTATATATATATATATATATATATATATATATATATATATATATATATATATATATATATATATATATATATAAGACACGTTGTCAGCTAATTTCAGTGATAACGAAAAAACAGGACTCAAACAGTCCTGTTTTGTCGTTATCACTGAAATTAACCGACAACGTGTCTTATATGTGTTAATTATTTTATTTTACGGACTCATGTTCTTTTCTCCTGAAGAATTCATGAAATATGACGAAATATTGAGAATATAAAATAAAGAGTTTTATTATTAACTGAACCGCAATCCCGAAAAATTCGATTTGAATATATATATATATATATATATATATATATATATATATATATATATATATATATATATATATTTAAAATTGATTTGTTGCCTGTTTAAGATAGTTTATTTCAAATGTTTTCAGCAATAACAGGCTTACTTCAAAGTGAAAAACTTCATTTACGTTGACGTTTTGTTGTATATCAGAACTTTGTCAAAACTAATGAATAATTGAATTCTATGAATTACTATATATTTTAAAATTTTTTAAAATGAATTTTTTGAAGAATAAGTTTGAGATTTTGATATCTATATTAATTCATAAAATTCAATTATTCATTAGTTTTGACAAAGTTGTGATATACAACGAAACGTCAACGAAAATGAAGTTTTTCACATTAAAATGAACCTGTTAAAAATAATAAAAATATTAAAAACAAATCTATATATATATATATATATATATATATATATAAATATATATATATATATATATATATATATATATATATATATATATATATATATATATATATATATATATATATATATATATATATATATATATATATATATATATATATAAATATTTAAGGTAAATATTTCTCTAACATTTATCCCTTGAAGGATAATGGAGACATCACATCGTACACGTTCATATATCTAGCTCTACTATAACATTCTCTTGAATAATTTCAATTTTTCAAATGAATGTTCTAGTGTTCTTTTTCTTATATATATATATATATATATATATATATATATATATATATATATATATATATATAATATTTAATAGTGTTGGCGTTTACTTGATGTAAATCCATTGTAATTGAAAATAAGTTAAAACTCAAATACTTGAATTTTTGATTTACACTTTATTGACAAACATAGCATGACGCGTTTCGTCATTAGAAACGCGGCAGAATAACAGAAGAGATGCTACCAGAAGTCGTTTGTAACGTCGAAACGCGTCATGCTATGTTGTCAATAAAGTGTAAATCGAAAGTTCAAGTGTTTGAATTTTAGTTTATATCCAATACATGTAATACATAAATAATGTTTGATGCAAAAAAAAAATTTTTGTCACACTTTTTTTCACTTTCATTTATATATATATATATATATATATATATATATATATATATATATATATATATATATTTATATAATATTTAGTGATTGTTCATTATTTTCTACACACTCAACAAGTCTAAAAAATATTTTTCTAATGTTTTTGTTTAAATGAAAATCGTTCCAGAATATGCATTTATAACACATGTACCAATACAAGTTGATAGATACTACAAGTTCGAATTTGAAATTTAATGAACGGAACATTTTCATAATGATATTTTCTACTGACCAACAATTAGAAGATAATAACGAATACCATTTAAATAACGTATTATAACAATTGAAGCTCTTCAGCAACTGTAGAGAATAGGAGCTCAACAACAATCACTGAAATTAATTGCTAGTTAACCCAAAATCTGTTCTTCTGTCATGCAAATACTCCTTGTAGGTGCAAATGTGTATGTTGGGAAATTTTGTGATGCCATTCCAACAAGATTTGTTTGTTAGCTTGAATCTGACAGCTTTCTCGGTGTAGGTATCCTCCGTTCATAATCGTTGAACAATTTGAATAATGAGGATTTATACAACTGCATACATTTTCTTGAATGAACTTGATAGCTTACTTCATTTGAAAAATCAAAAAGTATATAATACCATCAAAATAGTACTTCGATTTCTTCTGAAACTTGTTAAGTTCCAACTGTTTTAAAAGGATTGTTATGTTCATTATCTATTATATTCATATGAACTATTACTGTCGAGTCTATTTTCTCATTAATATGAAATATCAACTGATTTTCTTACATTACTTTATAAACATCATTGAACCTACTCACCAACGTAACCTAACTTACTTGAGCAGTAACCTAACTTAACTTAATTGAGAAGTAAGTTAGACTAGGTACAGATATTTGTATTTAGCCGATTTTTCTCCTTTATACTCGAAGTTACTCAAAATAAACACTGAATTGAAAATTAAATTAAACTAGTAGAGTCTAATTGAAAATTCGGGTTGAATCTGAATTTGATCCAATTGTTTTGAAATTGCTCTCAATTGCTCATTTCTCCTCTATACTGGAAGTTACTCAAAATAAACACTGAATTGAAAATTAAATTAAACTAGTGGTGTCTAATTGAAAATTCGGGTCGAATCTGAATTCGATCCAAATGTTTTGAAATTGCTCTCAATTGCTGATTTTTCCTTTATAGTCGAAGTTACTCGAAATAAACACTGAATTAAAAATTAAATTAAACTAGTAGAATCTAATTGAAAATTCGGATTGATTCTGAATTTGATCCAAATATTTTGAAATATAAGATCTGAGAACAGAAATTTTTCAATATAGTCCTGATGATCATTTCGTAAAAAAATCCCATTAATTTGGTCAAATACAAAATACTGGGAGAAGTAATCTACAATCAGAAATAGAACTTCCTTAAATAGCAGTGGGGCAGTTCTGAATACTTTTGTTTTCGAGTAGCAGAAACTATTTTCCAGATATTTAATGTCTGTGATATAAAGTGTACAATCTTAGAATAATTTTCTTTGTCTAAGCCGAAACGACTGAAGCGGTATTTATGGGTATATTTTCAAAATAGTTACAGAAACTAGGATATTCTCTTTGGGCTTTACGGCATAACGTTTAAACTCCCTTTCAGGGCCATAAAACATTTTCCATAATTTATGGCAGATATGCGAAGTGCCAAAGTTACAGACACTAACTTTTTAACCTAATTTAGCTTCGAAACTTCAGAGAGATTTGATTTCACAGGGTTATATCCCTGAATTGAATTACTGAAAGAAATCCTGGTAAATTCATACTCGTGTCCTACACTAATGCATGGCCTAATAAATTTTGTATTTTTATCGTAATTTTTCATGTTTTACAAGGTGCCCAGGAAGTAAGGGGATATTTTTGAATTCATTCTGAAAAGTATGTCACAATTTCTACTTTTTCATTGAATTCACAAATAAGGATTCAGAAATTACTTGAAGACAATTATGTTATCCAAATGTTGAGCCTCACACAGCAGGCACTTTTCTAACCGCAATCAGAAATTAGCTGTCACAGGTCTGCACATTTTTCTAGAAACAGTGACCATTTTCATACTGCCCGGTTATTCTTCAATTGTGTTACAAAGGGTTTGTGGTGGTTTGCATTCTAATTTTGTTCTACTAATCTCCATGGGAAAAAATCAAAAGGTGTTAGATCGGGGCTTCTCGGCTGGCGTTTAGAGTGCCTCAAAGAGAGATCACGCTTTTCTTGAAAAAGGTTGACAGTTACCAGTGGTTGGTTGGAGATGTAGCAGGTGGTCAACATTTCTGAAACCAATAACGAAACGTTTATTGAAATCTTGCGACTATCAAACGCCTTCTTCTGGTAGAAGTGAAATCTCCTTGAAGCACCATCATCTGGACCCCTAGTCCCGATCTTATACTCCTTGATTATTAGTTATAGAAATAGCGCAGATAAAAATGTTCATACCGAGAAACCACAATTTTCCCTTCAATTAAAGGACAACATCTGCAGAGAAATGGTTTTATTGGTATGTATAGGTTCCTCTCACAAGATCTTGTCTTTCCACTCGAAAAATTGTACTACATCCAGAATTATAGTTTCCCGCATTATCACATATTTGAAATATATAAAATATTTGAATATATATATATATATATATATATATATATATATATATATATATATATATATATATATATATATGTGAAATTTCAATTGTCGTTGGGTTTACAGGTTGTGAAATAAGATATAACTATATTTACTTTGTATAAACGTTTTGGCTTATCCGCCTTGTTCAATATAGGTATTATAATAATAATATAGGTATAATAAATCTGAAAACAACACACATTTCTACAACACACAGTTATAAGATATACATATAATATATAACTCAGTTTATAGGTAATTAACATTTGCACTATATGTTCCTCTATAATAGGTCAGTTTTAAACTGTCTGATGAGTGAGCCCTTGTATGTAAAAATAAAAAATAAATGAAAATAAAAAAAATTTCATTATATATTTTCAGATTTCTAAATATTATAAAACCTATATTGAACAAGGCGGATACGCCGAAACGTTTATACAAAGTAAATATAATTGAATATAAACTTAAATTCAAACACTTGAACTTATGATTTACATTTTATTCACTACATAGCATGACGCGTATCGTCGTTACAAACGACTTCTTCAGATGCTTACAGAATAATACAGCTTACAGTCAACAGTTGACTCCGAAGAGTAGGCAGGTTGAGACTTCGGAGTTAACTATTAGAAACGATTTGGCTCGTGGAGTAGGCAGATTGAGGCCACGCAACCGAATTATTTCTTATCGTCCCTAGTTTCCCTCATTTGGTTCGTGGAGTAGGCAGATTGAGGCCACGCAACCAGGTAACCTTTCCTCATTTTCATTCATTCAGTTCGTGGAGTAGGCAGATTGAGGCCACGTAACCGAGTAACCCTTACCTTTACTAATTTATTCCAACTCCTGAAGATGGCTTCACAACGGAAGCCTAAACGTCGAGATTATATAAATCTAGAACGCGGCTCATTCCGAGAACCAAGTTTTTTTATATATATATATATATATATATATATATATATATATATATATATATATATATATATATATATATATATATATATATATATATATATATATATATATATATATATATATATATATATATATATATATATATATATATATATATATATATATATATATATATATATATATATATATATATATATATATATATATATATATATATATATATATATATATATATATACCGGGACATGTTCCACAATTCAATTGGTAGACACCTGATTTGTCTTCTCTTTTAATTTTGTTTTTATTGTTCTTAATGTGTCTCGATAAATTATTGTTCGTTTCAAATGAAATATTAAAATTATGTTTTCTTAAAAAGGTTTTGACTTTTTGACTGACGGTTCCAAAGTATGTCAAACTATTATATTTACGATTTCTTTTTTCTAATAAGGAAATACTAATCTTCGAGTTTTCCGATAGAGTTTTTTGTCCAGAATTTTTGACACTAGTTCGCTTTCATAATTATTATTAACCGCAATCTGTTTAGTGATGTTCAGTTCTTTATTGAAATTTTCTTTTGATAAAGATATATTAGTTAATCTGTGTATTATACTTTGAAACGCTGCCATTTTATGTGGATATGGGTGTCATGAGGAGTTGTGTCTTATGGTATCCGTATGGAAAGGCTTATAGAAAATAGAAAAATCAAATTTATTATTTAATCTTGTGATTGTCAAGTCTGAAAAATTAATGTATTTATCAGATTCTATTTCGGTTGTAAATTTTATATTAGGATGAGTTCAAGTGAATTTAAGTTTATATTCAATCATGATGGATTTACATCAAGTAAACGCCAACACTATAAAATATTTACTATTAAATATTTAAAAGTAAATGTAGTTATATCTTATTTCACAACCCGTAAACCCAACTACAATGCAAATTATATATGCGCAACAGTTAAATAGCACAACTTTTATGTATATGTGTATATATACCTACACATATTTTTTTAAATATTTTTAGCAATAACAGGCTATTTAGAATTTTAACATTGTAAAATCCAAATATTTCAAATCTTCATTTTTTTTCATTAAATTCAATTATTCATTAGTTTTGATGAAGTTGTGATACATAATGAAATGTCAACAGAAATAAAGCTTTCAACATTGAAAATAGCCTGTTATTGCTAAAAATATTAAAAGTATAACTATCTGAAATAAGAAATAAATTAATTTTGTAATATATATATATATATATATATATATATATATATATATATATATATATATATATATATATATATATATATATATATATATATATATATATATATATACAATTTATTGAAATTGTATTGTATTTATCATCGGGATATTTCCTCGATTTTTGCTGTCTTGATCTATTTGTATACTAATGAAAAAGTTCAGGTTCTGTGAATTGCATTGAGTGATACATATTTTCATATAAACAGATCCTGATAGCTTTCATATTTTCAGAAGGAATTGAAATTTGTAAATAAATAAGAGACTATATTTTCAACAAGAATATCCGTTAACGTCGCCAATATCCTACACAAACCGCACTGGGCTGTCGATTTCCTCCTACGGGAACCAAGTTGGAGACAAATCTTTCCTATCCAATGACACTCGACAAATCTAATTGAATACCAAACATTCCAGCAGAAATCGATTACAGGCATAGTGTTTATCGACTTCGGATGTTCCAAACCTCAATTGATCTCCTGGCATCCAATTACACAAAGTTCAATCTCTAAGCAGGCCAGACAAACACATGTATTCGTCTTAGATGTACGAAGGAAACGGGGGAAAACAGGCCAGATCTAATATCTCCCTCTTCTTCACGTTGAAATCTCAACCGAATCCCTGCTTTTCACCACCTCAGTCTCAAATTTCCAAAGATTTGTTGTACGATGGAACTATTTTACTTTCTCATCATACCAAATACGGAAATTCCAATGGGGGAATTTCACGTCATTTTGTTTTCAACCTCTCGAGCCACTGTATCGGAATATTCACAACAATTATTGGAATGACAAAATTAGTTAATAATAATAATAATAATAATAATAATAATAATAATAATAATAATAATAATAATAATAATAATAATAATAATAATAATAATAATAATAATAATAATAATAATAATAATAATAATAATAATAATAATAATAATAATAATAATAATAATAATAATAATACATTTATTTCCAACAGATATACATCCAATTACAGTGAAAAAATTACAAAAAAATTACAATTTATAAAAAATTACAAATTGTACACAAATAATAATAAATAAGAAAAAATGAACGATAAAAAAACAAAAATAGAGAGTGTAAGCGAATATGTATATACAACGAAAAAATTTATGTAAAATAAATATAAATAGTATTGAACAATAACCATAATTTTAAATAACTAAAAATAAAACTAAATATTGTCTATTACAAAGTTGCGTATGGTCAGCAGAAGTTGACCAAGTAGTAACGAAATATGTTTGATGAATAAAAATAAAATTAAAATCGATTGCAATAGTACCATCTAGTAAACAAATGAAACAACTAAATTTAAAATAATATTTTTAACTAAGTCATATACAAAACAGAAGTTCAGGAACATATCACGACATCCCATTGCGCTGTTCTGAGTGGCATGCCAAGATAACTGATAGCCGATCAAAATAGATATCACATCGACCACAACACCCATCATAAAGATTACATATACGGTTGATAGAAGAACGTGACATAACATTTGATCTGCTGTAAGTGACATAGAATGTATTATTCCGCCTCAGACCAGGCCTTGGTTCGCGAATTTTCATTTTGCTTAGAAGAAATGGTGAGTCAATCGAATTGTGCAAAATTTTGAAGAGAAACGTTAGGCCGAACCGTTCACGTCTCAACTTCAATTATTCAATTCCCAAACTATCGGTTTGGATGGAGTGGTCGAAGCCTCTAGAAGGATATTGCCCATAACATCTGAATACTTCAAACATTTCCTCTGAACTGCCTCCAAGTCGACCATATAATTAATGTACACAGGAGACCAAATTATAGACGCATATTCCAGTTAGATACAATTCATTAATGAAAATTTTTTATATATTTGAATTTCAAAATATTTTTCTTCGTAAAATTTTTCTTTTCATATACTTTTGCATGGTATCTTCTACATAAAAATTTATTATCACAGTTATGGTGAAGGTCAATCCTCTAATTTAGCGTTAGAAATGTACAATGTGAAAATTGAATGATTGTCCTTTATTATAATTGTTATTTATGGTGTTTCATATTTTACACTCTTCGCAGTTTTTACAAAACTTCAGATATGAAAAATATTATTTAGATACCTTGAATATAACTGAAATGTCATATGCTCAGATAACTAGCGAAACCTCTATGGATAAATATTTCGCTTCATCATTATTTTTGAGAAACCAGGTACATCATTCGTTGATGACAATCATAATTCCTTACTTTTAATAGTAATATATTTGCAAGATATATGAATAAAGTACTGAGTTATACGCTTGTAACAGGTGTTTTTTTTAGAGGTATAGAACTTTAAGTTGGCATTACTGTTAAAGATGGCGGCCGATTTTACAGCTGAGAAAAGATTTATTCTCAGTTTGGTTTGGCAATTCATCGTGAATGGACTTACGCCTGAACAACGTTTGCAAATTGTTCAATTTCATTTCGAAAATAATGGTTCTGTGCGATGATACGTATCGATGATGAAGCGCACTTCTGGTTGAATGGCTACGTCAACAAACAAAACTGCCGCATTTGGAGTGAAGATAATCCTCAAGTGTATGTCAAAATACCGTTACATTCAGAAAAACTGACTGTTTGGTGCGCTTTAAGGGCTGGTGGAATCATTGGTCCGTACTTCTTCAAAAACGATGATGTCCAGAACGTTACAGTCAATAATGATGATCGGTATAGAGCCATGAATACTAACTTTTTCATTCCTGAATTGAACAACCATGATGTCCAGGAGCTGTGGTTTCAGCAAGACGGCGCAACATGTCACACAGCTCGTACCACAATCGATTTATTGAAAGACGTTTGGTGACCGCCTAATTTCACGTTTTGGACCTGTGAATTGGCCTCCAAGATCTTATGATTTAACATCGCTAGACTAGTTTCTGTGGAGATATGTAGAGTCATTGGTCTATGCGGATAAGCCAAAAACTCTAGACCATTTGGAAGACAATATTCGCCGTGTTATTGCCGATATACGGCCACAAATGATTTGGAAGAAGTCATCGAAAATTGGACGTCGAGATTGGACTACATCCGAGCCAGCCGTGGCATTCATATGCCAGAAATCATATTTAAAATGTAATGCCACAAGATTATTTTTCGAATAAAAAAAATTCTTGTCAATCGAATGATCCATCGTTGTTTTATTGTAATTTAAAGTTCTATACCTCTAAAGAAAAACACCCTTTACAAGACGTGTAGAAACTGTTATTATTACTCATCTTAATAAAACCAAAGCACCTTCTTAACTGTACGCTCTCCTCAACATTGATAGAATGAAAGACAAAGATAAGCATAGATATTCATGCACAGGGACTCTTTAGGGTTTATGTACAGAGGTGGCAACGGTGACAAATTTCGAATAGGTGAGAAATATCAAACATCGTTTTCCGTCGTAAAGTTTACACAATTGGGCGCAGCGTGTTGTGTCTTGAATTTAATATAACAGCTTAGAAATTCAGCAACGTATCGTTGAATAAGATACCGGTGAGAACTTTCCGCAGAATTCTACGAAAATCTATTTCAGATTATTCTATAGTATTATAAGGATGCTTTGAATCAATCAAGAACTTTCATTTAATAATAATGGAAATAAGCAATGCTTTTATTGAGTACTCTACTTCAACAATAGAATATAAAAAAGGCGAAGATTAGTATAAGCTACTGAACTTAACCCCTTTTGAATGAAAAGTGTAATCAGTAAAGGGATCCATCAGCAAAAGAACGCAACTGCGCAATATTGAATACCTTATTAAAGTTAGATACGTGAATAGGATAAAGAAGAGGGCTCAGCACTGAATCATGTGGTACCCTCAAAGTTACAGTTACAGATATACCAAGTTCAGTGTCGCAGTGAAACCAGCTATCAAATAATCCAGGAAAAAGTCAATCTCCACACCTTAAATTCTATAATATTCTAGCATCGCACAGAGAAGCGCATTATTCAAAGTATCGAAGGCTTCTGAGTAGTAAACCATCACCATTGATAAAATATTTGAATCTTATTTAAAAGTCGAAATTATGCTATAAATAAATTCAGTTCATTTACTTGACATATGTTTCGGGTTGTAACTCTATGGTCAAGAATTAAAGATAAAAGTTTAGCATACTAAAATAAATTAAACTCTTGGCTTAATGTTTCACGATTTATTTAACAATATGTATAGTCAACATGTTTCGAGCGTTAGCTCATTTTCAAGACTGTTCTTTTTCAGTCTTGAAAATGAGCTAACGCTCGAAACATGTTGACTATACATATTGTTAAATAAATCGTGAAACATTAAGCCAAGAGTTTAATTTATTTCAATATTCAATTATGTTTCACCAAGAGTTAAGCGAATTCAATCTCATTAAAAGTTTAGCAGCCTGAATCAACGTTCAAATGAATGAAATGAATTGCGTGACCAGCAATTTAGCAAACTTAAAATTTGGAAGAAATTGATTACTATAGTAGCAGAAAAAATGGCGTTATTTTTTGGTCATGTGATTAGAGTAAATGCCCATGAAAGACTCATCTAAAAAGGGACAGTACCTAGTAGAAGATCGAAGGAAGGTTTTCACAAGATACACTGAACTTTTAACGGATCTAACTAGCAAGACCTTCAGCTAATATCATGAAAGACGGCAGAAATTAGACAAGAATAGAAAGCTATCAGGAATTCATGGCTTCGCGATGTTAAAAACTCAGTGAAAGACTACGTAGAAGAACATTTGATCTAGAAATTTGACATTATACACTAAAACATGTTATTTTATATTATATATAACTGTCTCGCTGCAAAAATTGAACAAAATTTTTAAAACCTGTCGATTTCTGCTTCTAATATTTTTGTGATAACAGAAAACTTCTCAATTGAAAATGACTTCCTTTTGAATTTTTATTTTGACTTTTCATCGATATTTTTATATTTGTTTCCTGTAGCTGTCTCAATTCATATATTCAAATTCTTGGAGCTGGTGTTTGACAATGTTTGGGCATTCGAAGTTAACGATTGATGCTTATTGTGATGTTACAAAAATCATAATATTAATTTTTCAACGAAAGAGGATAATTGAATATAAATTCAAATTCAAACACTTGAACTTATGATTTACACTTTATTGACTACATAGCATGACGCGTTTCGTCGTTACAAACGATTTCTTCAGATGCGAACAGAAAAATGACAACAAATTTGAGAAGAGGTGAAAATATGAAGAATTTGGAGTTTTTCCTGAGATATTCCATTCTGAAATCTAATTTTTATTACCTGTAGAGGTTCAACAAGAGTGAATTGTTTAATTCTATTTGTTCATTGAGCAAATGTCCAGAATTTTTATGCCGATTTATTTCCACTATTTCCCAAAAATTTGACTTCTTTTCTGTATATTATGTAAAATTTTGAAATTCGTATCAAAAGTATGGTTTTCTGTTAATAAATGGATAGCAGAATTCGAATTGCTTTTGGTACTCTCGAAACTATATTTATGTTCCTGTATTTTAGTACCGAAATTTCTACTAGTTTTACCTATATATATATATATATATATATATATATATATATATATATATATATATATATATATATATATATATATATATATATATATATCTTGAAATTGATTTATTGCCTGTTTAAGATATTTTATTTTGAAAGTTTTTAGCAATAACAAGCTTTTTTTGATATGAAAAAGTTTATTTTTGTTAACGTTTCGTTGTTATATTACAACTTTGTCAAAACTTTTGAAAACTTTTTTATATTTATATATATATATATATATATATATACCGGGACATATTCCACATTTTAATTGGTAAACACCTGATTTGTCTTCTCTTTTAATTTTGTTTGTTTTTATTGTTCTTAATGTGTCTCGATAAATTATTGTTCGTTTTAAATGAAATATTAAAATTATGTGTTTCTGAAAAGGTTTTGACTGACTGTTCCAAAGTATGTTGAACTATTAAAGTTAAAATTTCTATCAGAATGATGAGGAAATACTAATCGCAGAGCTTTGTGATAGAGTTTTTTGCGAAGAATTTTTGACACTTGTTCCCTCTCATAATTATTATTAACCGCAATCTGTTTAATACTGTTCAATTCTTTATTCTTCTGACTAAGGTATATTAGTTAATCTATTATGTACCATACTGTGGAACGCTGCCATTTTATGTGGATATGGGTGGTATGAGGAGTTGTGTATTACGGTATTCGTATGGGAAGGCTTATAAAAATTAGAAAAACCAAATTTATTATTCAATCTAGTAATTGTCACGACTAAAAAATTAATGGATTTATTTGATTCTCTTTCGGTTGTAACTTTCATATTCGGATGAACTGCATTAATGAAATTCTCAGAATTTTTTGATAAACGATCGGTGCCAGTAAAGCAGGTGATTATACCATCTACATATCCGTACCAGAATACAAAGTGTTTGAAATTCGTGTTTTTTCGAATACTATTTTCCAACTGATCCATAAATATCTCGGCTAAAAGAGGACGTAACGGATTTCCCATTCTGAGAGTAGTGAGACCACTCTCACTACTATAAATCTTATCATTGAATATAACGTGTAAACCTATAAAAATATAAAGTGATAATCATAGGTTCAACTGTTTGAATTTAAGGTTATATTCAATTTTAATGGATTTACATCAAGTCAACGCCACACTATTGAATATGAAGAAGGATAACTTTACACTGTATCAGAAGCTCCTTCTTGTTTCACTCTTACTGTGTATTTTTTCATGTAAAGCCATGTAAAATATTCTCCATCTCTTTCATCAATCAATTTTATGTATGTAAATAAGAAGCCGGTATCAAGAGCATTGATACAGAGATATATTCAAACGCAGTTTCAATTCTGAATTTATAAGTAAGAAATCATCGATTAAATTAATATTGACATTTCCAGTTGCCGTACGTTCTGGCGGTGAATTACGACGGACATGGGGCCCTACTGCCTCCCCAGATGAATATTACATCAACTGGTGTGATTCCGACATCTGTGCAGACATTTAGGTATGTATATCCCTTTTAGATTTCGAACATCATTATTATGAATTTGAAGAATCATAATCGCGAGAGACTCTTTTACTCGGAAGTTTTCGTACAATTTTGTCCGAATTCAGATTGTGTTTGAATACACATTTCCTGCTTGACTTGATTCCTCCATTTGCGAATAAATATATAATGCTTCTATGATGAGAGTAACAAACAGAAGCATTTTTTGAAATCTGGTTTCTTGGCAAGTTAGTAGTGCAAATTCTGAAAATATTAGTACGTTAAAAATTCTATATTTCGTACCGAAATGCGGTCCCTCGTCAGGAACTGGAAATATATCAAGTTGTGCGAAGTTATAAAAATATAACAAACCGAAAGTTACCGAAAGTTAAGCAGCCGGAATGATATGAGGTACGAACTAATTCTGAAATAATAAAACTGTTTGTAAATTCAATACCTGAAAAGTTTTACCAGCACATTATATAGAGGTTAGAAATAACACAGAGCAGGTTCACTCAGAATGATCGGAGATCTCAGAGATATCAATTATTGAGATCTCACCGATTTGAACCATCAACCAGCCTATCCAAAGACAGGATCATATGCCTCAAATTGACTAAATAAGATTTTTTATAAATGTTATTATGAAAGAATTATTATGATGGAACACAAGAAAAATCCTTTTCGTATGGTTAACTAGACGAAAAAAACTTTTCATGCGATGTCCTCTATTAAAAACTTTAACAGTAACAGCAATAGGAAACCGATATACACAATTTGAGTCATATTTACAGTTATCTCCTGTCGATGAATTGGTTGGTTGATAGTTTAGATCGGTCAGACCGTTAAATACGATGACACATATGTGTCTGTGATCTCCATTTTTTCAAACATGATCTGTGTTTTTTATAACCTCTATGTAAAACCTGAATCTTTCATTTAGGATTTACATCTATAACAGCAGCTGCAAATCATAAAATGGAAACGAACAAGAAAGGGAAAAAATGGCCCCCTTCCTTCGATGCGGCGTTATTCTTAACTTCCTAACCTCGGGCTGAGAACGTATGCAATAACATTGATTTCACGAGTAATTCTTCGAAATATACTCCACACGAGTTTTTCAAATTTCTTTCGTAAGGGGAAGGAGAAATTATTTCACTGCTTTTCACCAACAAGCTTGTTTCATTTCAATCCATCTCTTTCAGGACAAATTTGTGTTCCTTGTAAGCCCGTCAAGTTAGCCAACTTTGTTTTATGACGTCTCCAACGCATATGCCATCTTCTATTGTAAATTTCTCTCATATGACTGCTGTATTTGTTTTCAGAGATACCAGTATACATCTCGTTTTAGATTGTAAAGCAAGTTCAATTGCTGTGCTTATAATATTTATACATTTTTATATTCTTAGTAGATATATATCATTTTTGGTAACTTTTAACTCATATACCGACATATACGTCTTACCCGGGATTGAAACCCAGATCTCGTCCTGCGCAGGACCGTCAAGCCGTTATTTGAAATCTCGGTTCCTCTTAATTGTATTTGGTGTCTTGAGTTTCATTGGTTTCTGATTTATGCCTCATGCTTATCCAACTGAAAAGTAGGAATGATATCGATGATTATGTTGGTATTTCTGCAAAATGTAAAATATTTTTCTACCGAATTCAATGACTTCCATTGTCGAAAATAACTCAAAGTCAAGATAGAAGATTCACAAAGCGAAAGAGAAAACTTTATAAGATAAGGATAAGATGAAGGAAAGGAATATGATACTAATATTGACATTGAAATTCGAATAATTTTCAGGTACATACTGCATATTATCTGCGGTATTAATGAATTTATTGAAATTATAATTATGTATTTCTTAAGATGAAGTTAGATACCTTTGAATTTTTGCGGCAATACAAAGACTAAGTGTTTCCATCTGATACTCTTGCTTCGAATTTAACTTAATATGAGTATACCTATATGGCCACGAATAAGCATTTGGTGCTACGTAGAATAAATATTAGTTGATTTGTTGTTTACCGCAATGATAACTATTGCATATGATGATTTTTAATAACCAATTTGATGTTTATTTTCGCTTATAGGGTTAGACTCATGTGTACGGGTGCCAAAAGTGCTGAAATTGAAGTGAAAATACACCTCAAAGTTGCTTCACATGGTCAATTATACAATGAAACCATCCTCAACTTCCGCAGAAACAAGATCTGTCATAAGGGTAAGTATTTGGTTTTGAATATCCAATTCAAAATTTTACAATAATAAATGATCTATTCGAAAATATCAAAGATCACATTCTAGGCAAATATAAAAATCAACAATCCTCATTTTCAAATGGTTTATCGAAAAACGGCTGTACACATTTGAAAAATGGAAAAATTTTCGAATATGCCCCCACCAAAATTGAGAAAAATCTTCGATTATAAGATGAATCTAAAAATAAATTTTCTGAAAGATCTTGAATACATGTATAGAATATTTTAGTGAAGCGGAAAACCATGTTATATTCGAACGAAACCATTTCGCCCCTTCAATACGAATGAAACTTAAATTCCTATTGTCAAACATAATAGAATAGTTATAAAAATAATAATAAGTCTTTATTTTCCTATAGGTGAAAACACCCAGTTACAAGAAATATTCAAATATACATATATATATATATATATATATATATATATATATATATATATATATATATATATATATATATATATATATATATATATTTAGACAAGGTTTATCCAGGTATGAAAATAGAAATATGAAGAAATTTACGGTATTTATATGCAATTTAGGTTGTTTGTTTTTGTGGCAGCCGTTTACATATGTTTCAAGTTTTCATGTAAACGGCTGTCCACATATGTTTATACATTCATTAACTGCATACAATCTACATACATAAACAGCCGTATACATATGTTTCACGTTTACACGTAAACGGCTGTCACAAAAACAAACAACGTAAATTGTAGGTAAATACCGTAAATTTCTTCATTTATATATATATATATATATATATATATATATATATATATATATATATATATAAGAAAATGAAGACTAGAACATTTATTTGAAAAATTGAAATTAATCAAGAGAATGTTATAGTAGAGCTAGATATGTGAACGTGTACGATGTGATGTCTCCATTATCCTTCAAAGGATAAATGTTAGAGAAATATTGAAATCGATGACACACCTGATGGAATTGCGAGACATATATGTTTCGTTCTGCGAGAAACTCGTCAGTCGCACCACGTCCACGTGACTTCAAGTGGAAGATCGTAGAGTAATGAATACTCTCCAATTCCATCTATAGAAATCAGTAGAAAACACCTCTCTCAAATTACAGACACACCAAGCATCGAAATTCCACATATCTTCTATACCCGTAGATATAATATTCCATGATATATTAAAAATATCGCCGAATTGGCCCCTGAAATACGGGAATAAACGCGAGCGTACTACTAACGCAATCTATTGACATTTAAAAACATCGTTCGATGATATTTGTCAAATAGACATTGCAATTTAGTAGATACCTACGGGTATAGACGATATGTGAAACTACGATGCTTGGTGTGTCTGTAATCTGAGAGAGGTGTTTTCTACTGATTTCTATAGATGGAATTGGAGAGTATTCATTACTCTACGATCTTCCACTTGAAGTCACAAGAAGATGCTTGGAGGTTGAAATCGTTGCCTCACTTCGATGGACGTGGTGCGACTGACGAGTTCCTTGCAGAACGAAACATATATGTCTCGCACTTCCATCAGGTGTGGCATCGATTTCAATATTTCTCTAACCTCTATCCCTTGAAGGATAATGGAGACATCACATCGTACACGTTCACATATCTAACTCTACCATAACATTCTCTTGATTAATTTCAATTTTTCAAATAAAAGTTCTAGTGTTCATTTTCTTAAATATTTCATTCCGTGCCATAAACCCAAAAAATTTCATTTCCTATATATATATATATATATATATATATATATATATATATATATATATATATATATATATATAACATTAATGAAAAGGAGTATTGCCTGGTAATTTTAATTATTGATTTCTATTCTATTATTTACCTATCATTGTTAGTTAGTACATAAGAATATTTTTACATCTATTTCAATTCAACTTATTTTTAAGAAACACATTCCGCTTGATGGTTTTTGGCCATACCTTTTATACCTAGTTAGCCAGCCCTGATGAAGACTGTAAACACAGTCGAAAGATAGACCAGGCAGACAAATTGGATAAAATCTATTCACAGAGGCCTCTTATTTTGCCTATAACCCACAACAATTATATTTATATATATATATATATATATATATATATATATATATATATATATATATATATATATATATATATATATATATATATATATATATATATATATATATATATATTTATATATATATATATATATATATATATATATATATATATATATATATATATACAGATTGAGGCCTTATGATATAATACAAACGTTCAAAAATGATTTTATCAATAAGAAGGTAATTATAATAAATAATAAATTCAATGGACGATGAATCTACTCTGTGATAGTTCATATTTAAATGAGAGGTAATAATAAAAACTTGTCTAAAAATCACTGACTGAACAATTCTTCATTCGACTAGTTTTGCCTTTTGCAGCATTATTGATAATGCTGTAAAAGGCGAAACTAGTCGAATAAAGAATTGTTCAGTCAGTGATTTTTAGACAAGTTTTTATAATTACCTCTCATTTTAATAAATAATTGACCCTGAGATTATGGCTTACTTCAAAATTCACTATACATGAAAAGAGTCCAAATAAACTCGATTAATGAAAGCAAATAAGTCAGTGTTGTAATCGCAATTGTCAGACACATCCTCGAACAGATACAGCGAACACATACATATATCTAATGGGCGATTGTACGCGGGAATTAGTTTTCGGAGTACCCAATGAAAAAAATTGATTTGAACGTGAACATTGTCTAGTATCATGAAAATCACTAGAGCCAACAAGGGTAGGACAGTCTATATAACCATGTAAGAGGTTATACAGAAACTTCAGAGACAAGTCCTTGCCAACTTGGAGTGATTTAGCTCCAAACCTGTTTAAGAGATCATTTTGGTTATATCCTCTTTCCGGATAAAAGTGATCTTCCCTCCAAATTAGATAATTGAGAAATTTTCGTTATATCGGTTCTAAATGATTTTTATGAGAATTGTACATGGGACGCCAAATCATACATCCGAAATCTAATTTACTATTCACAACCTCATCAAATAATTGTATAACAGTTTTTGTATTAGAAAAGTGTACAGCATTAAGCACAATAAACCCATAAGATTTGAATGCTGTTGAAATTGTTTTATTTATATGAGGAACGAAAGTGAATTTCTGATCAAATATTATAAGGAGGTCTCAAATTTCGGAGACCCTGGTCAGAATGGTTTCGTTAATTGTGCAGTCAATTGTATAACGTAACTGTAATAAATATAATCACGAGATGTAGGCTTCAAATATAAATTAATTATAAAGAAACGAAGCGGACCAAGGATTAGAAGTGACCATTATCGAAAATTAGGCCTAACTAAAGTTTTTCATTTTCCTTTAGCATTTTTCAACCGCTACTGGTTTAACTACCCCTAAGAATACACTCTACTGATTAGAACAGCATATCGCTAACGCTAGTGTCATGAGTTTATTCTCTACTTATCATAGATTAGTTGTCTCTGCAACAAAGTTCGTTATTTGATACCTGAAACCAATTAATTATCTTCAGACAAACAGGATTATACTGTTATACTGTCATACCATGGGGGTTTTGATCTGTCGCAATATCATTTCCCGCCAACAATTTCAATATAAATTCGCACAGCAACAACAAGTGCTTTCCAACTTGTGAAATATGCATGGGAAATCACAACTGACGAAATGTACATAATTTACTTTTCGCTTTCTCTTTATCTGCTCTTCCCGACCCTACACCAATTTATTCTAGTTGTATAATTGGAAATTACTTTCTGATTTGCCAGAAATTCATAGTGAAATTCGCCAGGAGGAAAGGAATGAATTCTCGTGTACCTGTTCCATTAAATAACGTGGATGTTTCTATGAAGGTGAATTATTCTGGTTAGTTGAAATAAACAAAGCTTTATTAGTCTTGCAGATTACTGTTACTATGTTCAATTTTGGAGTCTCTAGTTTCGAGTCCGGTGACTCTGTACTTTATAATTAAGAAGTTGATTCGATATTAAGAAAATAAACCATTGATATTTTTACTTCATTGTTAAAATGGTGAATGTCAACAAGTGTTATTGTCTACTCCACTTGGTAGACCTCCAAAATGTTGAACATTTTGGAGGTCTACCTCCAAAAGTATCATGTATTTTAATATATACATAATTTGTACATAATTTATACATAATAATACAGAAATTTGTATTCGTATTTATTATTCATTATATATTCTGGAAGCCCGAGATTCTACCGATGAAACCCTATGGTTTGTTATATTCAGTGACGTAATTCTGAGTGTGGATGATGATATAAAAGAGAAAAATCCATTCTGGTTATGTTATTTAACCATAAACTAACAACGATTCGAAAATAAGGGAAGAGAAAGTATTAATTCTTGTAGAAAAAGGATATAAAATTACGGGTGTTTTTTAAAGAGTTAAGTTATTTGTTAAATTATTTTATTAAGTAATTAACCAGTTGGCGGCACTGGTTGGTAATGGCATAAAAACGTTATCTGTCAAATTGAAACGTTGTCAGTAAACTCTGCCATCTCATCATGGAAAGACTTACAAACGAGCAAAGATTGCAAATTGTTGAAATTTACTATCAAAATTTGTGCTCTGTGAAAAATGTGTATCGTTTGTTACGACCATATTATGGCCGTCATAATCGACCAAGTTCATAATTTCGCACCAAGTTTACTGTGTTGGACATTAAACCATTGTCTTGCATGCGTACAGTGCGTACTGAAGAGAATATTGCAGCCGTAGCGTACAGTGTTAATGAGGACGTGAAATGTCAATTCGTCGCCGTTCTCAGCAATTGGGCATGTGTTACTCAACCACATGGGAAATTGTACGTGCTGACTTGGGTTTGAAAGCCTATAAAATTCAACTTCTGCAAGAATTGACGTCGAATGGCTATGAGGCTCATTTCTGGCTTAACGGATATGTGAATAAACAAAACTGTCGCATCTGGAGTGATGAACAGCCACATGCCATTACATGAATTACCGATGCATCCTGAAAAAACGACAGTTTGGTGTGGTTTATGGGCTGGTGGCATCATCGGTCCACTTTTTTCAAAGACGACCGTGGAAGAAACGTTACCGTCAACGGCGAACGATATCGAGCCATGATACGCAATTTTTTTTGCCCCAGTTGGGCGAGTTGAACTTGTTGGACATGTGGTTTCATCAAGACGGTGCCATATGCCACACAGCTCATGAAAAAATGGACATGTTGAAGGATGAATTTGGTGAGCAGCTTATCTTTCGAAAAGGCCCTGTGAATTGGCCGCCAAGATCATGCGATTTGACAGCTATGGATTATTTTTGGTGGGGTTATGTAAAGTCGTTAGTGTATGTGGACAAGCCGAACACGATTGAAGCCTTACAGGTTAACATACCACGCGTAATTCGTGGGATACAGGCCGAAATGCTCGAAAAAGTGACGCAAAATTGGACCTTCCGAATGGACCATTTGATACGGAGCCACGGACAACATTTACAAGAAGTTATCTTTCAAATGTAAATGGCAAAGGCCAAGTTATCAAGTTCAATGAAAGTTTTGAATGTATGATGCAAATTGAGTGTTTTATTCGATTCAAAAAAAGTACGCTCAAATAATCATCCATTATTAGTATCATAGAAAAATATTCGACATGTGTTACGCATGACAAATAATTGAGATACTTTCAGTGTTTAGGAATTAGTAATTGAAGGATATTCATATACTATATCTCTTTCGTCATGCAACCTAACCAAATTGAATATGCAAGCACTCAATATGCAAATTGAAAATAGGCATCATCTTTGTCTTGCCGAAGTTTTCCATATAATATTTCAATACCAAATTTTTGCAAGTCGTGTTTTTGGTTGACTTTAAAATTTCCATTAATTCTCCACACAAAGTTGAAGCCGAGTACATCCCCCATTTCCCAGTATCACGACACAATAACCCGAACAAATTTCTTTTGTTAAGATTATGTACCCCTTCAGTTTTTATCAGCCCTAGTCGATTAAGTCGGTTATAGACAATTGAGGGGTTATTTTAGTCGATTCTGTCGCGCAAAATAAATATTTTCAATGTTTCCTTATGAATTATACATTTGCTCGAAGGGGCCAATAAAACTATTGAAAATTGACAGTACGGGGAGGGATAATAATATTCAAGATTATAGCCAAACCAACCCGTGAGTTGAAATGGAATATAAAAACCATGTACACTTGAGATTTTATTGAATTAATCTCCGTAAATTTTTTATTACGTAACCAATTAAATAAAGCGTGTTTTTTTTAGAGGTATAGAACTTTAAATTGCAATAAAACGACGATGGATCGTTCGATTGACAAGAAGTTTTTTTTATTCGAAAGATAATCTTGTGGCATTACATTTTAAATATGATTTATGGCATATGACCGCCATGGCTGGCTGGGATGTAGTCCAATCTGGACGTCCAATTTTCGATGACTTTTTCCAACATTTGTGGCCGTATATCGGCAATAATACGGCGAATATTGTCTTCCAAATGGTCAAGCGTTTGTGGCTTATCCGCATAGACCAATGACTTTGCATAACCCCACAGAAAGTAGTCTAGCGATGTTAAATCACAAGATCTTGGAGGCCAATTCACAGGTCCACAACGTGAAATTAGGCGGCCAACAAACGTGTTTTTCAATAAATCGATTGTGGCACGAGATGTGTGACATGTTGCGCCGTCTTGTTGAAACCACAGCTCCTGGACATCATGGTTGTTCAATTCAGGAATGAAAAAGATAGTAATCATGGCTCTATACCGATCACCATTGACTGTAACGTTCTGGTCATCATCGTTTTTGAAGAAGTACGGACCAGTGATTCCACCAGCCCATAAAGCGCACCAAACATTCAGTTCTTCTGGATATAACGGTGTTTTGACATACACTTGATTATCTTCACTCCAAATGCGGCAGTTTAGTTTGTTGACGTAGCCATTCAATCAGAAGTGCGCTTCATCGCTAAACAAAATTCGCTTATGAAAATCGGGAACAACGGCAATCTCGTTTTGGGTCCATTCGACGAATCTACGCCTTGCTTGATGATCGTTTGGCTTCAATTCTTGCACGAGTTGGATTTTGTAAGCACGCAAACCAAGATCCTTCCGCAAAATCTTCCATATAGTGGATGGACACAGATCCAATTCCTGTGCTCGATGACGGATGAACTAATTCGGGTCTTCCTCAATGCTACGCTATACAGTAGCAATAGCTTCTTCTGTACGCACCGTACGGCGTCTCTGGAGATGCGAGTTATCAATAAGAGTAAACGTGGTGCGAAAACGTTTCATGATTAATCGAATTAATTGCTCTGATCGACGATTTTGTCGACGATAAAATGGACGTAGTGCGCGATACGTATTCCGCACAGAACCATTATTTTCGAAATAGAATTACACTATTCGCAAGCCTTGTTCAAGCGTGAGTCTATTGATGATGAATTGCCAAACCAAACTGAGAATAAATCACTTCTTAGCTGTTAAATCGGTCACCATCTTCAACAGTAATGCAAACTTAAAGTTCTATACCTCTAAAAAAACATCCATTATGAATTCAGTTGTAGTTATTTCTTTTATAGCTCGAAGAAGTTGAAATATATTCATCGCACGGTTTCAATTGAATATATTGAAATGTGCCCCAGTAATTTATTGCGTTTCAATCATAACTATTGTCAACTTAATTTTCGAATAAAACATATTTTTGGTCATAGAGTATTTTAGTCCTTCTATGAAAAAGGGACCATTTCATGTTGAAGTTTCGTTTAGATGGTGTAAAATACCTGAAAGAAACCTAAAAGTTGACTTCCGATAAATGATGAATTTCCTGAACATATTCCTGGAGAGGCTCAGAAACCGAATGGTACAGAGATCTGACAACGCTTTTGGTTTACAGGTGCTGGTGGGTTGGATTCCGACCATGTTCTTGGGCCATTCGAAATCGACGTTCAGATGTAGATTCAACTCTGACAAGAGCTCACGGTCCTTTTAAAATATAACTAGCATTCATTAGAATGCTTTGAAATGAGCTAAAAACATATTCATAGTATTTGCTCTCTAACAAGCCGAACATTTAATTTCTTCCTACCATTGCAGATACCAGCTTTGTTAAAAGAAAAAGTGAATGTTGAATGAATTTATTCGGAAAATACTTATTTTATCAGCAATAGCCATTTTGTCCCCTTCAAAGTAATCCCCCTCAGATATGCCAGTTCATGCCAGCGCTTCTTCCTATCCTCGAAGCACTTTTGAAATGCGCTTTTCGTTATGGTCATCAAGTCATTGTTCGATTCGAAATTTATCCCATCAATTGTGGCAAAATGCTTTCCTCTCATTGGTCTCTTCAGTTTTCGGAATAAGAAAAACTCACATGGAGTCAAATCTAGTGAATACTGTGATGAAGGCAAGATAAGGGTGTTGTTTATGGCCTAAAAGTCACGAACAAGCATTGGTGTCGAGCAAGTGCTTCATCGGTATACAGAATCTATGATTTCTTTTTCCACAATTCCGATCGTTTGAGCCGTATTGCTTCATGCAAACGTTGCAGAACTTCCTTGTAGAATTCCTCTCATTAACCGTACGACCTGTTAGCAAGAACTCATGTGCACCACGCCGTTGCAATCGAAGGAAACAGTAAGCAAATCCTTAACATTTGTTTGAACTTGGCGAGCCTCTTTCGGCCTTGGCTCTTCAGGCCACTTTCATTGTGATGATTGAACCTTGGTTTTGATGTCATAACCATATACCCACGTTTCGTCACCAGTTATTCTCTTTTTCAGAGCAAATCTTAGCGATACTAATGCGACGTTTCTTTAGTTCAAAATTTAGCAGTTTCGGAAAAACCTTTTCTGCCACAAGTTTCATGCCCAAAAAATGCGAGAATATTACATGGCATGAGCCGATTGATATGCCAATATCCTCTGCAACTTCCCTAATAGTGATTCGATGATATTCTAAAACCATTTTTTTTCACTGTGTTGATATTTTCTTCGTTTGTTTACGTAGTTGAAACTCCAGAAAGCTCATCGTCATCAACATCTTCTTGGCCTTCTGTTAAGCGCTTGTACCATTAATAAATACTTTACTGAAACCAAGTAGACTCTCCGAATGTCACAGTCAACATTCCAAGTGCGTTGGAGCACTTTATTCCATTTTAACACTAAATTCAATATGTATTTCTTGATTCATTTTTTTCATAGGTAAAAAATCGAAGAACACACACTAACGTGCTAACCTTTTCAGTGGTCAGTAACGAACTACTCATCCAGAATGGCTAATAATGTCAACATATAAAAAACGAATGTGTGCCAACATAACAAAAATGAAATTTCGACAGTCGAATGTGCACAGCCCACGAAGCTTCAAAATTCGCTTCAAAGTTGACTTCGAAGTGTAGGCAGGTTGAGACTTCGGAGTTAACTATTAGAAACGATTTGGCTCGTGGAGTAGGCAGATTGAGGCCACGCAACCGAATTATTTCTTTTCGTTCCTAGTTTCCCTCATTTGGTCCGTGGAGTAGGCAGATTGAGGCCACGTAACCAGGTAACTTTTCCTCATTTTCCTTCACTCAGTTCGTGGAGTAGGCAGATTGAGGCCACGTAACCGAGTAACCCTTACCTCTACTAATTTATTCCAACTCCTGAAGATGGCTTCACAACGGAAGCCGAAACGACGAGATTATATAAATCTAGAACGCGGCTCATTCCGAGAACCAAGTTATATATATATATATATATATATATATATATATATATATATATATATATATATATAAGGAATGAAGAATTTTCTTGCGGTGAAAAGTATAAATGACGAAAAACACAATTATCGGTATAGCCCGCAACTCAATTAGAATTAGCATTATTCCTTATTTACTTAGTCGGTTGAAGACTCCGTAAAGGATAAATAGTCGCCACATTGGCGATACGTTGACCAAATCTCCAAACCCGGAGAGTTCACGTGGAAGCCTAGTAGTGGAGACTTCCTTTGCAGGTATGTTCTTTTGTTGTGGATTCCATCTCCAGGTTCGTACACCTTGAACTTGGCTACGCCGTTCTGAGGAGAGCCAATAAGCTCGAAACACGTGTCAACGGCTGCTTCTAATTGAGTTGCGGGCTATACCGATAATTGTGTTTTTTGTCATATATATATATATATATATATATATATATATATATATATATATATTTGAATTTTCCTCTTTGGGTTCTCGGTAGAAGGGGCAAAATTAAGAACACACAATCTTCAATCTGTCATCTAAATAATAGATGAATCATTTAAATTATAGACGATACGGCAAGTTTTATTGTAATGAATATATATATATATATATATATATATATATATATATATATATATATATATATATATATATATATATATATATATATATATATATATAGATATATATATATATATATATATATATATATATATATATATATATATATATATATAGATATATATATATATATATATATATATATATATATACATATATATATATATATATATATTATATTTTTATATTAACTTCGTTTTAGCGATCATATGACATGTATCAATTTGATTAAGGTTAAAATAATAACCGAAACGTAATTTCAGTTGAATTTAACATCATTTTATTTTAATTGAACCAAAAAACTCGAATCGAAAAAATCGAATTTTAACTATATATATATATATATATATATATATATATATATATATATATATATATATATATATATATATATATATATATATATATATATATATATATATATATATAATATAAAACAAAAAAAAAATTTTACAACGAAACGTCTACAAAATAACATTTTGCCTGTTATTGCTGAAAACATTGAAAATAAACTGTAAATAACTCCATTTTAAAAAAATATATATGTATACACCTATATCTTATAACACCGTAGAACTTCATTATCTACAGATATGTTCAAGATAGAACCTGACACCACAACTACAAGAGCTGATTGATCGAGCACATTGAAAATTTAAATGTTTATTTTCTCTACTCGAATTTCTAATGTATTTGTTTTAATAGACACTTATATAAGCATATGTATCATCAATAGTGCTTACAATGAATTTGCTCGAGAATGTGGGAAGGTATGTTATCTATAATACTAATAATCTACGTGAAACTATTGTTATATATATATGTAATACGTTTTAAATTTGAAATTGTTCCACTCAGTTTTGGATTATCCACGTGGTATTTCTACTTCTGTTTTAATATCCTATTAGCATATATTCGAAACAAGCATCAATTACACCAAACAATATTTTTGAACATGTTCAAAAATGTATATCATGACTTCAAATTATAACATTCGAAATACACCCCTGATCTCTTTCACGGTCTCTCTGTCTGGTGTCACTGTCTACCAAGTTTCGCTCAGATTGAAATCAGATGATTCAATTTGAGGGTGGAATATTTGCTACCCTGAGCGACTCTCGGCTGTATAAACACCGATTGATCGCTTTGAGCAGAGTATTTAGCATCCTTGATTGAAGTGCAAGACGAATATAAAAGAAGTACTTAATCTGGCAGAGGATAAAAATTGAGGGGTAAGGCGCAAGGGATGGAATTTGGCACGTTAATCAAATGAGGCCTGAAAAGGTTTTTCAAAGATAAGCCGAGCGTAGTTTCAGTAGGGACATATTATTCTTGTTATATTTTTATACTAACAGCGCAATTCGTTATGACTCCTATGATGATTGAAGCAGAAAATTGATGGAACAGATTGCAAACATGTAAAAATAATGCAAATCTTAATATTCGAACTAAATATATATATATATATATATATATATATATATATATATATATATATATATATATATATATATATATATATGCAAGTACAGACATATAAACTGGCGTACCCCAAGCTGAACTTAGCGAAATTAAACATCAAAATGGATCGAATTGCCAAAATAGACATTTCAAAATTCAGTCTTTTTCTCAGTCGTTCATTCTGGACAGAGTGGTCGTGGTCGTGTCTCGGTCTTGTGCCACTGCGTCCCACGCAATACGGCACCACACTGCTCTATGCTGACTGGATCTAGACTTTTCATTGATGCTGGAATGCGTCACAGATTTTGTCAGATCTGTCCACCTTGTTGGAAAGCGCCCATACGATCTATTGCCCTCGACTTTCCCTTGGACCACCAGTCGTTCGATAGAGTCTTCGTTTCGGGTTTTATGTCCAAAGAATTTAAGGATTCGCAGCTACACAGTCGACGATAACCTCTCTTTGATGTTTAGCTACTTTAGAATCGAGATTGGTTCTATGTGCAGTCCACGGGATTCTGAGCAAGCGTCTCCAGCACCACATTTCTAACACATAAATTTTGCGACGATCTTGCATCCTCAGTGTCCAGGTCTCAGCTCCGTACAAGAAGATTGGAAAGACTAGGCATTTCATTAGTCAAACCTTTGTGTTTTCAATTATTCTGCGGTCCCTCCAAATCCTTGTGAGCTTTTCCACTGAAGATCTTGCTATGGCGCAACGCCTCCGGATTTCGTCCTGGCAGCTCCCAGCGTTTGAGATGTTGGAAAACAGATATACGTAGCTGTTGACTACTTCACATCCAGCAATGTTTTTCCAATTTTTTCCAAAATTCTGTAGATTCCTGTAAGAGGGTACAAGCGTGTTAAACTTTCGAAGCTTGATGTGTGTTTTCTGTGTTCTTCTCGTGTTTTTGTAGTGTTTGCTTTAGATGGAATGTGTATATAATCGATGCATAATTAACGCGTCCAATAGTTGCTATGTATTTCTCTCTTCTTACTCATGGAATTGTGATCGAGAGTTGGGGTCAATGCCTCTCACTTGACGATGAACATAGCACAACTGATAAGTTCCTCGTAGAAGGATTCAGTACCTACTGTCTTGAGCATCCATCAGGTGTACCTATGCATCGATTTCAATATGTCCTAACATTCATCATTTCAGAAACAAAGGAGCCATCATTTCGTACATTATTATTATTATTATTATTGTTCAAGAGCGGAGATCAGGGAGACCTACATAGCAATCATCATACACAATATCACAAAACGGTTTGATTATTAATGAATATTATTCAATAGTCAACAAGCAACGAACAAAAATTCACTTTCTATTTGTAATGGTTTTAAGAATGAGGAATAAAAACAAAATATTTAAATTTCATAGAAAAAATATGAATTCGTAATTTGAATAAAACTAAGTATTTTTTCGATTTTCACTATAATTAATTCAAAACATGACAATATCGTTTCGCCAACACAGTGGCTTCATCAGATGATAAACTGAAATAAAATTTGGCGAAACGATATTGTCATGTTTTGAATTAATTATAGTGAAAATCGTAAAACTACTTAGTTTTATTTAAATTATGTATTTAGATTTTCATCAAGTATCGGCCCAATCGATCAATGAAAATATGAATTCATCGATGTGATGTTGCTTACTCCACGGTGTAAATAAATACCTTCAATCACTGAACAACACTGAATGAAATCATTTTTATTCCGTGACAAAGCCTTATTTTCGCGAACATACCATCTGGATAAGTTGGCAGTTTTTCCGAGCATTTCGTCCGGAACAAACGTGCATTCTCGATACAATTTGTTATTCGAACTTGGAAAATAAAAACAGAGCAAAATCGATGATATGAGAGCTGTAATGTATTCACGTCTGGGGCACGAATACACCTCATCAAATTCATGTTATTGAAATTTTGCAGGATCTGGAAGCTCATTTCGCAACGACTCTATAAGATTGGATCCGGAGTCTTTGGAGAATGCCACAGGATCCCTGTACGTCGCTGTCGCATGTGCGGTTGCAATGATAACATTGGTAGTTATTACAACATCTGCTGTGTGCATCAAAAATAAAAAGGTCCGCTCGCAAGACACCCAGTAAGTACCGCTCTGACATGCAATCGATACTGTTAGAATTATAAATCAATTTAGAAAGCGTGCAGCTTCTTCAAAATGGAGAAAATATCGGGAAAATCTACGTACCAATAAATTTCTGTTGTTCTCTGCGGATAATATTTCAGGAATGAATACGAAAACAGTATTTCAAAATCTCAAGTAGCATGTTCACGTCTCATAATTTCTCAGAATTTATCGAATAAAAAACTCTTGGCGCACTTTCACAAAATTATATTAATCACTTTACCATTATTTCAGGTTGTTACCCCATTTTCTGTAGTTCAAATGGAAATTGAAAATGAAAATGGAGAAACACCCCGAAACAATTCTCGAGCAGAATGTATATGGAATAGAACATCAACAGTCCTTCAGGCTAAACAAAGATAATTCAAATTTTTCTAGACTCAGGTCATACTTTTCCAGGTTGAGATTAAAAAAAGTGAAGCAAAAAGTAGATATCTCAGATTCCATAAAAATTTATGAAAAATACTACCATTAATTCATTAAATCATCAATTTCATATAAGGACTTCACCACTCTATGAAAAAGAAGAATACACTGTGGCGTGGGACCTACTAAGAAGAAGAAGAACGCAAATTCGATTGCTGGTCAGCTATGTTCTTATAGGTATTCAAACAATTGGAATTTCTTTAGGAATGTGCTGGACAATATAGTAATACTATGAAACTGCAGTCGTAATATGATAAATATAGTAATAAAAAATTTTCTTTAAAAAATTAACTAATTAGGCCAAGTGTTTTTTATTCGATATATGAACGATATTTCACCAAGAGATTAATGAATATCAACTGAATCTCCCAAAATGTTGGGAATCTCACAAAAGCGTTCTTCATTATTCCATCCGATTTGCTATTAAATATCCGTAGAATTGTTACTCCAAAAACTCAATTTACGGTATGCGTTTTTTCATTCATCTCTTCATTGTATCTCTCAATAAATGAGACTTCGATTGATTTGTACTTGTAGTCTCTCTAGTCAAAAATATGAAAGAGAATTTCGAAAAAATGGTTCAATTCAATATGAAACATGACATTCATCAAAGATCTTATTCAATTTCATAAATTAACTCTCAGTTTTGGAAGTGAAGCTTCTTAACGCACGCTTGAACTGAGCTGAAGAAGTTTTACTTCAGTCGTGTGGTCTAAAGCACACTTTCCTTCTGAGCAACTTAACATGAATTTCAGCGAATTCAGGGTACTCAAAATCTCAGGATTCTCAGTGCTTCAGTTTGTTATCGCTTTTTTATTATGGCTTTTTGTCTGTATATTTCAGTTATAACATGTCTGCAATTTACGACAATAACCAGCACGTGTTTGTGCGTCTTGGCTCAACACTTGGAAGACCTTCGAGTGCAGGAAGCGGTAGCTACGCCACAATTGCCAGCATTCAAAAGTCGCCGCCATCTCCCTCGCCCTACGCTACCAGTGACGCTTGCAGAGTTTCTTATTATGCATCCTCTCAGGTTATGCTGTTATCGCAGGTAACGTAGCATTGTAAGCGCAATAATTCATTTTGATATTAATGGAGCATTGTTAGCCGTGAGATAATAGCAGTCTAGGTACGAAAACTACCGAATGGAAACCCCTTTGAAATTGAAACAAAAAATCGATGATGTCAAAAAGGGTAGTATATGAATAAATAACGAACGCAAAACTGAATCGGAAATGTACATACTCTGGTTTTTGACGTTGTAGGGATTTTTCATCATGGGCGATTTCCTGAACTTTTCAGCAATGAGGCGCAGATATGACACATATAATGAATAATTTGTTTCAATTTATCATTGATGATAAGTGATTATACTCTCCCCTTTGTGCATTATATTTCAGCGAAAAAGGAATATATCTTTTCCTACACTGAAAAATGAGATTTTTTTATTCATTATGATTCAGCAGGGACTCTTTGCATCGACTAATGGCTTCTTGAAATGAAAAAGTTGAGTAAATTGAGTAAAAAATAATGCCTTACTTTCACAAAAATATATTGTTTCCTGCCAATTGTTTCGGGATGTTACCTCATTTTCAAAAGTTTAACTGAACACTTGTCTCAGGACTAACTAATCGTCAGTCTAGTCTAGAGAAAAAAAGTTCAGTTAAACTTTTGAAAATGAGGTAATTTCGAAACAATTGACAAGAAATAATGCAATTCCGTGAAATAGGGCCAAAAGTTTCAAACGGTCAATGTTCAATCAAACCGTATGTCACCAAGAGTTGGGCGAATATTCAGTCAACCAGTGGCGAATATACATAATATTTTTGGGGGAGGTCGAGACCGATTTCACGTGGGTAAATTACAACTAGATTATTTTAATTTTGTCTTGAATCGTCAAAAAAAAGTTAATACAAGTAAAGGACAAGAAAAAGGTCAAAAAATTGTAAATTATAAAGACTTTTTAAGCTTAGCAATATTTACAGAGATTACAGAAGAATGTCCAAGTTTCTTGGTGTTCTGTGTATTTAAACATTTATCAATAACTTCCTGGTCACCTACAATAATATCCCTATAGAGGGAAAGTGAGTAATGCTATCCCGTTTAGCCTATTTTCGGAT